>VZTF01007037.1:471530-549684 GCA_013397755.1 Cnemophilus loriae | reverse complement strand
CCGGGTCCCCCCAGCGGCCGCGGGCGGGGCGGGGCGGGCCGGAGCGCGCCCATTGGCTCTACCGGAGAGCCACGCCCCCGCCCATGGCCCGATGTCCAGGAGGCCACGCCCCCTTAAAGGGGCAGCGGCGCGGCGGGTGCGCGCTAAGCTCGGCCCGGGCCGGGCTCCGCGCTGTCCCCGCGCTGTCCCCGCCCGGCTCTGACGCTCCCCCGCCGCCTGCGAGGCCCGAGGAGCCCCGAGAGCCGCGCCCGCCCGCGGAGGAGCCGCGCAGCTGCCCCGTGCCGTCGGCTGTGCCTCTGCTCCCAGCGGTACGCACCCCTGGGAACGGCGCGGTTTGTCTTTGCTCTCTAATTATTATTAATTAGCTTCGAGAGTTCGAACCTCTCATTTCCAGCTGTTCCCCCCAGATAAGCGAGTTCTGTATTGGCAGCACTGTGACAAGCCTAATTTATTTTTCAAGCAAAATAATCACTCAAAAGCATCTGAAACCTATTTAGAAACGCTGCATAACATAGCAGAGGGCAAAAAATGAGGGAGGATAAGCAGGGCCTCCCTTCCCCTTCCTTCTCAAGAACAGTCGAGATAAATTTCTTTTCACTAAAGCATCGGCTTGTTCAGCACAGGTTTTAAAAACAAGTAATCGACATGGGATACAAGTAATCATAAAGACACGAGCACACATTCTATCTGCTAATGCACTGGTTGTACCTTTATTGTTTCACCTCGTTCACTAACAATTCAGTGGTGCAAGGTTACCATACACAGTTAGATATCTGCATTGCACACCTAAGGCTATACAGCAAATGGATCAGAATTAGTACAAATACATGAACTATATTTACAGTTTGTATACTCAAGCTCCAAATATCAGATATATTTACAAAATAAAATAAGAAAATGAAAACCTGAAATTAATGTACAGTGTTGCTGATACACTCCTTCGCTGGGATGAAATCAGTTTGCAAAGAGATTTGTTCAAGAAGGCCACTTATACAGCATTTACCTTGTATACCTTGTGTACAGAGAGATTAACAGGGACATGGGGACCGCAACTCCAAGGGATGTATTCCAGTGAGCAGCATGTCTAACGTCCAAATTCGGGAGCCATAACCAACTGCACATGAAGTATGAACAAGCAGAGTGGAAAATTAAGACCTGATCCTGAGAAGTGCTGATCATTCAAGACTCCCCCTGCTTCCAGTACCTGGTTTCCAGGCAAGCAAGAGGTAATTTCAGCACTGCTCAGGGCAGCCCATTCGCTTGGCAACATTAAGAACTGAAGACTTAGGAGCTCCACACCAGTTTTCTGAATACACAGCTGATCCCAGCAATTTAAATCCTGTTCCCAATAACATTGGACACAACCATCTGGTTAGTGTTGGACTAGTATTGATTTCAAATACACAGAACACATAAATGGCCTTCTGAACAAAAAAGTCAGTCCTGTTCTTGAACAGCTGATGTTTCTAAACAAGGAAGCACGAAGTTAATACATCCTGCTACAGACACTACAGCCAGACCACAGACTGGGTTAGTAACTACAACGGAGACGCAACGCACACGTCAGCCCCAGGTGTAGGGACAGCCAGCAAACCCTTCCCGAGCAGCAGCAGGACCCTTCCTCCTCCAGCAGCAGGGCAACAGCTGCATCTTCAGCAAAGCACCCACCACAGCATCAACTACCACGAACTCAGCTGTGCAGGAGTACAGGCAGATGTGCACAGGCAGTTTTTAGTCGGCTGCAGAGTACCAGTGGGTGCTAGACCGAAGCTAATCCTCTTTCTTACCTACTGTGCAATTAATTACAGATGTATAAATATACAATACATTACATAAAATTAAATCCCTGTAAATTAAGATAACAAGCAGCAAAAAGGAAAGTCTTTGCTTTGAAATACCGTGCTGATCAGTAATAAGGACTATTAGACATTGACCAAAAAAACCTTTTCTCAGCAGTCTGGAAATTGTACTCTCTGGAAATAGTACTCCCTTCTCTTCTGTATTCCCAGAATACAGGAATCTTCTTTAAAAAGGTACTTAAAGTGCATTTCTAAAATACAGTGTAGGAGGTTTAGCCTAATTTTAAAATACCCAGGAAGATCCAACATAATTTTCAATGGACAAAAAGGATCGTTTTGTCCTTCCTTTTGGCGAGGAAGATAAAAACCCAAACGCAGCACAGTTTGACGCTCCTTCTCCCCAGGGAATGCCCACCAAGCTCCCTGCTGGTGCGTGTCCTCACGGGCTGGCAGGCCCACAGCAGGACACCTCGTCTCCAGAGGCTGAGTCCCCAGAGCTGACTGACTCTGGGACCACACACACTCAGCAGGTAACCAAGAATGGGCTTTGGAGTGTCACGAGAAGGCAACTTAGCAGATTTTTCCTTCCTCATTCTGTTCTGAAAAGACATTTCTAACATGTTGAGCTAAGCTTTGAAGTGAATGGAAATTGACTTTTTTGTTTGTTTATTTGTTTGGTTTGTTATCTCTTTAAAGAAAACTTGGATTGGTTTCAGTCCATTTTTAAGTAGGGAAACCCAAATGTCTCAAAGCAGGCTTCAGTAATTGCAGAAGAACTTTGTCTGTCTTTATGTCAGACCTGAAAACAGTAATGCCCATTTGAACTCCACACAACAAGGACCTAGTTTGTCACAGATTATGCAGCTTTAAAAGATGCTGACACTTAAAACCAGACTTTTGCTCTTCTGATGATCTGTTATTCACTCCGACCTCAAGTCACCAGAAGCTGCTTGGAGTTTTTAGATAGAAGAGTGACATTTATGCAACAACTGTAACACTTCAAGCTCTGTAAAAAAGAAGCATCTGTCTCTTCCTGCTTTTAAAGGAAGATCCCTTAATCATGGTTCTGCACAATGCCTGTATCCACTTGGTTCATTCTCCGGCTTATCCAAAGCAAAGACTTAGAAAACTAGTTTTCTTCTACTTAAAAAAAAAGGAATAGATAAAAGTTAAAATGCTCTCAGTGTGTCACAATCTACCACCACCTCAATCACTCTGCCTCCTCAAACAGGTTGCACTGTCATTATGAACAGCAGTGATGGCAGCAATAACTTAATGCTTAGAATTAACCTAATTCTTGAGATCAGCTTAGCTGCAGTGTGAGGAGCCGTCCTGCAGGACAAGCAGTTTTATCCACACACTGGAAGTGCTTTAGCATCATTGCATAACAAAGGAATATCATCACTGTATTAAGAGTCACAGACAGTTAAACAAGACAAAAACAGAAGAGAAATAAAAACAAAACAAAAAAACCCATCCCTATTATGTTCCTGGGTGCCCAGGGTGCTCCCTCACTCTGGCTTCCAGTCCTGAAATAAATCTGAGGACCACAGAGACAGCATGAGCGTATGATTTAGCTTGAGAACTACCTCGAGATATGTAAAGATATGTCCTAGCAAGTGTCAGACTCCATCTCCCTGCTGTTGGGAGGTCTCATTATGCACTTTACTGAATGATGTAACCCCCACAAAGCAAAAATCTCTCAACGGATTCCAGTCCCACGCACGCGTGGCAGAGAACGCCCAGAGCATGGCGTGACCTGAACCCAAATGACGCTCCTAAGCTGTGCCTGATGTGCCTACTGCAGGAGTGGGACAAACCCTTTTACCTCTCCCTTGAGAGGCCAGATGAAATCCCTTTACATGAGTGTTGATGGAAACTCTTCTGGGAAAGAGTTAAAGCCAAGCACGGTTCACCTGCAACCCCCACAGCAAGAGTTTAAAGGCAGATTGTTCTAGCCAGCCCCTCCTGGTTTGTTCCCTATCTTTTTTCCAGCTCATGCCTTTGCCGGCTGGACCCTGGAGACTCAGAAACTTGCACAAAGTCCAAATTCCAGTCTGCCCAGATAGATTTGTCCAATATCAGCTTTCAACAGAGTTTAACTTAGAGGCTGGATCCAGAAAGCCTGAGGAGCTATTGCAGTTCCTGGCTGGGTAATGTCTCCATTAAAGAATTTATCTTTCCCTGGCATTGGAACTTTGCCCTGAGGGAACCAATGACCACTGCCAAGTCACAAATTGGATGAAAACCCTGTAGCAGTCTAGACAGACAACGGGCAACGGGACAGACACCAAAAGGTCAGTTGAAATGGGAAAACAATTGTTATAAGAAAAAAAAATTTTTTTTTTTCTTTTTAGAGTCGTGCATAATCACTCGATTTTTTTGATTTTTTTTTTTTCTTTCTTTTTTTGTTTGGCCACATGCTACTAGTACAATTCTGGTACAGGTGAAAAGAAACAAGGTAGGGTTAGAATACCTAGAAAATGTGCTGAAGGAGTGGGGAAGGTGGGGAATGTTAAGCCACAGGATTACATACAAGAGAAACTGTCAAGAATCACAAAGAGAAAATGAGAGGTAACACTATCTATGGGAAAGTGAGTGGGGAGAACAGATGAGAACATTACATGGACTCAGTACTTCATCTGGCCCGTGCGTCTTCGAGCCAGCTTTGACCTGCACAAAAAAAAAGTGAAAAAGTAGTTGGTGAATGCTGAAAGTTTATTTTTCCTCCCTTCCCACAGTTTATCCACCTTTTTTTTTAAAAAAAAATCCTTTGGTACAGTCCTAGTTTTCTCCATATGTTAAGAGAGTAAAATGTATCCAGGGCTGTAAGGAGAAAGAATTCTCACTTCCCTGCTCTGCTTCTTTAATGAGAGAATGGATCATTTAAAGGCTGCTCTGTTCAGAAATTATTTGATGCTGTACAGTAACAGCTTAGTTTTTTGGTTTTTGGTTTCGTTTTTTTTGCTGAAAGGAAGAGCTACTGCAGTGTAGTAGGATCTGCCCAGCAAGCAGGGGCTGTCTGTGATAATGGAAAGGCTGCCAGAGAAGTTATAAAACGGGAATGTAATTTCTGCTTTAGCTCATAATCAAGAACCTAAAAAAATAGTCCAGCACAGAGGAAGTACGAAACTTTATAAATTTGTAAAATGGCAATACAAAGAAAGCAACTTGTGGCCTCCAAATGTAGCATCCCACACATGTTCAAACTGGACGTGGCTGTTAAGAACATCACAAGCCAAAACAACAGCCCCTGCAGTCCCTGAAATACAGGGCTGGTTTGTTTTCTGATTGTTTTCGGGGTTTTTTTGCCTACCCTCCTCCAGTTCCCACATCTTGTCAAATTCCTCAGAACAAGATTAAAATCTGTGACCAACCATCTGCCTCCTGTTTGAGCATCTCCCTTCGCAGCCCTGCCTGGCAGGAGCAGCCTCTTACCGAATTGTGCCAGCAAGGAGAGGATTGAAGGCGTATAACCAGTCATTCATGTCCTTGTCGTTGATGGCCTGCAGCAGCACTCCACGGTGCTTTGTGCACACTCCAAATGTGTTGGGGGTCTGGAACACGAAGGACAATTTAAAATACAAAGTCTACAGCCACAGAGGCTGATGCACATTTCCTCTCTGAGAGACTCTGCTCCGTCACACCCCTAAAACCCACGAGACCTAAGGTCTTTCATTTATGTTTCACTGGTGATTTCCAGGATGTTATTAGTCATTATCTTCCACAAAACATAGTCTTAACTCCTGAGTGTGGGCTTTAAGAGCTGCTGAGATGGACCAGTAAAGTTCATTTGATTCCTTGCAGGATGTTTGTGTGTGTTGTTTTGTGGGGTTTTGTTTTTAAAACAAACAAAACACACAAGCCCAAAAAAACATACAAAGGAAGCTGCAAAAACCCAGCATGTAGGGTGAAGGTACCAACACATGCTCCTAAAAGCTAATCTGATGTGTGACTCTCTGGTACAACTGTGTCCAAAACCATAAGAAACCCTGAACAAACTGGGAACTTTGTGGGCAGGATCCTCAATGTCTCCACGACTCAGATCCATTTTCCTCGGACCAGAGATGACACACCTGATGGTATGGATGCACTGCTACTTGTAACGTTCTTACTTTATGGACAAATAAACAACAGCTCTCAGACTGACCTTCACCATTGCCTGTTGATCCTCACTGTATTCCACCTGAGCTGTGGATAAGTTTATGATTCCTCTTTCTACAGGATCCTTGTCACTGTTGTAAATGAAAACATAGGGACGGCGAACCACCACAAAGTGCTTGGCCCAGGAGCTGGAGAGTGGCTCCTTGAAGTGGAGGTATCCTTTCTTTGATACCACAGAGCTGGAAAAAACAAACCAACATTGAAACAGAAATAGATTTTCCCCGACTATCCCTATTAACTGTAAATCACTCTGTAAGACACTTGGTCCTTCATATGTTTTGTCTGCAACAGTATTCTGAAAAAGTTCTGAATTGTGTTTTCAAGAAGTATGCGAAAGTCTGACAGAAAGAAGGTCCCCAGAGATGTCTGCTTCAGTGAACTTCAGCCATGGTTTGATGATAACAAACATCATATTTGAGTCACTGGAAGTCCTGTTCATTAAGTAGATGCAGGGAACAAAAGCTGCAAAGATCAAATATCAACACAACCTTCCCCAGTCCATCACAGAGGACTCTGCAACTCTGCTATCACCTGTTAGTTTTCCTTTCTCAAATGGGGCACAGAACCCACAAATCTCAGAAAGCCCTTGGGACGGTTCTCGGGAAGCCACAATCACACAACATTAAAAAACTTACCCTGGTCTGATTTCCTCAATATCAGGAACGAGGTTTAGGAACTCGTTCTTTCCAGCTCTGGCAAGATAGGAAGTTTCTACTGCAGGAATTATCTGGAACTGTTCCACCTCATGACAGGGACTGGAGGCACGAGAATTTGCTTCTGGTGTCCTTTAAAAAAAGTAGAGAAAAAAAAGTAAATCACAACAAATTAACTGAATGTGACAATGGAACTTAAACTGTATCTACAGGCCAGCTTGAAGTTCCATCCTCCAGCCCAGATTTACTGTATGACATTGTGACTCTTTTGTACAATATTAAATAGCATTTACCCTTGATAGCTGTGGAATAAAACTTGCAATAATCGCTAGTAAGTTGTTTCCCCACTACTTCTACCTTGTCTCTCCTGCTAAACATAAGTCACAACACAGACATACTTCCTACTACTGTTTGAAGTAAAATGTTCTACTTCCTCAGCACTCCTCCCCTCAGAGATGTTGAACTGAGAAGGTACAAATTATGTCTTTCAATACATGGTTATTCCCAATTTCATCAAAAATATCTTGTATAGATACAGCTGAGAAAGATAAACAGAGTTTAATGGCCAAACTGGTTTATTCTGGGTTGTTATCAGTAGACTTTTTCAACAGACCTCTGAAAAAATTTGTGGACTCTGCATGCTGTAGACACACTGGTCACTGGAATGACAAGCATCTGACTGTTCCCCCAAAACAAAGAGAAAAAAAAACACTTCGAAAGAACAAAATGGGGAAAAAGAATTGTGCAGAGTGACTGGAGAAGTAAGGCAAGGGGGTTGTACAGAGAAATATCTGAAACTAGGGAAAAGGAAGAAAAGAGGAAAGAAAAATCAGAAAACAGCAGAGATCTGTGAAGCACTGAAAAGTGATGTTTTCCTTTTAATATGTTACACTTACTTCTGATCAACTGAATTGCACCTGGAATCCACCAGAGAAGGGCAGGTGGATGAAGGGGTGAGGGTTGCACTGCTGAAGCTGGACACAGACGGGTCCCGCCCAATTGGAGAAATATCCGAGAGCTGCAAGCACAGACACAGGGAGAGTATCACAGGAGCTGGACTGTGGCTGATGTTCACTCCTGGCTGAACATGGCTTTCAGCAGGGAAAGCTCACGTAACAGAAAGGCATTTCCATCAGCCATTCCCCTACTTAGTAGGCAAATGTTTGCACAAACCACCACAAACCCATGTGGGGGTAGAAATACAGCAGCACTTATGCAGATACAGCTTGTTATTATCAATGTCCTACACCTTTGATTATTCACACTCTGACTTCCTCAAATGGATACATCAGCCAGTTTGAAACTTGGTATTCCTTTGCCTACAGGCAGAATTTTTAAGAGTCAATTTATCCTTTTACATAGGGAAAGTGTATGTAGGGAAAGACAGTAAGAGTCAGCCAATAAACTGGGAACTGTACTACTGTCCAAGCCCACACCATTTCCAATTCCTGCCACAGCCTTTGGAACCTGATGCTGAATAGCCAAATGGACTGAAAATAAAAAATAATAAAATTAATATAAACAGATTTATCTTTTCATAGTATCAGCAGATTCCATGACCCACAAACATGCTGCTATTGTACGATACAGTGTATTACAATTAAATATTACATGAAATATTTACCTTACAATCGCTGATGCTGTTGTACACCTGGTTGAATTCCCGATTGAAGGTATGAGTAAGAAGCTGCAGACACTAAAAGGGGTGGTGAGGTGAAACAAATGAGACACAGACAAGAATTTTATATTTAGATTTTCAGAGAAATTCGAACAGAAGAAGTGATTTGCCAAGACACACTTGGCAGCTCATGAAAGAAAAAACAAATTCTAAACTGCTGTGAAAAATCACAGAAAAAGAGGAGAATAATCGCTTCACTTGATAAAATTAGACAGTTTTTATAGAACCACTAACACAGGGGAACGAGATACAGCCACAGCCCAAACCTACCCAGGAGCACTGGCAGGTGAGAGTGGCTTATTTCACTAACCAAGATGTTAAAATGAAACTCTCCCAATACTGGATAGGCACCAAGCTATCTGAGAAGCTTGTTATTGACCTCTAATTCCCTCTAGCACCCCAGCTGTCAGCAGGATGGTGGCCCCATGCCATACCTTGGTGGCCAGCTCCTTCTCCCTGTCCACCAGGCTCTCGATGTCCGCGGAGTCGTAGCCGCTGCTCTCGCTGGGCGTCACCGCGCTCTCGAAGGTCGTGGTCGAAATCTGAGAGGAAATGCTGGTGGAGGTGCTGAGGGTTCCACTGCTCAGGCTGGGAGACAACGAGTCACTCAGGGACTTGGGGATGCTGTCACCAAGCTTCTCACGAAGCAGAAGGAAATGTCGGGTTTTTTCCACCTAGTAAGAAAAGAAATCAGTGTTGTCTGCTCCAGGAAGGCGCCAATTTTACAGACACTGAATTCTTAGGAATCCTTTACTATTCATACCAGTAACTTTCCCCAGGGAAGGGAGTTTACAATGGCACTGGAAATTGAATTTGCCTTTGTTGAATACACTGAGATTCTGAGCTGAAGACTCTACTCAGCAGCCAGCCACACACTTTGTTTCTTCTCTGCGAGGAGAATTTATTTAAGTCTTGACTTTGATCTGTTTACTCACCTCATGCAGCAGCTCCAGTTTCTCCAGTTCCCACTGATGCTCTAGAATGAGGCTGTCACCCCTGGGCCTCCAACCTGCCAGGTTCTCTTCTCCCCTCACATATGCCACAGAAGTATCCAGGACTTTCCTCCTCCTCCTCTGCATTCCTGAGCAGTAAAAAAACAACACCAGACGTGTTAAAACCTTAGCCAGAGGGGGATCACTAAGAAACAAACAGCAATTTGCAAAGAACCAGCACTTCTGCTGTTTGTCTGGAAATACAAAACACAAGTATTTCATTAACTGCAAATATACAACCAAAGGTATTTGATTTAGTCCAGCTTTCTTACTCCATTCAGATATTTTCTATTGACCAAGATATAATGCAAACTCCTATTCAGTCCAATTCAACACAAGGACTTCAGTTTCTACATCTTAGAAGAAAAATACACAGATACACCATGAACTGCATTCCTTCCAAGTGGTGAAGTTTGCATCAGAAATCAGCAACATCTTCAAAAGACAAGAAAAAGCTCTATGGCTGCAAAACCCAGTCTCAACTGCTAGTTATGAGCCATGGATTACGCCCCTAAGACTCAGGTACATGTGCTCAGTGTCCTGAGTTACCCATATCAGAAAACATCAAGTTTCCAGTGAATCCTTGTTCACCAATGGTAAACGCAGACCTGAGTCTAAAGTAAAAACCTGAGTAAGTATTTTATGGAATAGCAATGTTCCATTGCTCTTATGAAACACAGGAACTCCTTCTGATCAGGACAGAAATGTTTACTCATTCTGCCTGAGAAATTTTCTGCAGGATTTCATATTTATCACAGGAACACCCAGTCACTGCTTACCTGGGCTTCCTGTGTCTGCCATTTTGCACAAACTCAGTTCATAGATCCCAGTTACTCGATTGCTGTCCACAAGAAAGCAGAAGAAACAAAAACACACTATTTATTATCTTCAGAAATAAAGTGCTTCAGCTTTAGCTCTGTGGTTCCCAAAGAAGAATTTTAAGTACAGTTGTTAGTTAGAACTAGATCTCAATTCTACTCTTGCACAAAACAGCCAGGACAGACTGCAAGATCCCCAAAAATGGCATTTCCCCCATGTTCCCCCCCACCCTGCACTAGACTTGGAGAGCAGGTGCTGCAGGAAATTCCAGGTCAGGATCAAGGTCATCTATGTGCAAGCTTGAAAAATGGATCCCTCTTCCCAACTGTCAGTCTGGAAAAGAGGTCAGTAAAGAGAGAAGCCATCAGAGTTTCACTGAAATAAATGCAAGAAAGAACGTTCAAAACCAGACTGGAGAACTTATGAGTAGGTAGAGTTTCAAGGAAAAAGATAAAGAAAACCAAACTATATCCTCTAAGAGAAAACACAAATACTGACGAAAAACATCAATACCAAAATTGTAACTGAACTTACGAGTCCGGGGATTTGGAGTAGCCGCTGCCAAAGAGGTTGCGCAGGGACCGCGGTGGGGAGATCTTGGCATCTCGGGAGTAAAACACCATACAAACATCCTTCGTGATCACAGCAGGCTGGATGCAGTGGTCAAGCTAAGAGGAACACCAGCAATGAATGAATGGCTGCAGCTAACTGTGCCAAGTTACACTGCTGCCCTCAGTGGGACAGCTTTCGAAATTTGTTCTTGTTTGGGCCTTTGGTGAAGGGTTTCAGATGTGTATCTGGGAAAGAGAACTTCCAAATTTCTTGATGCATCTCATGAGTGAAATAATTTTACTGCAAAAAGCAACAGTGTCTTGCACACAAAGCCAAGAGCTAAGCCACTGTTTGTAACACCAGTACTTACACAGTGTATGCACTTACACACAATGTTCACTGATTTCAGTGGATTTCCAGATACAAAGATAGATAAAACAAGGCACAGAAAGGTAAGATCACCAGTTTCTCTTGTGTTGCAAGGCAGTTATACCTTGACATCCAGATGATAACTGTGAGTACATTTTTTCCACCCTGTTCTCAGAAAATGAATAAATACCCAGTAAATGGCTTCAGGATTCAAATCACTTTTGAATCTATTTCTCTCGGGTACACACTGTGTCCTGTCTCAAATAGTTTATAGCCAGCAGGAAGGCACTGGTGTCTCACCTCCAGGTAAGCAGAAAGGGTCATGTAGATCTTCTCTCCATACGGTGTCACTCGATTGAGGAGGAGGGAGTTGTGCAAGGAACTATCCCAAACTGCCTCAAACCGGTAGAAAGTCCTGGAAAAAAGTACAGGAAAAGCTCAATAGTAAAGAGTTCCTCTGCAGCCCTCTCATCACTCAGTGTAAAGCATCTCTTCCCTGACATCATCCTCCAGTGACGTGGATAACAAATACTTGAAGCAAAAACCTTTTCTTTATTTCCAAGATCATTTACTTCTGCCTCAAACAGTGTGGCGTAAGAGACCACTGCCTGTTATGGAAAAGACTAAAAGAGAAAAGAGGGAACGCAGAAAACAAAAGCTGTCATAGCACTACAGGGGAGTCAGCACTAAACAACTGTTTCTAGACAGAGAAAATTAATTTCTATTGCTTCAGGTGCAATTCAACCCAGCTGGACCTTAAAAGTGCATGGGAAGATTCTTTTTTATAAGCAACACTCATTCTACACCATATTTTAGGACTTCTGTAAGACATTTCTTCAGTTTGGTACATGGAAAGAGAGGAGTTGAAAGCTCCCACAGGTCTACCCCAGCAATCTAGAAGGTTCAAGTCAAAAGTGAGAGATAGCATCACGCACAGCACAGCTAAATCTCCACATCTAAAGGCATCATCACACTCTCCCCTCTCTAGCAGGGGCTTGGGGAAATGAGCTTTCTTCTTTCTCACAGGCAGCGACAGATTTCAGGAAGGTCCCTTTGGAAAGAAGACCTATGCCCCTGTTCAGGAACTCAGCACACCTTTCCACACTGGTAACAGAAACAGAAGGTATTCATTCTTCATCACCTCTATATAATTTCCCTCCCAAATCCTCTTGCTATTTTTTATCCCATTTTGAGTCCAAATAATGTGGTACTAAAAGCAAGAAAGTGTTTCGTGTATATTATTTTTTAAAGTAAGTTGTATCTCTAAAGAGTTTCTGTACTAATTCCCAACTCAGAAAAATAGAAGATGAAACTAAAAACGAAGGGTGGGGGTAGAAGAAATAACAAAATACAAAGCAAAACAAAAAGGAACATGAAACAGCCTAAGAGCAGACATGTCAGAAACAAAGAGTTCGATCTCAAACAGAGCTCCCAAGAATCCCCTTTTTCTGATAACAATTACACAATTCCAAGCTAATACATAAAGGCACTACGAAGTGCAGTCAAGTGAGAACACTGCTAGATACTGTTTGCATCTGAAGAACCATATTTAGGAAACAACTTCTAACTATGTTGTTTCTATTAAAAATACAGAGAAACATAATCTAAAGGCCAAGTAATTGGTAGCTTTAAAAACACTGTGAAGCACTGTAGAGCAATAAACCTCACTTGAGTGAGATAGGCAAAGAGTACAGTTGTCCTCTAAGCCTTTACACATCTGTGTTAAGTCCTTACGTTTTAAACTTCCATCATGACTTAGTTATGACAGCAAGCAATTTTTTAAACTTCTAGCAAATTCCAAATCTACTCTCAGGGTGGAAGAGAAAGTAGTAAAACTTGTCTGTTCACAGGTGGAAAAACCACTGTATGTAGCCCCAGCATCAGCTCTGCACCATTTGCCAAACAAGATTTCTCCGCATGGAGAGAGAACACAGGTGTAAATGCTCCTCAGTGCAGAAATACTACCACCCTCTTCAGTAAATAATGTTTGGACAAACACCAAGATGAAGTCAAGCACAGCTTTGAGGCAGTCATTTCAGTGGATCTTTTCTAGCCAGGAAGGTAAATATACACAGCTTTGCCTGCCCAAACCAGAACTTGCTGCAATAGTTATAGAGGGAGACAAAAACCAGAAGTGAGCAAACTCCTTTGAGCACAGCCAACAGCACACGGAGGAGAAGGGAGCACAGAACACACAAAGCATGGAATATAGGAGAGACAGGTTAAATGTGTAGTTAAAACTGGTTCTGACATAGATCTTAGCACTAATGAAAGGTGGTGAATTGGGAGCACTGAAGACTCTGTCTTCTCTTTTCCAGAGGCAGAGCACAGAAAGCAGAGTGCAAAGTGCCCCAGATTGTGCAGCCTGGCTGTGATCCCACTGGGAAGGTGAAACGGGAATCCAGCCTGGGCAGCTACTGCAGCTCTGGCTCCTCTGCCAGCTGGTAAACTAAGGAGTGGCAAGCATATGGTTAAATTTCAGATGCAAATCCAGCCCCAGAACAGAGGCTGAATAGCAGCCACATGGCAGCCACTGCTATTTGATCAGTGCAATTCAAGTAACCTCATCATTCAGACCTTGGCTTGGTCCTTCAAACCAGCAGCATGACAGAGTCAGAGACAGTGAGAAATTCCAAACTTAGTTCTTTGATACAGAACAAGGGAAGAAAATAGCAAAGACTACAAAAAGGTTCTATATTTGATGGCACATTAAGAGAATCAGAAGGACTGCACGAAGGAAATTCTCTCACTCTCACATGTGAAGGAAAGCTCACCCTCACAAGTCCCCCAGTGAACTGTACCTGAATAACCCTCTGACACAAAGGAAGAGGAAGAGGAGGAAGAGGAAGACTACTTCTGGAAGAGCTAAGAGGTGTGCTAACAGAATTCAGTAAAAGCTAAGAGGGAAGTGTCAGCAATACAAACGGGACATAAAGCATTCTATTTGCAAGAATCTTTATGTACAAAGGAAGCAAACAGAAAATACCTAGGCATATCCTTATCAAGAAAGAGCCTGTAAAAACATAGAAAGAGCTTCAGTTAGTGCAGCCAAAAGCACAACAGAAAAGCAACAGCCGAGAGGAACAGAACAAGTGGACTTAAAAAGCAAAACAAAGTGAAAAACCTCACAGAAAGCAGCAAACAAGTCTGCAGACAATGAGCAAACATAAGACATATGCCTTTACCAGGGCCTCAATCCCATTCCACCACACTGCCATGCACTCATCCCACAACCTAAACCTTGGCATTTCAGGATGAGATGGCCAACAGCTTCATCACACTCATCCTTCACCCGAGCTGCCCACCTTACAGGAAACTACAGAGATATAGAGAATTTATTGAAACAGAATAGAAAGCATAGAGCTTTCCAACTGCAAATCCAGTAGTATCAGACAGGAAACCAGCAACACTCTCCCTATTTTCCAGTTATATTGATCCATTAATTCAAACACACTAAAATACCCACTTCTCAGTGGAAGGTAGTAACTGCCAACCCCCCTGTCCCTGCCTGCCTTTACAGACACCAGGTGGCAGAGAGGCATCTCGCAGGCAGGAGCAGCATCCCAAATCCACCTTTAATGCCACAGGTGTTTCCAAGTCCAGGCCTCTAGCAGAGAAGGAAGAATTCCCATGCTTGGAAGGATCCCACCTCCAGCATTCAGCAGGTGCAGCAGAGATGGACTCAAACCTTCCTCCCCTCTGGAAACAGACATTCAAAGCCCCATTCCAGGGATATTCCTGCTTTGCACCAGCTGATCAGAGCCAGGGAGCAGCCAAGTGACTCTGCTGTCAGAGCAGGCAGAGGCTGTGCCAGATAGCCCCTCTGCCTCTGCCCTGCTGCACTTGGTTGCAGACACTGAAGCAGAACAATGTGGAGTCTGAGCTTCACAGCAATGAGGGACACACAGAGCCACAAACCCCTCAGCCAGGGGCCCTGCTGCTGTCACACTGCAGGGACATGGAACTGGACTCAACTTGTCATACATCTGTATAAACCCAAAAATTATGAAGTTGAATTTACAAAGCGTGGCTCTGGCTTAAATTGTCACATGCTTGCTCCAGGAATAATATGCACACACCTATAAATATAGCTCCCAAAATTGTCCTTGTACTTCAGTGCTGCATTCCAGCACCAAACCTTGATGTCAGTTTAAAAGTTTTGGGTTAAATCCTGAGGCCCCCTTAAGCTGTTCCTTTCCATCTGCCCTTCATGGCCCGTATACATGCAAAGTAATTCAGATGCGTCATCAGCAAACCCTTCACGTGGATCAACAGATTTCAGCATTAGCAAGAGCTTACAGTGATGTTCATTCTTCACCTGCATGTGCTGTGCCCATGGAATTCTACATTCAGTAATTAGCCACATTCCCAGCTTTCCAAACATCCTGCCAATACATCAGAGGTCAAACAAATTTCAGATTCCTGCTGGAGTGCTCACTTCCTTCACTTACCTGTTGGAGCTGTGAGAGGACTTCAGGTATTTTGCAGAGATAATATTCAAAGACAGAATGGCATCCACAGCAGCTTCATCTACCTCTGCTTTATTTCTTATACGCCCTGAAAAGGGGAGGAGGAGGAATCAATTAAAATTCAAACTGCAACAAGAAAGGAATTTGTTTTCCCAAATATTTCCGACTATGTGATTAACAAGCAGCTGTAAGTGGAAGTTGCAAAACTTATTTTTCTTCTGGATCTTTTTCAAAATCCTCCTCTCACAGGCGATGCTCATAAAAATGACAGAATCTGATACAAAGAGAAATTACCAGTAATAGTTTTCCTTCCTTACAGAGTAAGATGCAAAACCATTTACTCACCAACCACCAGCTCTCGCACATCCTTCCAGTGCAGCTCACTGCCCTTCTCATGGATAATGGTGACTGTGATTCTCCGCTGGATTCCCTGGCAGAGTTCAGAAACAAAACCCTACTGAAGTATTCACACACACACATCGTCTATTTTGCACTTACACTGCAAAAGTGAAGTAAATAATACCATTTACACTAGGCTGTAACTGAACAAGCACTTCTTTGTTTCAGGGCCCTAAAATTCACTTCAAGGGGATGTTATATTCTCATATGTAAAAGAAATTAAATGCTTCCCTCTCCTCACTCCACAAAGGCAGAGTAGGAAAAATATCACTTTAAACCATATTTAACTAGAATTATCTTTATAACATAGCTAAAGACAAAATATTATTAAGGATTATAAGAGGCATTTAAGATGCACTGAGATACAGTCACTTCATAGATTATGTGTCATAACCACAAGCAGTGGGAGAGATCAAATGGAAGTTGAGTCCACATGATCCTTCTGTGTCCTTAAAGCTGTTGGAGAACACTGAAGACACAAATCTGGTCCCAAAGATTCCTGCTTTTTAAAAGCTTTTTTCATCTTTCATGAGTGGGATGCCCACTGATAAGCAACAGGAACAGCAATATCCTGGGGGCCAAGCAATCTCCTCGCAGCCCAAAGCCAACAGAGCGAGCACAGACTGAGAGATCCTGACTGTCACTGCACAGCTGAGTGGGAAAGGAGAGGCAAACCCCAGCCAGCAGCATCCCCTCCCTCCCTGCAGAGATGACCCTTGCTG
This sequence comes from Cnemophilus loriae, assembly GCA_013397755.1. Taxonomy (NCBI): domain Eukaryota; kingdom Metazoa; phylum Chordata; class Aves; order Passeriformes; family Corvidae; genus Cnemophilus; species Cnemophilus loriae. The sequence goes on along the minus strand of VZTF01007037.1, from coordinate 533,068 downwards.
TTCCACAGCTTCCGCCAGTACCTGGTGCAGCAGAAAGGTCCCCTGGCAGGGCAGGCCGCCGGTGTGATCCACAATGGCAGGGATGTACCTGTGTGAGACAGGGAATCAGCAGGCACGGAAGATGCACCAGCACAGCAGCTTCTGCTGCCAGCAGTTTCCTCTCCTTGTAGCAGCTGAAGACGTAAGAGTGTCTCTTTCTACCTGCTCTTCTTCTGGCACTACAGCATCAGTGAAACGTGGACGTATCATCCACTGTACTTCCAGTGCTAATGGAAAACTGTGGAACTCACTTCTCAGCATAACCCCTAAAGACCTGTCAGGGGAAAACCCTCTTTGTAGCAGAGCTGAACACAGAACAGGGTTTGCTATGTGACTTCTGGAGTGTAAAGTCTCCACTGTCCCAAAGAATCCAAGTTCATGGCCTACACAAGGGAGTTTTCCCTGTGCCTGGAATTTCACAGCGGGAAGACCCCTCCAAGTGTGAAAGAATGTAATTCTTTCACTTTGGTCCTTTCCAGTGGGACAGCTATTGCCGGCAGATTGGACACCCCATCACTACAAACCAGCCAGGCCCCACCATGGTGACTGCTAAACATCAACCTGGTCTGAACAGCACAAATGGAAAAAAACCCAGAATCTCATAAACCACCGTTCTTGAAACACATAATAATAATATAGGACTTACTCCCCTGTTGGCTCCAGTTCACTGATCTCAAACCACACAAGGAGGTCGTACTTGCTCACACTCTGGCCCAAGCTGGGCTTGCTCATAGTATTCAGCTTTGTAGCTGGCACTTAAAGAAAGAAAAGAAAGAAGGAAAAAATAGTGGTTTACAAAGACTGAAAAAGTAAAGCTTACTCAGGGCTCACAGGAACTTGCCATCTCAGAAGTCCTGCATATTCTATGTACATAGGCAGACCACAGCTTTTACCATGAAAATGATGTTGCTTACAGAAATCATTATTTCTCTAAGTGTTCTTTTTTAAATCTAGGTTACTAGAATAAAAAAAAAAAAATTAAAGTTAAATAATGAAACAAAAGTGCATCCAAAGAGCCTGGAAAAATATACAGTCCTTCTAGATCCACAGAAAAGGAGTTTCCTCAAATGTGCATCAGTTGCTTTATGGCTTAACAGTTTGTGATTTAGAATTGCTGAGGGGTGCTTATCTGCAGCATTACTCACCCATAAAGTACATTCCACACAAGAGGAAAAGAACAGAACTTAAAACTTCAGTCTTCATTTCTTCATATTACAAACTGCCAGACTCCTGCACCACTTAGTTAAGATATTGTATATGTAAAAAGGCAGAACAAGACTTATTCCAGAGCCTTAATCCTACCGAAGTATGTCTCTGGGCTCCTTATCTCTTGGCATTAGTGAGTATTACCACCCAGATCTTCTCTAATTCCCTTCATACAAATATAGGGATAAACCATGCTAAAAAAATATAATGAGACAGCTTAAATTCTAGAAACAACCTGATACTCCCTCACACATCATACCTTTCAGTTATCATTACATGCCTTCTTTTATCTGTTCACTCATTACATTTTTTGTAAACGGGAACATTTTAAAAGCTTAGTTCCTCTACACTCTGACTGGGATTTTTGTAACTCTGCAACTCATTTTCCATTTTCTTCTTTCACATACTAACCTCACTGCTTTTATTAAGCCAGGTAATTATTCTCCCTTCTACCTCTCAAGCCCCAGTCTTCCCTTGCTCAGGTGTTCTTTAGGTTTTCCCACCTTTACACCTCTGTGTATCCTTCAGCTTTCACCATGACTTAATTTCCCATGCACTGGCAGGACATCACAGCCCCTAGTTAAAACAGGCCCTTACAGGTGTGCCCGGGTGCTCTCTTTTGAGTTCTGTTTCTCTTCTGGGTAAAACAGCAGCTGCCTCAGAGGAACAGATTTCACAAGAATCAGTTATTCATAGCACAGCTCCATCCTGTGAGGGAGCAAGCTTGAGGCTCATCATTTACCTTCCCATATATTACTCAGGGTAGTAACTCTTAAACCAAATCACCTCATGCAGCTGCACAGGAACTCACTACAGCCAGAGGAACATCAAGCACACAATTCACTCAAGGTTATCGCTAAGCAGAGAGACTCAAAAGCACCAGAAGATAAAAAGACACATTTAACTAAACATGAAAGCTTGGTTCTAGATGTTCTCATAGACTTGCTTTGGTACAATTAATAACCAGCGTGACTTTTTTTTGAGTTAAATAAAACAGAATACAAATGTAAGTGAGGAACAGCACTGTTAGTGGCAGAAAGGGAAGATGAGTGAAAAGGAAACCAATATAGAACACAGTGGAATGTTTTCTCTATACCTGCCTGTGTTTTCATATGCATCTCTCATCCCAGTATCACAAAACTCCATGCAGAACACAGAAAAAATCAGAGGTCCTGGAAGTTTCAGGGAACAGATGCAGTGACACACAAAAATCTGTGGCACCCAGCATGCTGGAGTCTACAGACTCTCTCTGTGGTTCTCTCTAAAAGAGCCCTAAATTTAAGCACAGCATCATCCTTCCATGACCACAACCATGGCAGCTTCTACTCCTAATACTACTACATGATGAAGGAAAAAGGAATTTTGAAGCACATTTTGGAACTACTTCTACATCTATCACAGACCAAGTTTGGCTACTAACCATCTCGTTTAGGAGCCCGCTCACTCTGACAACTGGGAACAGGCAGAAAGAGAAAAGGTGGCAGCTGGTCAGCTCCATCCTGGAAAGCAGCCACAGCAGAGGAGGCGAGCACGTTGGCATGCTCGGAGAGCGTGTTCAGCACATGCACGTTTACATAGCCAGACATAAGGTACCTAATCAACTCAATTTTCCTTTCATGGTCTGCAGAGGGAATGGAACACACACAAAAAAAAGGATGGTAGGAATATGCAGGTGAGAGAAAGATGGAGAAGGAGGAAATTAGAGGTGAAATGGAAAAAAAAAAAAATCACGAAAGAGTTCAGCATGCATTATTCCAATTAAGCAAAGAAAACCAAGGACCACTTCAACAAGACTGACTCACTAAACGAGAATGTGAGAGAGCAAAAAGATGAAGCAATTAATGAATAAGCAAATTTCTAGTCAAGTGCTCAGTAAGCACAGGAAGAGCCATAGCCAGATCTCATGGAATATGGTCAACACCTCAGGAATGGAATTCTACCCTCTAATGAACCAAGCAGCACTTCCTGCAGAGGAGGTTGAGAAGAAATAACAATAAAACACAAAAAGAGGGCAGAGAGCCAGCAAAGATAGATTCAATGCCCCTTGTACCACTCACTCTATTTACATTTCTTGGAGTCCTGGATGCCTCAGGAATACACTACAACCTCCATTTGCAGTAGCAGACCTGTGATGTACAGAATTACAGAGCTGTTCTCACCTGGCTTTGACAGTGGCATAGGGGGAGGAAAGAATCTTCGAGAAGGCTGTGGAGGGCTACAGAGAAAGGAAGAGTTATCAATACACAGGCAGTTAAACATAAGAAATAGACACAAATGCACACACATGCATCTTTGTATACACACACCTATTTTTGTCTCTAAAAATATCCTCACAATTCTATGAAGACAGGTAAATATCACCTGTCAGGAAAACAAGGGGGCTCAGCACACTTCTCAGACTAACCTGTGTTCTTTTTCTATTCTAACTTAACCAGTCCTAGGAGCACTGTTGAGGTTTTCCCAGAGCTCACAGACCACTGCTGAAGTTCCCAGTATTCCCAGTGCAGTGCTCCAATCACCAAGGTGTTTGTAGGGTGGGCTGGCAGAACAGCTTTCCATGTTTGAGAGGGCAGGACAATTCCATCAGTCACTACACTGGGTGAACAGGCCTCTTTTACCTCCGTCAGGAATTCTGCTTTGAGGGCGTGGTGCACAATTCCAGGAGGACAAGAAACTGCATAACCTGAGCATGATCCCCAAGGGCCTTTATGCCAGGCTAGTGACCAATACCTGTTGAGATCCTGTCCTTGCAGGTGGAGAGGATGCTGCTGATAATGTCCAAAGACTTCAAAGACGACAGGCTTTGTTTTGATGTACTCTACAAACGATTCTGTCACTTCCACAGCAATCTATTTCAAAAGTGAGGAAAGAAAATAAGACATTCAAAAAAGGAAATCTCTTTTAGGAGTCTGTATTTTTCATACCACTTAATGTCACTCACGGTAAAAGCAACTTCATTCTCTTTTAGTTTAGGCATTAATTCTACTCTCTGATAAAGGAGAAAATTAAAGCCTCAGTATTAGGCATTTCAAGTAGGAGAAGAGGAGGCTGCATGTAACCAAAGGATAACACAGTTCATAAAAATAGATATATCCAGTTCATCTGAGATCATGAGCACTGCTATTCACACATATATTTTATTTCCTGAATCCTAGACTGTTTTCATTGAGCATCCTGGAAAGAAAACCCAGAATTCAATGGCAGGAAGTAGAGGTGAAAGAGAAGAGTTAAATTTGCCACAGAGAATCATTCTGTGTTTTGTTTTGTGATAGAGATTACATCATTCACCCGATCACTCCTATTACTGTCTATTCTTAATAATTCCCCTTGCCTTGAAGGACACACACAACTCCCAGTGCTGACAGAGGCAGTTACTGCTCACGGAAAGCTTTACTTACATTCTGAACATGGTAAAACCCAAGGGGAGTCCCTCGGCCATTGTTTTTGAGAGGTTCTGTTGAGAAAGCTTCATCATGTCGATGTAAAAAGCTTAAAAACAAAATCAACCAAAAATCAGCCACCACAGAATGGTTTAATGAAGACTGCTGTGCTCTGAATCCAACCCTGAAAGGAAATCCTAAAACCCTAAAAGAAATGTATTCTGCTGGAACTTTAGAAGCAGTTGAGTGATGGCCTAAAGCTAGGAATAGTCTTGTGGGACCACAATTCCTGTACTTGTTTTATGTCTTTATTATTCCTTTTTATTCTCTTCCTTAAGAACCCAAGCCTAAGACCCCTTTCACTTGAGAAGTACTGATTTCCTCAAGGGTCATGCAGCTTTCATTCAAATGGGTGTATGTACAATCTAGTATTGAATTTTTCACATCAAAAGCTTAAAACCTTAAGATATCTAGAAACTAGTAACTTATGAGTCCACTTTGATTCCTAATTCCTTTCCGAAAAACTTTATTCCTTAACACCTGCTTAAGAGAAAGTGGGGACCAGGAACTCCAGTAAGTGACAAGGTGTTGCTGTACAACACCTCCACCCATTTGAAAAGGTCTCAGAGTTCCACTGCCCACTGTTCTTCGTTCTCTCTATCAAACCATTAATTGCCTAATGCAAGTAAGGACAAATTCTTACTTGAACTGGCAGAAAATATCTGCATATTCGGGCAGGATGCCACTGGCCTGGAGCACTGTCACACGGAAGGTAAACACGCTGCCCAGCTTCAGGTGATCACCAATTTCCTCAGTGAATCCTTCCATAGTCATCTTTCCATCCAAAGTGGCTGACTTCAAGTCTTAGAGAGAAAAACAACATCCCACATGAAATAATTTTTTCCTTTTTATTTTTTTTCTCTTTTCTTTTCTTGAAATATTTCTTCAGGAGTTCTCCAGAACTACCACATATTTCTTGCTTACCCAGCTCATTCATTCTGTTGATCTCCTCTGGAGGAGTGGTAACCTCTGAATTCTGTCCTTGCCCTTCCACAATTCTTAACTCCTCCAGTGACAGTCCAGACCGAGTCATCGCAACTGAAGAAAAATCACTCTGAAAAATTAAATTAAGTGGCTTGTAACAGACTCCTGCAGTTTCTGGGTTTGCCATCCCCTTCTCTCCCTACAACATGTGTTCTTCATTTAGAAGCACAGGCTACTACACTCAAAGATACCTAACTCAATTTTAAGAATTCTTACCTTATCAAAATACTCATTGTCAAATGAAATTTTAGCTGTGCCAGACTGTCGAATACCAGATCCATAATCTGGGGCTTCTTCATCACCTAAAAAAAAAAAAAAAAAAAGGGAAAAAAGAAGATAGATACATAAATTATGGAGAAGAGAAGGGAGACCCCACAGAGTTATCCAAATGGAAATTCCCATTATAATGGAAACCAAAATGGAAAGCAGAAGAGTCATCCAGTTAAAAGTTGGAGTAAGTGCTGGAAAAGATCATGTCAGAAACCTATCCATCAGGAACTCAAGTGTGGGAAAACAAGACAAGCTGCAAAGTTTCATTCTAAATATACTTAACTTCAGAGAATTTTGAATGCAAACCAACTGTAGTATTAATTTTCATTATTTATTTACTTCTGATTATTCTACTGAGGTAAACTAACATCTAAAATTCTGTGGCCATGATCTCAGAGGTAACACTAGCAAAGCTCCAGCAGGACATGCTGGAAGTCTGAAAGGTGGATCTGTCCATACAATCTGCCCATTTCACCTCCTCCTCCTCACAGAGAGCAACAACAACAGGGCCTGGTTAAACGCCAGGGTTTTTTCACAGTAAATGCATGCTCACAGGAGAAATCCCAAGATTCAGAATGTGCTCCAAAGCTTTGCTTAGGGATCAAACAATGCCATGGCCCTTTTTCAAGAGATGTCCCCAGTTCGATTTCTATTAGCCATGGTGTATTCTGTTCATCTGGATGGATAAATATTTATTTTGAAATATTCAGTCAATGCTAAGGAGATCAAACCAAACTAGACTTTTGTACACACTAAACCAGATTTTAACTCACTTGCTTTAATCCCTGCCAGAGTGATTCTTCTACATCTTCAGAGTCTGAGTTTCATTGTATGTTCTCATGGAGAGTGAAGCTTCCAGGGTTACCCTACCTAAACAAGCAAGAAGTGCTGGCAGTTGGCCACTGCTGGAAGGATAAATTATGGGAAGGATCTGTGCTCCCACAGGCATGGATACGGCACGGCACTGCCAACCAGCCCGCCTCACACTGAGCAGGTCTGAAACATCAGACTGAGCAGTGACCTGCAGTGAACTCTGGCACACACAGGCATCAAGAGAACGGTTTGGTTTGTTAGCCTGGTCTCCGAAGGTGCAGCGGTCTCTCACCTGCTATGGCCTGCACAGCCACGCGCAGGAAGCCCCGCACTTCGCCCTTCTCGCTGACAACAGCCACCCTGTGGATCAGGGGCACGGGGTACAGCAGGTTGCTCAGGTACACGAATGCTCTGGAGACAGGAGGAGAGAAACACAGCCAGCATTAGGAATGGTGGGCCAAACCCAACTGCAGCTTTGCTCGGCTCCTGGACAGTCAGATCTCAGCCATTCCATCTCTTAGACCTGCAGGAGGTCCGGGGTCCATCCTGCCCACACAGGAGGTCCGGGGTCCATCCTGCCCACACAGAGCTCTGGCCAAGCCCAGTGCAGCCACCAAGGGCTCTCAGTCAGAGCTCGCTGGGACCCAGGGCTCCCAGGAGTGAGTTACAGACACAAAAGGACACCGTTGGAGAGGATGGCTGCATGGAAGGTGACTGGAGATGCACTACAGTTGTGAATGGAGCTGTTAGCAAGCTGACAGAATCTGTCAGGGAACTACTGATTATAAAGAATGAGGCGGTTGGAAGGGATAAATTAAAAAGGAATTGATCTACTGTGCTCACACAGCCTCAAATTTTTACTGAACATATAAAACCACTCTTTTAAAAACAGACTGAGTGAATGTTTTCTGTCTTCTATATTCCTTTGATAACACTGTGTGCAGAATAATCAGAAACCCTCAATAAACCGCAAGCCATCACTTAGGTTTCTTGGAAGATTCACTGAATGTACAGATAGTGGAAGACTGACCATCTGCACAGGTAAATCTCTTTAGGAGCATTTTATTTATTTCTTTGAAAAAACAAAGCAAAACACGACAGCACTACTCCAGAGCAACCGCTTAGAAATTAGAGTTTCCAAAAGGAAAAGCAGCATTTAGGCCCCATAGGGGATGATCCTGCCATGCACTAACTTTCAAAGTTATATACAAGCAGGGTCTGTTTTGGAGCAGTAAGGTAACCAATTTAATCGTATAGCTTTTAACTAAAAGTCAGACTAAAGTTATTAAGTTATTTTATGTTTCTGCAATGAATTGCAGTAGTTTTTAAAGCATCACACCTCAGTGGGATTAGCCTGAGCAAAACATTAAATGTTGAGAAGCTCAACAAGTCAGCTAAGGAACAGCTCTCAACTAGGGGAAAATATGGAAGGTTTTATTTATTAAGTGAGCAGTTTCAGAGTTCAGAAGAGTACTGAGATGCACAGAACTTTTACCAATAGTTTTACCAATCAATAAATTTAAAGTGACTAATTATGTAATTTTAATAAATGTATGCACATTAAGTTATACTAAACAACAGTACCTTGTTTAACTAATTTCCTCCTTACAGTTCTTTTTATTAGTCTTTAGTATTATGTATAATTAATTCCTGTAGTTTATAACTGCTACTGTCTAACATTCCTAGGGAAAGTCCTGCATGACAAAAGGGAAGTGTTGCTCCTTGGGTTCACATGCCCTTCCAAGGATGAATGAATTCTTTTGAAATGACAAGGAAGTCAAACAGGTGTCAGTCATGAACCAAGGTTACAAAAATAATGCTACTAAAATGAAAGTGGTGACACAATGCAATAGAGAAGAGGATGATTAATACGGCTATAAAGTAGCAAAACAAAAAAATGAAGAAAACCATACAACAACAACAAAAAAAAACCAACTGCAACATAACACTTCACTATGATTAGGATTTAATTCCTTTTCAGTCTGCTTCAAAGTGAGGTAAGCACTGATTAAGCAGGGGAAGGGAGAAGAGACTAAATTTAAAGTAACAAAATGAGAAGTTTAATTTTATTTTTTCCCTCTAACATTTTCATTTTTAGCTTTGGAATTTCAGGTGATGCTCATCTGAGAAACCAGCATCCAACCACACAAGAAAACAGTCCCTGAAACTGGAATGGTTCACTTGGATTGGATCAGGGATGGAGCTCGGGAAGGTATGTGGTTCTGTGCTCAACACGAAAAACACATCCAGTTTGAAAAGCACATTTCAAGCCAGGGAGAACAAACATTTCCCAACAGAACAGAAGCCAAAGAGCCTTGCACTGACGAGCACAGTAGGAGTCTCACTACCTAAAAGAGTCACGCATTGCAGAAGCCTTCCCCCTTCAAAGCCAAACTAATGGAAAGTAAAAACATCACCTGCATGAAAAATAAAAATTTATGTTTCTTTGCAGGGCAAAAGTTCTGAAGCTGCTGCTCAACACGTGACAGGCAAAGCATTCAGCTGGATTAACCACTACCATGTGACCATCCGAAGGACAAAAAAGTGTTTCTGTTCTTCCTTAATTTGCTTCCATCCAGCCACCTTGTTCACCAGAATCACTTTAACTTAGAGAAAGAAAAGCACATAATGCAAAAAGTTTTAAGCTTCCTGTTTGCTGATGAAAATTCTGCATCTCTTCTGTAGAGTGGAGAGCAACTGCACATGTGCTGTACCAAACCAGAGCTGCGTTATGCAGCAATACTGCTGCCAGTGCCATTCCATCTTCCTCATCATGAGACAGTGCCAGGTTAGGAGTGGATGAAATCTTAAGGTTATCCTCCTCCTCTTCCCACATCCGTGAGGACTCCCACTCCCCAAAGAGCCCCTAAGTGTCCCCCTGCACTTAGCCCAGCAGACTGAAAGAGGGAAGCTGGATTAGCAGAAAGATTGGTGAGGTAAAATGGCATACTCACAACAAAACTAGAAATTAAATTTAATGAACACAATTTTTTAAAAAACCAAAACAAAACTAACAGAACTCAGAATGATGGCAGATATTTTTAAAACAAACACATTAAGATTTAAATAAAATATCCCATAGTTCTCTCCCACCTCCCTTAAAAACAAAGCAAACGCTTGATATGTCACACCATAAATAGAATCAGCCTTAAAGAAACCCAGCATGCCAGAAGAGATGGCTAAAGGGACCAGCTCTTTTTTCTTTTCTTTAAGAATTACAAACAAAAGACAGTCATAGCACAGAGAGAGAAAAGAAAATAACCGTGATGGCCAGGGAGCTGGATAACTACAGGACCCATTTCTCCTCCTCCTCTCCTTCCTGCACTTGTTAATGCTGACAACGCCCCAAAAATACTAAAAATTGTTTTATTTGTCCTTCACATTCTATAACATATCAACCAGTACACAGTTGGAAGTGATAAGGAATTCTGGTTTTGTTACAAAATGAACACTACCTTGTGCTCAAGACAAGATCTACGCAGATGGACATACCCCTGGTACCTGTAAGTCACTGCTCAAAAGCAGGATTCTCACACTGGAAGACACGGAGGACTCAAAATAGTTCCTACTCAGCGGTGCTGGACAGTCTAACAGCCTCTGCTGACAGAATGGGCACAACAGAAGAACAGGAATAGAAACAATAAAAACCAACAGCTGAGAAAAAGTCACTCAGCTCTCTAGCCTCACAGTAGGAACTAAGTTTCACTCCTCAACACACTCACAGCTCTGTACACGCAGCTCACACCGTTCAGGCCGGTGCCCAGAGTGCAGCAGCTTCACGTGTCTGTCCACAGAGACAGAGCTCACAATTCTCCACAAAGCAGGCGATGGGAAGCAAGCTGTGTGACGGCCAGGAAGCACAAGTGCTTTCATCACACGCTGTATTTGCTCAGCCTGTGCTGTGCTTCCTGAGGCGCTTGTGAGCGAGCATGAACAGCTCAGCTCTTTCCCAGGCTCCAGGGGCACACGGAGCAGCCCTGGGCTCGAAGGGGCTGACAGCCAGCCCAAAGCAGCACAGACAGCTTTCCCAAACTGCCTCCCCACCTGAGCCAGATAATCGGATTTTGTAAAACGTGTTGCCACGCATTGCACGTAAGGGCACAAATTCAGAGATCACAGAGGACTAATGCAATTTCTTGCAACTTTACCAATTTTTGTTTCAAAAACTGGATCAAGGGAGTTCCAAGTTTCACTACAGACAAAGCCTGAGGTTAGACAAACACACTACAATGAACTCGAAGCTTGATAAAGACCAGCAAACTCAATCCCTCCTTTATAAATTATGCAAACAAGTGTCCTGCATTTGAGGAAACTGCATAAAGATCTGACCATCCTGACCCTGAATCTTTCCTGCTTACACTCACAGAGAAGGATAACACCAAGCTCTGGTCCCTTTTCCTTTGTTCCTCCCTTCTGGCCAAGGAGCCTTTTTTTTGTACCACGCCTGTGGCAAGCACCTCCCTCCCTGCCTTAACAAGGACTCTGGCTTGCAGGGTAAGCAAGGAAGCACAAAAGCATCACTGGGGGAGTGGGAAGCAGCAGAGAGAGGAGCCAAGCCACTAAATAAAAATGTTTCTGTTTCTTGTAATGAGAAACATGCTTTAGCAAGACCATTAATGAAGAAACAGTGCAAAGAACTACATTTTTTTAATGTAACTTGCTGTTCTTAAGGGTCTAGACCACAGACTGAGGTCTGATAATGCCCTAATTCTTTCTGTTCTGGAAAACTCGATAATACTCCAAAACACATCAAGCAAACTTGTTTTAGGAATTGAAGCATAGTGCCTGGGGAAGATGCTGATAAACACAGCCAGTGAACTTCAATGTTGATGACCTTTCCAAGTGTAATAGTGGCTACAGAGAGTCAAGCATAATCTGAGAAGCCAAATCATCGCAGAGAATACTCTTTTCCTCATCCAGAAAGGACCATTCTTCTTTCTCCTCATGCCATCTTTTCGCATGAAGATGTTAAATTTGTTTCCAAAAACAATGGATTTCTGGGTTTGGACTGAAAGACTTCCCATCATAGTCAGATTCTCTTCCATGGTAGAAAATGGCACACTACAATTCTATCCTAGTGACCCTGCAATGGCTAAATAGGGAATGCTATAAATCATGTTTAAACACTGTACACAACGCCCTGTTCATTCCAAGTTGTGACAGTTATCTAGAGATAGATTTACTCACACTGTCACATCTAAGGGTTATTTTCTGAATTACTGCTTAGGTCTCCATGGCCCCAGACACAAGAATTTAAAACTTAACGGTGAATTACACTCATTCTCTGGCAATTCCAATTTATGGACATGGATATTTTGGCTAGACTGACCATCTCTGTAGCACAAGGCAAAGCCATTGCAGTCTGCAGCAAGAGCTGGTCCCTTTTGGCCATTCTCAGAGTAACCTCACCAACCTTCCCACTAAAATGAACCAAGGGGATCGGTCGTAAAACGGGTCGCGCCCATCATTGAAGAGGTCTGATCCCTCCTCAGTCCCAACGTCGGAGCCAGTGTCATCCACAAAGGCCTCATCATCAAAGTCCTCCATCTCATCCTGCTGCTCATCTGCCAGTTCAGTGATGTCGGAGTCGGCCGTGGAGAAAGTGGGGGAGGGCGTGCGATCGGCCAGGCGCTCGTTGACGCAGCCGTGGAATATGGGGGAGCTGCACATCAGCGAACGGACACCGATTAGCAGGGTCAGCACACACAACCTGCGTTAACAGCTGCTCGCTGCCATCAGCACAGAGACCCCTGAGCAACCAGCAACGCCTTCAAACCACCTGGACTGCAAGGAAATGCGAGGGAACGGGCTGCCAACAAAGGCAGGGGAAAGAGTGTCCTCGAACGGAGCAGGAAGCAAATGAGAAAGGAATAGAAACATGGCTCAGCATACAGATCTTGAGAGCACATCCATTTAACAGAGCTGCAATTCTTATTTCCAACACAGCAGTTCTGCAAATAAAAATACTGTAAAGGTGCAGCCGACAGCAGGAAATATTAAACAATCCCATCAGACACTTCCCGAGGGTATGACCAAACTATTCGAACCACACATGAGAGACTCTGGACCACTTTTCTACTGTTCTTCATATTCTCACAGCTCTGCTCCGGTGACTTTAGATAGAACTTAGGCGGTTATAGTCTTTTAAAATAAATTTATAACTTACTAAAGGTTCACTCAAAGCAGATTCTACTAGTTGACACCTGAACTGGCAACGTTCTAAAGAGCATTTTCTACTCTTAACCGTATTTAAAGTCTACTCCAAATCCCTGAAAGCCAAAGCCCAGCTGGCACAGAGACCGCACGGTTTATTCAACATTGCACGTTCGGCCAGAGCTGCCAGTGAGGCAGCAGTGTGGTGCTGTCCATACCTGCCCACGAGCTTGAACCAGTGGAAGCGGTCGTAGAAGGGGTCGCTGCCCGTCATGGAGCCCTCGGGCTCCTCCTGGCTGCTGGAGGCCACTTCCCCCGCCCGGTCGTACATCTCCCGCATCAGCTCCAGCCTCTGCCTGCGCGGGACACAGCAGGAGGGAAAAGATTAGGAGAGAGCGAGCAAAAAAGGCAGAGAACACAAAGTGAGGTGTTCACCTCACTGGCTTCACCTGTACCACATTACACCTACGAACAGAGGAGGCTGTACCCTCAGTTTGATGCTTCACTAATTCCCCAAAATGTTAGAGTTTCTGGGAAAAATTTTGTCAGCTAAGCCCTCTAAGCACAAGGCAAGGTCACTGCAGAAGCTTACATAAATCTCGGATTTCAATCCATTTCTAAATATTCCTCTTTCACATCTAATTCTGGCATCTTTTTTGCTTCCTTTTTTTATATCAGACCATGTTGCTGAGTAATTTCAGCAGTTCTTTGCATTCCACTCCAGAAATGTTGGCATTCTGATTCAAAAGTGAACTGATTCCACTATAGGCTTTAATTATTCATTTATTTCATTGAACAAGTGTTTCACACTGCAAGATCCTTTGTTTGGAAGTTATTAGTAGCAAAAAAAGTCCTTCAGTCAATATTTAGAGCATGGGGAAAAGAAATGTCATTTACATGTGATGAAAATAATTCAGATTGCAGTCAGAATTTGTGACTGAATTTGTGTAGCTTCCATAGAAATAGAATCTTCTTTATTTAAGCTTTTTACTATAAATTATGTCCTATAGGTTATATAAAGCAGGTGGCAAGGAAATTATTACAGTGAAAGGACTGAAAAAAGAAGTAATGCAGAGAGACGAGCTATGGTGAGTCTTATTAGATTCAAAAGACGAAGTCTAACCTCAAATTACAAAAATTAAATGTGAAGGTGAGGTGAGAAGCTGGAGAAAAGTGCACTTGTTCAAAGAATCTGGAAAGCTGTTGTTTAGAACATCCCACACTGTCTAGAAAGTTTGGGAGGACACAGAGAAAAAACAGGAACAGGTAAGGAACAGCAAGGAAGGGAATTTTTCAGTGAAGTTCCTTGGACACAGGGAATTTTGTTCTCTAATACTGTTTACATACTTGAGTTTTTCTAAGGACCAGTAATGTGTTGCTCCGTTCTTCAGATCCTGCACTTCCACAGCCACCACCGTGCGGGGGAAAGGCCGGCGGTCCCGGCTCTTCTCCGGCTCTGCGGGCAAGAGCTCCGGAGGCAGGGGGGAGTACAGGGTGTCCGTGAGCAGGACAAACTGGAACTGCACCTGCATGGAAGAGAGACGTCACTTCGGTCCTGAGAAGCCAGACGCTGGCGTGGGATGTTCACTCAGACAGAAGTCCCAATCAAAGACTCACAATTTTCTGAACCCTTTTACAGCCCAAATTAATAAGCAAGAGACAGACAACTTTAAAGACTACAAGTAACTCAGAGCATTTGCAGCAGAGTTATACAATCAAAACTGATGGGTCAGAATATTCTGTGTGTCCCTACCTTTTTCTTTAACTCTACACTGATTGCATTGGCTTCTTTCAGATATACTGCATTTCCCCAGAGCTGGTCCCTCAGTGAAGTGAACTGGTGGAATTTCCACTTCCTGAAAGCCCACTGGGCGAGCTCGTATTCATGGCGTGTCCAGGGCACTGGCAAGAGCAAAGAAACAGAGAAATAAAACAATGTGGCTTCTTCTCAAAACCGTCACACGCAGTATCCAGTACGCCTGCTGACTGTGCCATCAAGTTCTCAACACATTTTCTGGAAGAACAGAAAACAAAACGCTACGTTTTCATTATTCAGTGTAGAAAAACTGCACTCAAACTTCCTCAACATTAGCAGTGGAGATTAATGATCATGGAACAGAGGAAACAAATTTTTTTCTACTCCTATTATTTTAAGTTATTTGGCAACTACTAAAGCCAAATGCTGAAAGAGTAGAAGTAAGAGCAAGCATTATGGGAATAATAAATTATCTACTGTCCAGAAATGGAGTTACACAGAAAAGTCACAGCATTCTAAGAATTCCTAGCAAGGAGGAAAGAGAAACTTTAAAATCAAAACAAGGAAACAAAGGCAACAGTGTTATTTTGTTTTAAGACATCTGAGCTCTGTTAGTGCCAGGAAGAGAGAGATTCCTTCAAGACCACCAAATCAAAGCTTGGAGTAAAACTAATCTAGTTTGTGCATCAGTTGTATTTGGAGATGTATGTCTACTGTTCATGTGGAATGTATTCTGTAAAAGGTATTTGAAATCTGGATGCTGAGAGGATTACAGACCAAGAACTTACAGTATTTTGCAGCTTTTCAAAGCGAGTTTTCTATTACAAGAGATGGTACAGCAGCTGTTCCTTTAGGAACAGCTATATCCAAATTATTTTTAGCTTCAAACTCACCTTCCTCCTCCTCCTCCTCCTCCTCCGTTGTTTCAGCTGCCAAAGACCGTGTCTCTACCTGCTTCTGGAGGGCCTGCAGTTTGCTCTCATAGTCCTGTGGGGAGAGAGGAGACACTGTGTAGGAGGACAGACGAGAGCCAGGAGGAAGCTGAGAGACACCAACAGCTCAGACGGAGCGACAGACAGATGAAATCCACACAGACACTTCAGGAGTGCTCACAGGTCACACACCAACACTGCGTTAGTGCAATCTCCCTTGGAAAGAGAACACACAGGCCAATACAATTACGATAGAAGAGCTGGTTTCCAAAATCACCACATTTACATGCTCACGGTGTCTAGAAGAGAGAAAGGCTTAGGATGTTCTTTTGGTGGGGTTTTTGCTAAAGACAGGAAGAAGAGGATTTTATTTGGAAGCTGCTTGCTGCTTTCAAAGAGGTAGGAAAGAGACAGAAATAGAGAAAAATGCAAAAGTAAATTTGAAAGGGTAGGATTATTCACCTTCATTTTCTCAAACAGAAGGATTAACAGCACCACTGATTTGCCTTATTACACAAAAAAAAATCATTTCAGATATTACTGGGGGGAAGCACTTTGTTTGCAATTAGATTTTCCCCTTGGCATGTAAGTACCCCTCTCTCACATGTATTTAATACATCAGAAGATAAAATATCACCATGCCCCAGCAGAGAAGTCTGTCCAGTGGCTTCTCCACGAGGAACACTTCAGCAATAGCTTCTGGTACAAGAGCATTTTCTTCCTGTTCAGCCTTATCATGCCTTGAAATAAATGCTACTAAAACCTAACGAGCCTTTTATTATTTGCTGGTAAAACAAATACAAATTAGAACACTCTGTCACGGTGCTCTTGGTCTCAAAGCCTTTGGCATATATTACACAAATTAAACTGGCTTCTCAAGATTTTTATACAAGAGTTACAACAACAATTCACTAAGTGTTGCTGAGTTCTCAAGAATTCTTGAAGCCACTCATCTTGTATTCCAACCTTCTCTCTTCCACAGTTCCAAATCCTAAAATTCTTCTCCAATGCCCAGTTTGCAATAATTCGTTCTTAAGTCCAAGAGCTACAGAATAAAAGCTTTACATTTCCCTCCCATCCCACTTAAGTGTCCCACCTAAAGAGCTGCATCACTTGGTTTGGTACACTTAGCCACAACATGATTGTGTCAGTCTAAACCAGCTGCAGCCAGAAAGGCTTTAGGCTTTATCTGGAAAGGAGATACACCTCCAGAACACTCCTTCAGGTTCATAAGTAATATTTTCTGAAAATAGCATTAACAAATGGTAGCTGTGCCCTTAGAAAGTGCAGGATTTTCAATACCAAGGATTCAATAGCCCTGAGAGCAAACAGAACTCCAAGACATACGGCCTCCATATGATGGCTGTGTGTTAATTTTCTAATTTCCTCTTGAATATTTTATTCGGCTAAAATGCTCCTTCTTCATTTGCTTCTGCTCCATTCACCATAAGTTGGCTACTTACACAGGAAGTAACCTCAGCTCAGCAGCATAAGAACTGCAAACAAAATAAATATATATCCTTTCTTTTGATATTCATTCTGAAATTCTTAAAAGATTCACCAAAAATCTGTTCTAGACTCCATGTGAAGTATCAGGCTTATCTACCCTTCTGAAATGCCTAGCACACTCCTGAATTTTTTTTTCACATAAAGTCACTTTCTCTGATCTTTTCTCCCCATTCCATGCAGATAATGCTACTACATGTGAAACCAAGATAAAACTGGTCAGATGCAAAGTGACACAAATAAGCTTCTCTCACTTACAAGGAAAGGCAAAATAATTTATTTTCCTGTAGTCTTAAGTCGATAATGTCATTTTGAGCAGCTAGACTGTAGAAATGGAAAGCTCTTCAAGCGTTTTAATAGAATCTTTTCAGATTCTTTTGGAGGAACTGAAAAGCTGCAGAGGGAACGGCCAAAAATCAGGAGACAAATCAGGGGGACAAAAAAGAAAAAGACCCCAACCCACCAACAAACCCACAGCCCATACACTCACACTAGACAAAGCTTCATAAGACCAGACTGGACCAGTTACAGCAGAACACTGCACCACAACAACTGAGACATGACGTCTGCCAAGGTACTGCCCTGTGTGATTCTCCCCCGTATTTGAGGTGCACAGAAAAGTCCGTTTCCTTTGCCTTCAATGAGCAAATAAATGGAGAGCAGCCAGCTCTGTGTTTTCTTCCAGAATTTAGATAAACAGCACACAAGATGATACAATGGGACAGCTCCGAAGAGGGGAATGGCTTATAGCTCCTTGTGCTAGAAAAAGCTCTTATTTTCTTTTCTATTGAATTTAAATAAGCTGTCTGAGATGGACACAAATCTGCTTTGCTGCTTTCCACATAACAGCAGAAACACCAGGGTGGATGAACTTACAAGAATCAGACTGAGGAACAATTAAAGAAACCTTTATAACTCTGCTGGAACAAACCCAACCCCAAGATAAAAAATAAAAGCAGGACAAACCTGCAGTGAAGTTTCATTTCCATTTCACTGAGACAAGTCTGACACTTACAAGAGTGTATCATAGTTTATTGAAAGAGCACTTGTTACAATACAAACCAGTTCTGCTTTTCACAAGGCAGATACTTGCTCTTAAGACAGTCCAAAACAACAGACAGATCTAAAAATCCCATTTAATTCAAAGGCAGCTCACTGCTTTCTTTACAGTACAAATAGTTACACAGCATAGATTTCTCATGTGGCAGCTCCTGAAGAGATTTAATGGGAAGTATCCAAGAAAAATTTCAACATATAAAAAACAAATTTCAACATATAAGGGACACAGTGAGGGAGATACTGAAACTGTGCTGAATGTACTGATGAAAATAGCATCCTCTAATTTGACAGATCCCTAAATTCAGATTGCTTGAGGAAGGATGTCGGAGTCAATCTGAGAGAGGAGCATTAGTGATGTGCATTTAACCCCACCCAAACCCAGTGTCCCCATGAGTCCTACAGGACCTTTGAGAAGCCATCCCAAAGGCACAGGTGGATCCAAGCCAGCTGTCAAAGCACAGCACAGCAGCACTTGGCAAAGGCAACCAAACTTCCAAAGAGCACTTCCACCATGGATGCCACATTTCCTTTACCCTGAAAGCCTTTTCACACAGACATCAATGGAAGCAGCTGTCTCACTGTTCATTAACTCCATTAACACGGGATTTGGAGTGAGAGTTGTGTGTATTTCTGAATAGTGCAAGGAGATCCACAGTTCTCACACTGCTTCCTTTATCAGATGAAGCACTGCACTGCTTAATTAATATCAAATTCTTAAATATACTCCTAAAAACCAGGAAAAAAGCTGCTTCCTTGAAGCAGACTGGACTCAATTCTGACACTGACTGTCCTTTTCCTGTTTTGTCAAATCATACAGCAGAATAGAGGGTTGTTCTTCTAGTGCTGCACTAAAACAGTGGGGTAAGACAGACTGATGGCAACCTACTGCTCACCAGCACCACCCAGGCATTTACAGAGAGTTCTTCTCAGAGTTTTAAGCTGAAGTAAGTTGGCACAAACATTTTAGTGTTTAGCATTAAGGCATCAAGTAGCAGGAGAGTTTTTAGTCTCGTGTCAGTACACGAAGTTCCATGGACCCCAGAATTACTCCATGCTCAATCACGTGGTGATTTCATACAGGCAGCATAACCCTCCAAAGCACAGGACACGAGATGGAATTACTCTGGTCTCCTCCCACGACCTATCCCGTGCAGGCTAACTCTGTCTGGCCCACGTATTCCTACGGGATTGAGAGGGTCTTCCCAAGCATGCATTTATAACAGAGTCCAAGCCTGTCTGAGGATATATAAGAACTCATTATGCTCGACATGCACAAAACCAAAGTGCAATGCACTACTAGAACAGGATTCTAAAATAAAGACAACAGCAAAACATTACTTGCAGCCCAAAACTCATTTCGCAATTCAGGCTCAAGCTCGAAGAAAGTACTGCTCATCTACAAGCCTTCTTTTCTTCAAGAATCAAGACATTTTTGGAAATGATGCTTTATTTCCTTTGTTCAAGTAGGCCAAAGCATGAGACAAATGCAAGTTACAAAGCCAGACCTGGACAGGGAATTAAACCTGCCGTAAAGTAGAACTCCCAAGTGATCAGACCAGTTTGTTCTTTTAGGAGCTGGAGGACTGACTTTCTATCTCCTACAGCAGAGGCCACTATCCCATCAGTGATACATGTGCTGAGAATTAAGAGCTGACACTCGATTAAATGATATGTAAAAGGCATGTGTGTTGTTGCATAAGCACCTACAACATGCCCAGCTGAGGCAGGGGAAAAGTAGGATACGACAAAAAAATATATGGAAAATAAGCTTAAGGCACTTGCCACTCACCTAACAGCTATGCTGAGCCACACACAAGTAACAACTACCAGTAGGGCTTATATTTTATAAAAAACTAAGCAACCTCAAGTAAATTCAGGATACTTGTGCAAAACAGCACAAATACACTGCAAAGTGGACCTACCTTACCAAATGTGGTAGAGTGGCCAATTTTGTTTTTAAAATTCTATTCAAGTTAAATTTAAAAGCAAAGTAAGTCCTCAAATATTTCTATTGGCTTACAGTTAAGGCCACAGATTTTCAAAAGTAAGAGCGACTTTGTCTTGCACTTTTGGAAACTTAGAAAAAAACCCTGTATGATTAAGGTTGGGACTCTCCAACTGAGACAAAAACCCAAAGCCTATTCCTTAGCACTAGTTTTTCAGTAATTTGCTTGAAACAATCTGAAGCAGGAATTTCAAGCCTTTGTGTTATGGCAAATCACCTGCAAGTACAAATCCATTCAGAGCAAAATAGATATGAAAGATTTTAACTTGCATTTTGAGTGTGGGGAGGAGGAAAATGAATCTTATTATCTCCTCAAAGCAGCCTTCTCCTTTATTAAACGAGTCTTGAATTCAAGTTTAGTCCAAGACCAGAGGCACTAACATGAGGTATCACATTAAGATGAAACAGTTCGATTCCCCCATCTCACAGGAGAATTCAGCCAATACAAAGTAATGATTTATAAATCTTCCTAAGAGTAACTATTTCAAGAACATCTCCCAGACTCATGCCCGAGAAAGCTGAAAACATAAAATAAAAGAATTAGCTTTTTGAGTACACCAGAGTGTTGAAAAATCCTAGTTCCTTTCCCCAATCTCAGTATAATAATTAAAAGCTATTATATGTAGAGATACAACGGGAATTAGAAAAAGCTTATTTCCAAAGAATTGCTTCAGCATTATATATATATTCTGACATAAAATTCCATTCAGGCTGGTTTAACTGTCACAACAATTTCATACCAATAATTATGAACTTAAGCAGAAAGAGAAGAGATATCTACTCAGGGAGTGTGACCCAATACCTCTTCTTAATTTATTTATAAAAAAGCGACACGTATCTTGTCAGCCAACAACTTTTGGTTTATAGATATTACCACTATTAAAAATTGAGTTAAGAGTGGAAAATATTGCTCTGAAGAACCAGATCCATTTAAAAACAGACGGTCAGTTTCCTTATTGATAAGAAAAAGGTCACAAGAAACATTCAATGCTAGAAACTAAATTCCTCTTTTGATTGTCTATATAAAACACAGGAGGAAGGTAGTACTTGGTAAGTTCCAGACAACATTTTCAGCATTAGAAAAATACTTCAGGACACACACACACACAAAAATCTTGGTAAATGAGCTAGTGGGAAGTTCTCCCCTCCACCTCCCTCCCTCCAAGTCTTCTAGTCTATGAAAAAAGTTCTTACAATTTTTCAGAATATTCTTCCAACGGATGCTGTTAAAACTGCAAGGAAAGTCACGAGCGAAGTGCCCGGGCCGCAGGGCCGGTACCTGGTGTTTGTGCCGGGGCTCTCGAGTTCTACCTGGCCAAAGCAAACCCCAGCCGCGGGCGAGGCCGAGCCCGGCTGCTCGTGAGCCAGGCCCGCCCGGTGCCCCGCTCGCCCAGCCTGCGCGGGCACCGCTCATACCGCGGTTTCTCTGCCCGCTTTGAGGTTGGGGGCCGAGAACTGGCGCCTCATGCGCGGGGGCGTCACGAACGGGGTGTGCTGGCCAGGCCGGTCCGTCTGTTTTGGGGGGGTGCCCTCGGCGCCGCCGTGGCCGCCGTAGGGCTGGCGGTGCTGGTGCAGGTGGCGTTTGTGCTGGAAGCTCTGCGGCTCCGGGCCGGAGTGCAGCGCCTCGGAGGAGCCCGAGGCCTGGCGCCGCAGGCCCTTCTGGGAGCCGCTGTTGAGGGAGTTGCTCCTCCAGCGCAGCTGGGGCTGCTGCTGGCTGCCGGGCGGCGGCGGCGTGCACAACTGCTGCCTGTTAATCTGGATATTATCTTGGCTCCTCTGCGGGCCATAGAGATTCCACAGCTGCTGCGGATCTTTAGAAGCAGCTTTGCTTTCTTTCTCTTTGCCTTCATCTTTGCTCTTATCGTCTTCTTTCGGAATTCTAACCTCGATAACTTCGTCCTCGGTGATAATGATATGGGTGCCTGGACTCCACGAGTTCCTGTGTTTGGGATTGCTTTTGAAAGGAAAGCGGGGTTTGCGATTTTCAGGTGGAATAAACCGGTGAGGCATATTCTGTCGACGAAGCTGTTTTGCTATTTCCTGCTGCTGCAGATTTTTAAATCGAATCTGTTCTTGCCTCATCCAACGTAAACGCCCACGTCTGAAAGCTGGATCGCCTGCCATTAACTGAGACACACGCTCTTCCTTAGCAAGATCGTCATTCTCACTTCTCTTTGCTTCATCTGTGGGCTTCTTATCCGCATCCACTGCACTGGCAGAGTTTGGAGACTTAGCGTTAGCTACAGTTGACTGAGCTTTGTCTGGAGACCCTATCAGGGGTAAAACCTTCTCCATTTTTAGCATTTTATTTCTGAGAACTTTGATCTCTTCATCCTTCATGTTGTTCTGCTTCTTCACTTCTTGCAAAATATCTTCCAATTTGTCTATATGCACCTTTAGGTCATCCACATCAGTTATTCCTTTACCATTGGCCATTACATCTTCAATCTTTTCATCTCCGACTCCTACCGTATCCCAGACATCACGAGCGACAGCTCGCCACGATTCGCGCTCATTTGGGTCTTTTTTCCCATACATGGCACAAAGCTCTTTCATTTTAACAATGGCCAGAGCCTCAATCTCCTGCCTACTGTGCCTGAAGTCATTGAGTGCTACCTCATAGCATATCTCCTTCACAGCCTGAATCTTTAGGTCTGAGATGGTGACCCATTTGGAGTCTTTGCTAAGGCGTCGGCGCTGGGGTATCTGGTACATTTTAATAGGTTCTCGTTTCTTCCCACTGCTGGGGAGGCCACACTTTTTTACAATGGTTTGGAGCTTGCTGGGGGGCAGCTTCTCTCTCAGGGAAGTGATCAGTCTCCAACTCTCCTCACACGATCTCTTGTCCGAATCATCCCCACTATCAGAGTCTGCATCCTTTGGAAAAACAAAAATCAAGAAGTGGCCCCAAAATAACCAAAATTAAAATTGTAAGAAAATGGAAAAGCTAAACAAGAAGTAGCAGGCAAAGAAAACTAAATCAAAAATCAAAATAGAACAAGTGATAAGGAAGTCCCTGAAGACTGAGTGTTAGGGCATTAAAATGTATCTTCAAGAGCCATGGACTGTCAGAATTGGAGCTCTTCACTAAATAAAGATTAACCTTATATTTAAAAGTCTTGTCATCTCAAAATAGCTGACAATCTAAACTCTTCCCTCCCAAACCCTTCCAAAAACTTTAAACAGACCAACTAAAACCAAGTTCCTGATTTTAAATCTTAAAACCAAGTGTAAACTGCACTTCACACATGCTACAAAGTCATGCAAATGCCCGCCACACACATTTGCCTTGGTGACTGCTGTTGCTTCTTTCAGCAAATCCTCCCCAGGAAGGTGAGCACAACAGCCATCAGAGAAGATGTCATGAGCAGCCAGAGTGAGTCGGGTTAACACTGGTTAGTAACGCTGCACGTGGTTGCAGGGATGCTCAAGTTTAGAATCCACTTCACTACAACAGCAGCCAGAGAAGTGTTAGACGATAAGAAAAAATGAAACAGAAGCAGCCGAAAGGTTCAATGTTAAAAGGACTGTAAGTGCCACTATGACAGATGAAGACAGTTGTTCATACTCCAAGACTTTCTACAAGCTACAAGGATATCCAGAATCAGAGTTTCAGAGGTGGGTTGTGGTTTGTTTGGTTGGTTTTTTTTCCATTTGGCACCTTGTTGCTTAGTTTAAAGGAAAAACCCCATTATCAGTCTTGTCTGTCCGAAGAATGAGTTTCAGCAGAATGCAGAGTAATGACTTTCTGGTTTTAATTGTTTTAATACGAATTCTCTATTTGATATCCTTGATTTGTCTTCTTCTCAAACCCTACAGCCTGGAGCTTCCACACACTTGCTAAGCATTATGTGTTTTGCTTCTTCATTACCAGTTTTCCACCTTTTGCTAAATGATTTTTAATGAGCAATGCTTCAGGTTTCCATATGCTAGGAATGTCTGTTCAGATAAACTGCCACCACAAGTTAAGGATATCCATCATTGCTTACTGCAACCAGGAATTAAAACCAGACTACTTTTCTTTAAAGGATTATTAAGACATCTCTTTAAAAGCAATAAGTCCTGTGTATTACTGTGATCCAAACATCTTCAACACAGCTGTCAGTGTCTAATGCACCTCTAACTAACATCCCTGTTTTTCACATGGAGGTTTATAATACATGAGAAACCAGGAACAGTAACAGCCATTTACTCTAAAACTAAAGGAAACTCAGGTCACTGAGTCAGCACCAGAGGTTCCTGGAGTTTAGACTTCGGGTAGATGACCACGAAGAATGGTGACTACAACATAATTTAGGGGGGCAATTATGAAAGGGGGTAAAGGAAATACTGTTCTGCCCTAATGTCAATATTCACATTATTGAGCTTCTTGTGACTTTGAAGAATAGTACTAGAGAATCAACTTCTAGTTTAGGTCAAAGTATAAGCAAACGACTGGTTTAGAAACTCTTTGTCTGCTGACAAAATTTGTGGCCTAAGGAAACAGCATCTACCAAACTGCACACTGCAGTGGAAACCAAGGGTTCCCTGGAGGAAGCCCCAGTGCAGTTAGGCCACTCAGGGATACGACCAGGAAGGCAAAATATGAACTACTCCAACATTAAGTTACAAGCTCCCCAGGACTCTGATAGGTACAAAACTACCATAGAACTACTTATGGGTAAAGTATGTCTTGGTCTCAAAAGCTGATGAAGAGACACTGAGTCACTGCCCTGTGTGCACTCAGAGGTTACCCAGACCAATGAGTACAGCTACAATCCACATTCCAATATCAACTGGTCACTGCAGAGGCATTATGACCAAGAAAGCCAGGAAGACCATTTTAGCTCTATTAAACACATTTTCACATTCAATCTGTAAAATGGAGAACAACTACTCCTACTCCCTAGTAATACTAGCAAGGTGACGATATTTTAGTTGGTAATTTTGGGGGACAAGAGCTATTGTTTATTCTTTTTTACAGCACATCTAACAAATAAACACCCAAATTGTCTGGAATCTCAGCATAAAACCAAAACAACCTGGTAAGCAGGATTAGCTAGCTTCTTATATCTGAGATTATGCTCCACTTTAGGCCAAGAAGAATATTTATATCTCAATATCAGTCTTACACAGCAGTAAGATAGAGAACCTGATACTGCGGCTGGATATGGCAGCAATGTGAATACTTTTAAGGTAAACAAGCTGAAATGCACTCCCAGAGTTCCCACTCATTATTCAGCTACAACTGTATGGATGCACTAATCCTGTCCATCCCAGGCTCTGCATACAGCAACACAGAAATCATGAGCTGTGTCAGCAAGTTCTGCTGTCACCTGAAATATTCTTATTGAGCACTGTGATAAGCAGGATACTGCTCACTGACCAAGGATCTCATTGGAAACGATCCCTTACAACTAGGACAGGTATCCTTCAGGAATTGCTGAGGCATGGAGGGTAGAATTCCACCTTTGTCCACTAACTGAAACCAGCAAGAACAAAACAAACTTGAAGAAACCAGCATCTTTATTACGGTATTAACCAATCCACTCTCTAAAGAATTTTCCCTTAATCCGAAGTATTTGGGGAAATAAATTCCCTTCACAACACTTTATAAATGCAGCCTTATTGGAAGCAGCTTCCCAGACAGCCAATTTCACATCTTTAATTCATACAATAGCTTAGCTTGTGCCTGTCAGCTAAAATTTAGGGGAGGGAATTCCACTATTTGCATCTCATTTGACACATTGCCAAAAGTTACTCAATACTCAAACTATTTTTATTTTCACATTTTTACTGTACTATTTTCTTCGCTACTCAAATTTTAACTATAAAATTCCAGAGATGAAACATTGCATTAGTCACATTTAAACTTTTTTTTCTGAACTAAGGGTTGTTTTGGTCAAAGTCTGCAGCCTCTCCTCTCCATCCGAGAAATTAGCCCCTTGTGATGAAATAATTAGAGATGCAGAAGTCTCTAAGTGTGTAATAGAGATTTAAAAAAAAAATTATGTAGCTTCTTCCTATGGAAGCCACAGTACTTTGCTCCATTCTGGCTTGGGGAGAAGGGCAAGAGCTTTACAGTTCAAAGTCCAGCATGCATTTAACCCACAGTTTTCAGTGATCTCCATCTCATACTACAAACACAAATCATGAGTTTGAAATTTTTATCAAAATTCTGGCACAACTACATTTGTGTTCTGGGTAAAGACAGCCAGCTAAAGCAGAATCAGGAGACTCAGGTTTCCTAGGGAAATCTAGATTTCATTCCTGGGTTTGGTCTTGTTTTTCAAATTCACAGGGTGCTTGAAAACTGCATCCATTTCTATTTGAAATGCACTTCCGAGATGTCTGTTGTGAGAAGACTGAAGTCTTCCTACACCAGACTTAATTTATCAGACTTCCTATTTGAGAAATATGTGGAGTGGTGGAATTCCCAGTGCTCTGAATGAGTTAACACACTGCTCCCTACTCAGAACCCCACCAGTGGCTTGTGTACCACTAAGACTCTCACAAGGAACTCCATGCACGGGAGGGAAAAGGGTTAAAACATGCACAATGCAGCAACATTTTCAGACATCATTCAAAAAATAAACCTAGTGCATCAATATTCTAGGAATCTCTTTGGCAGCACAAAATTAGTATGTTCTGGTGATCCAAGACAAAAAATAAAGGCAAACATCCCAAGGAATAGCTGTTCAGACTACTGAAAAGGAACTTCAAAAAACACAGAGCACAAAAATGCCCTTCTTTCAGGTTAACTTGCAAGAAATCCAATCTATCCCAACAAGAATCGATTAAAGGCTCTTCACTGTCAATCACAATCTCTGAATTAACCTGAAGGAGCTCGCTCACACTGCTAATAATTCACCGTAGACACAAAGAATTTGAAAGCAAAGGGAGAACTGCATTGTGCAGACAACCCAAGCAGGTTTCCTAAACTTTCAGATAAGCAAGGACAGGAATTACTGTTTGCCAAAGGCATAGTTAATCAGGAATAAGGACACATACCAGTCTTTGCTGCTCCAACAAGAGATCAGCTTCCTCCTTCTCTTTCTTATATAAAATCTCCATTTCTTGTAATCTGAAGATGAACAGAAGAACAGACAGAAGTAGTCAGAGGTCATTAGTTTCATGTTGGTGTTACTCTACATGCCCAGTCCCCTGAATTACAGTTACAGGAGCACAAGTTATTGCCCTTAAAAGGAACTGTTCTCTGTCTACTCAATACTACAGAAGTGAAACCCTGCAAGCTGCATTTCAGCCATTTCCAAAAGGTCTGCAGCATTAGTGGCAGCTGCTTACCTGTGATTTTTAAAGGAGCTGGAGCACTGAAACACTACAGTAAAGTAAGGAGGAAGCTTTCTGAACTTCCACAAGGGGTAGCAGAGATGCTGTGTGGCAGAACCCAGTAACCTACTGCTGACTCTTCCTTGTTTCAGGTCGAAATTTTGAGTTATTTTATTACCTTTTCTCCATCTCTTGCTTCATGTCAATGCCCTGCTTCTCCAGAAGCTCCCTCTGAGCGAATGTCCAGTCAACTGGCTCTGAGGGAGTCTCAGCTGATGGTGTTTTCTCTCTTTCTGCTCGTGCTTGCTCTGGGTGGTTGAATCTGAAGACATGATTTTTACCCATGATGATACGATTTCCTAGAAATAAGAACAGAAAACTGCAGCTGACAGAAGAATAGTACCAACTTCTATTTAAAAGCTACACTCCAGAAAGGTGATGCTGGCCCTAAACAGCACCCAGCATTCCCTACATATGATGTCAATGTCACATATAGAGGAGTCTACAAAAAAAATCTATGGTAACATTTCTTACCAGAGCGCAACTGCACAGGCTGCACAACCCTCTTGCCATTCACGTAGGTTTCTGATCGTTCACAAGGCTCCAAAGTAACAATAACTACAAAGAAAACATTGATGAGTGAGACTTTATAGAGAGTCCTGTAGAGGAACAGAAGTGTGCAAGCCCCAGAGGCCTCTCATTTTCTGCCTGTGTTCATACTAGCACCAAATAAGTGAATCACCCCTGGATGTCATGCTGCTTAAAAATAAAGACCCAAGAGGAAATCAATACTACTGACTACTCTACCTACTGCAGATGGAAACTACTTTTTCTTCGTGTTTATAGTTAACCAGGGTCAGAATTTAACTGTTACACTGGCTGCAGCCTGCAATTTGAAGCTATTATCACTTAAACAAATTTTATTTTCTTTCCCTAAGACTCAAGGAAACAACGAGTCAAAACTGATCCTTTTCTTGAGGTCAGAAGACTTCCAAATCACAGGATTCCCTGGCCAGCTATCAAACTGATAGAAAGGGAAAGATTCAGCAATGCCTTGTCAGGAGAAGTAGACTTTTACCTTCGCCGTTGTTGTTCCTCTCGCTGCGGAAGATGCAGTGCTCCTCCTTGATGTGAGCCCCACTCAGCACAATGTCTTGTCTCCGCTCAGCGTCAGCCTGGCCAACCCTGGGGCCAACACAAGATTTTTCGAGAGCAAATCAGACACCTTCTACAACTCTGCATTGGACAATACAGCTCAGAAACAGCCAGGAAGAAGTCTGAACTATTAAGACTACCCTTCAGATATAAAGGTTTGAACCAGTGCTTAATTCTGTACTGCAGAGAACCTGCCTGTTCTGCCATGAACTGGAGGATGACAGCTTTGCAAAAGAAAAGTCTTCTCTCCCTTAAAACATGGCACTTGGAGAACTGAAATGTGAAATACCTCTGTGTTTAATGCAACTCCTTCCCTCTTGTGAATCCCTTCTCCTTTTAGAAAGGGATGCAGAGGAGGGAAAAAAAAACCTGACAAGAACTTCCAGTGGTGCGTTTCAACTGGCAGACAGGGATCATCCCTCCCAGTAATCATCCTCTGCACTTGAACAAAGGAGCACAAATATCTCAAGAAGCTCTTGCTGAATAATTTGATGCCACAAGCAGTTTCATCCAGCATCCAGACAGTGAGAGGTTGGCTGTTCCTGGAGCACGAAGATGTATGTCCATTTCAAACACAAGTGTTTGAGCAATTCTCGGTACAGACAACTTAATTTCCATCCTAATGTTTATGAACTTGCTCTGGTTATTACTTTACACATTTCTGATGTCAATGAGCTGGGCTCAAAACTTGTAATGACTTCTTAAGCCCTAAGGTATTCTAGTCATCATTCTGTGCTGAATTCTCTACAATTTGATACTCCTTTCAGTGGGCTTAATGCACATTAGAGTAGTACCATATGCCAGCCCCTGTCTGTGTACTCGCCTCCATTTGTTCCTCAGGTATATACAAACTAAGCAACCAAACACAACTTGGTGCTCCAAAAATAATAAAAATCACCTCTCTCCTTCCTGTTGTCTTGACAACAAGTTTTGGAATAAAATCCATTTTTAATTTGAAGTCTGGCAATTAAATTTTATCTCATATCTGTGAATGCAGAATACATTAAATGTGCACTGGCACAAATAACAATTTATTTAAATAATAAAGCTAACACTCAGCCATATTCCAGGTGCTATGGTTTTCAATCCTGCACCCATCATAATCTCTCAGGCATTTCCAGTAAGTTTTACTAAAAACTTGAGAGGGGATGTCATGCTTTCTTTTACTGCCCAGGTGTAATTACAATTTCTTAAAGCTGAGTGACTGCACACATTACTTTTAAAACACCAAGTCAACTTAAAAGAAATTGCATTTCTGCACTTTTTTCCACCTACAGCAATCTCATGCTTCATTTGGAACTGCAACTTGAACAGCTCAAGGCACAATTATTATTTAAACTCATGGTGTCTCCAGCATGGGGATTTAAGCAAGCAAAGAAGCAACTCCAGAGTGTGTCAGCACCAACTCTCACCTTGTAATGCCATCTTTGATGTAGTACAGCAGACATTCAGACATGAGGGGATCTTCATTAAGGTTTACAAGATGAGGAGTCTGAAAGAACAAAACGGAAAAGTTAATTAAGAATTGAGGTCCTGCTTTCTGGCTCCTTCCTGCAGCTGTGGAGGGTGTGCATTAATCCAGCAGTTTTGCCACGTGTATCGAGATTATTCCATAATGGATTTTTTCAAACAAAGCCTCTTAAAGTATTGCAAAGCATCACAAAGTACCAGCGAAATACAGCTCAGATTGCTTAGTTATCCAAAATATCAACCCATAGAAGGAAGAAACGCTTCAGCTGGAGAAACAAAGTCCTTATAAAGTCTCTGTAAACTCTGATAAGGGAAGTCCAAGAGCAGAAGAGGTTGCTTCAGTGAAATTTTGAAACTGATAGGGAACCAACTTTGGCTTTTCTTGGGCTACACAGGTCAGGTGCTTATTTGGCAAAGTCTGTCAACATCAAAACAAAGTCTAAGACTACCAATATTCTCTGATACCAACAGCTAAGAAGCTCTTCATCTAAACTTCTTCTAAATTTAAATCCACTACAGTTACTAAACCAACCTTCTTTGGTGAAAAAACCCCATTGGAATCAGCAAACAAGTCACAAGGCCTTGGTGTGAAAATCTAGCCAGTGAGATGGCAGCAAGCACAAGCACAAAAGAAAAGGCAAAAATGGTTAAACATAAGCAAAGCAGAAAGACGATAAAAGAGAAATAAAACTGCTAATAAGCCACTCGTCCCTTTGTTACCCTCAAACAGAATAAATTTAGGAAAAAGAAATAAATTTGGCTCAGATTACTTGGGAACACTATTTCCATCAACTTATCTTAGATGCAAAAAGGTTTACTTATGGGAGATTTTAACAGCACGCAGTTTACAGAAGCTCAAAAATTACTGCATGTTCACGATGAATTTGTCTTAGAATGAAGAACTCTGATTGTCAATTGCCCAATGGAAGATTTAATTAAAGGACAGAAGTGGGGAGAAAGAAAGAGAGCTTTTTCACTCCTAAAAATCCAGGGGTGACCCAAAACTGCAGCTGAAGATGTTGCAGGCTGCCGTTGCTGTTCACTGCACGAATCAGCACTTGGAGCAGTAAAAAGCTCTTCAATCAAGAGAAAAATGGAGAGAAACCAAACCCCAGACACAGTCAACTGCTGTAACACCACTACAACTTGCACCACTTGAACACTTTGTAAGAAATAAAGCTCCACAGCTTGAGAGATGACGCTGGCACACCCAACTATTCACTCACTGCATATGATGAGATACATACTGGTACCTCAGAAGCGTAAAGTCTTTACAAAAAACACTTCACACTTTCTATCCAAGTTCTCATCTCCTGAATTTTCACAACAACAGCCACAGTTACTAAAAGGAGAACTAATGGAACTGCAAGGATAGCAAGGAACAGAAGCAGACAGGACTAGGTTGGGAGTTTTACTTCTCCTAATAAATCCTACATGGGTAAAAATAAATACTATCTATTACCAAAGCAACTACTTTATCCAGGTGGCATTGATAC
Source organism: Cnemophilus loriae (assembly GCA_013397755.1). NCBI lineage: Eukaryota > Metazoa > Chordata > Aves > Passeriformes > Corvidae > Cnemophilus > Cnemophilus loriae. Next base: position 501,515 of record VZTF01007037.1, on the reverse strand, counting down.
ACAAACCTGATCAGCTGAAAATGCACCAAAAGAATCATCAAAAAGAGATGATGGCGTCTGAGGAAAAATCTAAAAGGAGATGGGGATCCATAATGTAAGAGAAAGAAATGTAAAGAACACTCAATGAATCAGCGTCTTTACAAACCTCGGGCACTCCTGGAGTAGCTACCAAAAGCAAACCTGAGTTCTAGTAACCTCAAGCATCACAGTCTAACACTATTCTAAAGGAGGGATTAAACACTTTAACCTATTCTGGGCTTCTACATTTCTGGGCAGTGCCTCTGAATAGGTCCCTGCTTAACCCTACATCAAGTTTATTACACACTTGCACACTAAAATATTACCCATGCTGCTTGTTCAAAGACTTTTAAGATAAAAGAAAGTAGGTTCTTTACCTTGTACTTCTTCTATCATTCTGCTTTACCTGCAGAGAAAGCTTCTTTGCTAACCTAATTATTTTATCGTTCCAGCACTGATTTATGCCCTTTTCCTACACAGTTCTGCTTCTTTCAAATTTCAGAAAATAGAACTAATGGCAAGTATTGAAAGAAATATTCCCCTGCATCCCCTATGTTCAGTGGTTCATTAGATCACCATCCCTTTTTCCAAGGTGAAGAAAGATTAACAAACAATTCAAGGAAGAGCACCTAAACAAGCCTTAAATCTTCTCTGGATATCTCAAGGAAGAACAGCAGAGCACACAAAGGTCACACACAGCTACGGCAGAAAATGGCAACAAAATTAAGACACAGCACCTTCTGATTCCCTACTGAAGCAAGATACAAAAGGAGCTGCAAAAGTTCTCCTTGCAGCACAGCATCTTCTAAAGCAAGATCCAAACAGTTCAACTCTCATCACCCTTCTCTCAGGTCCATTAGCCTTTTGGAGACATCATGCAATAGTTAGCAATTTTCTCTACCTTTTTGGGTGAGAATACTCCCAGCGTTCCTCCATCTTCTCGAATGGCAACTCCCATTTCTGCCAACAATGCCTCCCTGAAAGAGAAAAAACAAGATATTGACCCCATTTTAGGCTTCTTAGACAAGTAAGGTCTAATGAAAGCCAGGTAATTAATATATTAGACTGTGAACCAGCCTACCCTGGACTGTCACCACCTCAAAGCACAACAGGGCAAGATGGTAAACTTCAGTACAAGAGTGGCCTGTGGAACAGCAACTTTAACTGTGAGAAACCCAGAAAAGAGCAGGACTTTCTCCCAGCATTGCCCCTGCTGTTCCACATCTAACACAAGGGTCAGCAGAACTATCCCCAACACTATTCTGCTGCTCAATTGCTTTTGAGCAGAGTAACTTTCTCCATTTTCCATTTTCCAAAGACCATCCATATTACAGCACTTCCGATTCCTGACCTTTCCATCCTAATGGCCTCTGTTTTCCTCAGTTTCTCTTCCCATGTTTCATTCAGCTCTGCAATGATCTTCTCAGATTCCTGTGTGAAAATACCAAAAGCTCTTTTACAATTCTTCCCAAAGTTCTTCACATAATATACAAAACAATTGAAGTTTGTGCACTGTTTAGGCCTGAAATTAATTTCACACATAAAAAGCATTCTTAGAACCTTAAAACTCTTATTTGTTTCCCTCAGCTTTTAAAAGGGTAGATAGTCCTGAAGGCAAGCTGAGAAGAAAAGATGACTTCATATCTAACCATAGTCAGACTTTATTTTGAACCACCTAAACTTGTTTCCCTTTTTTTTTTAAACCTGATTTACAGACAGGAATCAGGAACTGAATGCCAAGCAAATGCAGAGACCACACTGTTATTGCCATGGCAACGGAGGGTTCCCAATAGGAAAGGGATTTGCAGTGTGTGTTCAGCCCCGTGGCAGTGTCTGATGGACAAACATGAGAATGTAGCAGAGATCCAACACAGCCAGCTCTCCCCACTCCTCCACCCATGGACATTGGGGGGCTTTCATAAAAATCGAGAAATACTTCGCTGTAATGCACTTCTGCTGTGGTTCAATTCCATGCAGCTCTGGGACAAGGCTGCCTTTGTCTGGCCCAAACATGCCATTCTGTGCTTCACATTTTAATCTGTGGGGGTTGGGCAAAGACAACAGTGGCAGGCTTATTCTTCCTCCTTTTTTTCAACTTTGGGGTAATTTGGTTTCCTGAAAGCTGAGTGCATTTGCAAGTCAGACTTGGCTCACACTAGTGCTGACCAGGCCTCTAAGTCTACACTTACGATCAAATTTTCCATAACTACCACTGCATCAGAGGACCCATAAATAAGAATCAATTTAATTTATAATTTAGTTGTAGCTCCAGGCTACAATTAAACCTAAATAATCCTAACAGGAAAGGTTCTGCATGGACCTAGTTTCTAGCCCAGTGCAGTTAAGTGCTCTTTTTAAGGTGCAAGTGGGTTTCAGACAATTTCCACAGACACAGGAGATTCTCTCAGATTCACTGTTTAGCCTTCTTAACACCTACCTTCAACCGTTCAATGGCCTCTTCTCCTCCAGGTGTCGACATGATTCTTTCCTGTATACTGGACACAGATGTTAAGCCCACCTGACTACTGAGAGAGCAGGAGGATGGAGATGCAGTGAGGGACCCCATGGAGGCTGTGGAAAAATTGCCAGGACGTTGATTCTCGGAGGCTAGCAAGTATCTATGCTTATTGTTCTGAAAATCTTTCAGATCTGAGAGAGAGACACAGACAGAGGGAAGGCAGGAAGATGGGAAAAAGGAAAATAGGAAGGGAGAAGGAAGAGGAAAAAGGGAAGGAAGGAAGGAAGGAAATACCAGTGTAAGAGGAAAGCATTTAAGCAGCAACAAGGCAAGTTTCGTAATTTTTAGATGGCAGTTCTGAAACAAATCTTTTACTACTAGCAACCATAACATAGTAACTCAGCTCAGACCCCGAGGTTCACTAGGAAAGACTGTATCATAAACCTTTCTAAACAAAAAAGTTTGAAAAAGTTACACATTAGCAAAAAGCAACCATACTACTCCTCACTGAACTCTAAACTGAGCGTCCTGAAGCTCAGAGCAGGACCAGATTGAGATCCTCATGAGATTAGTGACATTTTGGGCTGAAGTCTGAGACACCAACCCCTTAAACTCAGGAAAACATTCTCTTCCAGAGTCCTTTAATGTGAAATGATGATTAAGTAAATCTTTATCACAGCAGTGGTTCTGCTGCCAAAGCACCCAGACCACATGGACAAAGAACTTCCTCTCCATAAATTCTCACCAGAGAGGATGTGAATCACCTGTCAGTGCATGACAGGGACAAGAGAACATAAGTTCACAACAACATCATTATGCTGCTTCTTGACCTTCCTTATCTGAATAAAAATGGAAATCTAACGTATCTGACCAGTGAAATATCTGATAAGGGTCTTACACTTCAGAAGGTGCTTCAAAGCTTTTTGGCTGTTAGTTTAAATAAGAAAGGCCTTTTAAAAACCTCAAAATTTAATAAGGTAGCTTTTGTAGCCTGAAAACCTGCAGGCCTGAAAATGTGGCCTTGAAAGCCAGAGAACAAAAAAAGCTGCCTGAATGATTTAAGAACAAATACACAATAGAAATTTATATTAATTTAACTCGGCTTCTTGGATATGTCTGTAAACCATAACCTCAGAATAATCACACACCAGAAGAAAAATCTTCTAACATGAAAATATCAGATAACTGAAGAGCTCAGTTTTAATAACTTAGTATTTTTAAATTTAATTTCAAAGACAAATCCTTTAAAATAAGCCACTTCAGGAAAGAAACAGGTCAAATCAGACCCTGCAAGTTATAAACAGGGGCATCACGCTTACAAAAGTGAGATGCTCGCCCAGACATTGCATAAATCTCCCTGTCCTCCTACATCTCCTCTACTCTTCCCCCGAACAATCCTGCCATTGTCAGCCTTATGCCCTAGTTCACTCCATGCTCAACCTGCTGTTTCAGCCTCATGGAACTGATGACTGCCCCGAGTCAGTTTGAAAACCACCATCTGCAAATACAGGAGGCAGGGCTGGGAGTTTCACAGAAGAAAAGCAGGTTAAGGGAAGGGAATGCTGCCAGGATGAGGAAAGCAGGCGTGACAGAGCAGGGATGAAGTCTCAAAAGGTCATGCACTCCTGAAGAGAAAGGAAGTGGCACTTGCAATAGCTCCCCAGTCACTGCGACCACAGAGCACCAGAACCCTCCGACCATGCATGCTGCCCCCGGAGCCGCAGCTCTCACGCCATGGCACGTGCACACGCTGGAAGCAGCGTCAGGATGTCAGACAGGCCAGGATGAGTCTTTACACCACCAGTAGCTTAATTTTAGGAAATTTCAGACAGATCTCTTTCAGCTGATACTGAGTGAGGGTGAAAAAGACTGACTGAAAGAGTTTAAAAAGTCTACCAACCCAAAATTTACATGGAGTACGTTTCCCTTGCAACGGACTACATATAATCCCCTTTCATAGAAGCAAACACCAAGAGAAATAAAATGCTCTTTGCTGACTGCTTTTAGCCCTATTCCATTAATCATCTGCAACCAAGTGTATTTGACCTCAAAAAAAGAGACCTTCAGAATAAGATGTCTGGCTTCTTTCTTTTTTTTTTTAAAGGACTATACAAAATAAATACATTGCAGTGTCCAGATGGAACTGGTAATACTTCATCTTGAGTTCATCAATTGACACATTTAAAACAAATACTTCAAAGTGGAAAAGAGCTGCTAAAATGCCAGGAAGCTATGCAAGCAGGAACTGAGTAACTGGGAAAAGATTTGAGAGAAGAATTTTCTAGTTCAAATCTAAACCGTGCGCTGTCACGAAAACACACCGGAGAACTACCCCTTTCCCTTCTATATTCTGCCAGAAAGGAACAATGAACATATGTTGCACCTTAAACTTCGCATTTTTTTTTTGATTGTGGACTCAATCTAAGAAGTGCTGGTGAGGCTAGTTTTCATGAACCTGCACTGCATTCCAGTGAGTGTTCTGTCTGGGATTTCCCTGTGAGAAATGCTAGCATGCAAAGCTCTGTTAAAAGCTGACCCAGAGAAAGCAGGTTAAAAAGAGAACCACACAATACACACATTTGCCTCCACTTCCAGAGTATTCATCTCCCATTGGATCAACTGAAAGGAAGCAGGAGGGAAAATACAAGAAGGATCAAAATTGAAGGTTCACTAGCGACATAGGAAGGGAAGAGAATACTACTTGATATTTAAAGAAACAAAACACAGTTTTCAGTAACACAGTTTTTTCAGTTTGGATTTAGAACCAAAACCCACAGACTGTAACAAGCATGAAAACACTTGCATTTCATTGTCTTCTGGCCCCATTCTCTTGAAAACAAGCAAACAAAGAGGTAAATACATATTACATGTCTTTAAGTAGTCTGTGACTAAGTCAGGAATTCTGCTTCACAAAAAGGTCTGAAAAATCAGAAACTGGTGCAACACTTTTTCTGTTTTAAGTCAAATTAGCATTTAATCCACTGGAATACATTCTGTGCTTTTATGGGCATTTCCTTCACTAGGAATTAAATCACTGTTCATATTATAAAAGAATGTAGCAGCTAAAATTTCAGCTCATTTGTCTTGTTTGGAAAGAGGACAAGGAAATTGGGCACAAGTGTGTTCTAGTGCTTTAAGAGGCTGCTGGCAAAGCAAATCAGAGCAACACTGCTCTGCCAACCTAACTCAAAATCTCCCAAAAGGATTCATTAGTTATTCACAAGCAGCTGTTGCATAGTTATTTCAAGATGACAAATGATTTGTCACTCAGTACACTGTCTAACATTACCCATTGTCTTCTTTTGTGAAGAAGGATGGCACTGAAGCCAGGTATCAACTAATAACCTTAACCCTCTAAGGAGGAAGGAAAGATGCCTTTTTTTCTCAGTATGAAATTGAGGTTCTGTATCTCAGCTCTTTTATTGGCAGCCAGACAAAAAGCCCTCCGTAAGTCACCAGAGCAACTCCTGAATGTGTAAGTAAGTTCTATTACACAAAAGCATTTCTACAGTAAGAGGAAATTCAAACTCCATATTTTTCCTTGAGAGTTTGAAGGTGGCTTGTCAACTCCACAGACAAACCTAAGATGGTCGTTCAAAGACAGAAGAGGCTGCCGTTTCTAAAATCATGCTCAAAACTTAAATATCAGCACCTATATTTAAACTCTGTTTTAAATCCCTTTCTTTCACAGGCTCAGGTCTCCCTCCTCTGCTAGAGAGGCCAAGCCAAGGATGGTGAGGTGTGTTTAATCCACTTACTGTCAATAATATCTCCCAGCCCCTGAGCACGCAGGAGATCCTTAAGCCTTGTCACCTCCTCCTTCAGCTCCCGCACCAGCTTGGCGTTGGGATCTTCATTGATGACAGCATTGCATTTAATCTGCTTTGCACGATCAGCGTATCTGGAACCAGACAAAACAATGAAACCCCACCACAAACATGGAACTGCTTATATACAACTTCTATGCAACACAGGAGTGCAGCAACATAGAAGACATTTAGCTTGCAGCTGTATGTCAGAAGAGTAGGCAATACATCCCTGCTTCCTCTGTAGGGTAATTGGGTTCTTGCCAGTAGAGTCTTCTTCCCCACAGACAAGCTCAACTTATAATAACCCAAAGGTTTAAAGGACATAGTATGGCCATCAGAGCAAACAGTTACCCATTTCCATCCCAGAGGAAGAGAAAGTACCTTAAAGTGCTCAAAGTTTCATCGTAGTTTATGTCTGCTGGACTGAGAGCAGCAACCATTGCAGTTCTGGAGTTACCACCTACAGGGAACATGCAAGACTTCAGATGAAACTACAGTGCACACTCCAGGCACTACCTACCCACCAAACATCGGTGTTTTCAATGAATTATAGAACTAAACTCTACAGTACTAAGAAACATACAAAAACCACAGGAAAGAGTTACAGCATTAACACAAGGTGGAACTGACAACTCAGATTTGGCTACTAAAGATATGTAACCTCATACTCAATACAAATTTAAGTGCGTTAAAAGCAGTCAGGAAATTCAGTGAGACTTTCTTTCCATATTGGCACAGACAAATCAGCCGTACCTAGATTCTCTCGAAGAAGCCATGTTAGCACAGAATCCCTGTAGGGTATAAAGTCTGTCTTCTTCTTCTTTTTGCTCTACAAAGAAACAACACAATATGAAAAGTAGGAAGGTTTTTCTGCATAAGAACATCTTCCTGACATTCAAATTCTGTGTTCTAACACCATTCCAAGCAGCAAACCTTACACTCAGACAAAGAAACCAACATCTACTCCTATTCAGACCATCATACCTTGCTGGTGCAGTTATCCTAAATTGAAAGCATTAAGTAAAAAGGAAGAAAATACAGGGTGAGCTTCTTAACAGAGATTTATACATAGTTTCCATATCAGACAGAACTTCCTTTTCTTGAGAAGCCAAATTAATGAGAATTGCTTCAATTGAAAAAAAATCATCTAAAAAGCACTTAAGCATATTGAACCTCTCCAAGGTGTTGACTCACTCTAAAAAGGAACAACAACCATTTATTTATTTCGTTTGTTCAAGGTTTTTTTTTAATAGTAGTTGAGTGCAAAAATAAAAGACAAAGTACTTTTCTAAACCCACAACATTTTGCTTGGATCAACATATGCTCACTTAAGACATTATTAAGTCTTGCCATTGCAAAGAAAGCCAGTGAATCAAATTATTGCACTGGTGTTTCTAAAAATTTTAACAACAATGCTGCAGTTAACTTTTCTAAAATTATTCTTTCAAATAAAAATAAAATTACTGCACCAAAGGTCTAAAAACTTGCTATGTGAACAGGTCTTCTACATAAACATAGGCTTCTTCTGCAAGGCTTCTTCACAGTTAAACAAACCAATGCTTCCATCTGTTGACAGCCTGTGTGACACCCACAGAATAGTATCAACTCTATTCATCTATCAAAATACACACAGCTAATAGGGCTGAGAATGCAAGGCCAAGAACAGCAAATGATTCTGCTGTACTCCACGGATTTTACTGTTTCCATTTGACCAGCTATGCAAAGGTTGTTGCAGGCAAGGAAATGCTCTACTTACCACTTCAGCCAACGCTGAAATAACTTTGCCCAGAGTCGTGAGAGACTTGTTTATATTTGCTCCTTCCTGAGAAAACAGAAACCAGTATTATATAGTAACTACAACTGTTCAACCATGAATCTCTGTAGTCTTCGGGTTTGCAACTATTTTTCCCACACTTGTAAGTTATTATTTGTCCAGCAAAGACTCCACGCGATGCTCGGTGCCCCCCTCCCGTTCCCTCCCCAGCGCCCTCCGTGGCCCCGCACCTTCAGCCGGGTTCCTTTGGCTCCAGTGGAGTCAGCTCGCTCACTCCCAGCGAGATCCACCAGGCTGATCTTGCTGACCTGAACACAGAAAGCACATGAACAGGAGAATTACTTCTTGGTGAATTAGAGCAAGGACAGAACTACAAAGTCACTGCAGGGAAGATCAGTGAAAAACAGTCAGAAAGCCACTTATCTGCAACACACCTTCTCTGTGGAAAGGTCAGTTTCTGTGTCATGTTTCTTCTGAGTAAAGACAATTGTAAACACAGCATGAGAGCGGCTGCTGGTTTCATTCATGTTGGTGGCTGCCACGGTCCTAAAATATGAACAGATACGAGCATGTTTGAAAAAGGACAATTACCTGCAGGGCTGAATGCAGCTGCAGAGGATTGAGAGCGAGAGGCTGCACAGGTGATGTGCTGCCCTGTAACCAAGACCCAGCCACATTAACACCATTAACACTAACCCTAACACCATTAACAAACCCTTTCATTTTTTCACTCCTGAATTACTCCCATCTTCATCACACTTTAAACAGAGCTTTCTCAATCCGTGTACTCAGTAGTCCACCTCACATGCAAACACCCAAGAACACCTGAGCAGCATTTATGTGAGTCTTTCTCACACATTGTTAAATGGAGCCAACAGCTGACATGGAAACAATAATGAACCAGAAACTAAAGCTGGAATGCCAACTTTAGTCCTGACCACCTGAATTAAGGAAAGAGGAGACTGTTCACATAGGTTTTTATACCAGGATAGTGACCGAGTACACAGCAAAGGCAGAAGTAAATGCCAGTATAATTATTTAGACTTCATCCCAAGTCATTACAATCTTTAAATGTCTACACAGCGATTTGCAGCACTAGCTCACCACACAAAGCCATCTCAGCTTTAACAGCATTGATCAGTGCACATTTCAATAATACTCCTCACTCACAAGAGGTTTTTTTAAAGTACTAGTGCGTAACAGTGATAAAAATATATAACACGCTCCCATCACTAACCTGGCTTTGTTCCCAGCATCCATGAGGTCTGCAATGTCTGTGTAAGATGTGACTGCTAACTTGGACAGATCTTCCACGTATGGTCCAAGGAGAGGATGTTCTCGCACCCGCAAATTCCCTTTGTTCTTCGGGTTCAACAAGTCTCTGACTCTCTCACAGTAAATCTCCATGTAACTCACCTGAAAACAGGAATTTTCACAGACAATTTAGTATTTCTGAAGGTCTCCTCCACAGCATTTCAGAGTGCCAGTGGTAGAAATTCCCCCAGCCCACCACAGGAAAGCTGTAGGTGGGTATCTCCAGTCATTTAACAGCTTCAACACTGGCAGAGGCAAGAGTCAAAAGTCTCCTACATCACATCTCTAACATAAGCTGCTGGCCTTGCACCATGTATAGATCCTTCAACCATTTCAGAAAACACTGATTAGTGTGTAATGAAAAATTATACACATGAGTCCACAGTCATCTTAAGAGCTTTAATATGATACAGCACAAGCATCAAACAAGACAGATGGTAAAAGGAGTCTGCTTCCAAGGAATCTCTCTTATGAACCACCAAAGCAAACTTAGATGCCAAAAAAAAAATGATCTTTCTCGTATGCAGAAGCAACTTTTGATTTTAAAAATCATAGCTATAGTATTTGACAACAAACATGCAGTCTTCCAGCTATCAGTAAAAAAAAAACCATCTGTAAATGCATCTTTAAATTTTTCAGCCCATCATTTCTTTCAGGATTACTACACAGGTAAAGGAACACTAGTTTTCTGATGAGGGTAAAAAAGAGTCACAGAAAGGTTTTTACATTTGTCTCAAACATGAAAAAAAGACATAAAGCCTTAAAAAATAAAATTATAAAACCCAAACCAATCAGAAATCAGCATCTTAATGCAACATCAATAACCCAGCACCTAAGTTCAGCTTGATGTCCAGCATACAGACATTCTTTGATCCCTCACTCACCTCTACAGAATATGACATTTCCTCATTGCTGTTGTCATTGATTTTCTCAAACAGCTCTTCACACAGCTGGAAAGAGATTAAACCCAAGTTAGAAATGAGTCCTTCCTGAGAAGTAACAAGTAACTATCAGGACATGTCATGGAAATGGCTTTAGAATGAAGGCAGGGGAAGAAAATGAATCTCATGCATCAACCACACACAGCCTCACTGGGAAGATAATTCATCTCAATCCTACATCACTATCAACCTCATTTTGTCTGGTATCTCAACAATTGCTCTAGGTTTCACCAATATCATTATTTTGTACTATAACATTAGCAGTAAGCTTTAGTTCTCTGTTAACTCTTACCGCAATATAAAACACAAGCGTGCATCTGAAGATGCTATAAAAACCAAATTCCCTTTCTGGGCTCGGTCCTACCTGGGGAATGATGCCTGCTTGGCTCTCCTCCTGCTTGCCCATCATGGTGTAGGATTTCCCAGCTCCAGTCTGGCCATAGGCAAAGATGCACACGTTGTAGCCCTCAAAGGCGTGCAGGAGCATCTCCTTCCCAATGTCATTGTACACACGGCTCTGAGATGCAAAGCAGGGATCTTCAGGCTGGAAAGACACCAAAACAGCATAAATACAGACTTCTCTTATCATTTGAATAAGATTTCAAAAAGCAACTGGTTTTTTTATACTTTTATCTTGTGGGCTAATCCCTTAGGAAGAGGCAAATTAGGCCATTTTTACACACAGATTTTCCCCAAGGCAGAACAAGATGGAGAATAACAACAATGACAGTGTCACTGCATTGTTTGTGAGTGTATCTTACTCTTAATCTAGCATTCTCTGGCTTCCTGAAATACTGAATTTTAACATTACCTGCTCCTGAAATCAGGACAAATTTAGCTATGCTAACATTCTAACGTTGGGATCAAGATTTTATCAGGCCTCTTCTGTTCCTTGATGCTGCTTATCTGCTAGTTTTCATGCATTTTGTTCATAATGTTCCTGTGACTGGGCTATAATCAACTTTCACGGCTGCTCTGGAAAACTCAGTAAGAGAGGCGAGTATTTTATGTGAAAACAGTCTCGTTGACCACAGATTTGCTCAGAAATATTAAGTCTTATTTCACCATCCAAGTTACTAAAATAATCTTAGAGAAATTCATTATCCCTTCTTTCTATATCTTTTAGAAAACAAGGCAGGGGAGGAGGAGGTGGCAGAACAACACAGTTCTGTTGGAGAACAATTACTGGAAGTCAGTGAGAGCTTAGCACCGATTCACAGAAGGGTGGGGCACAGGAGCTCCATGAGAATTTATTGCTTTTGCAGCTACTGGAAACACGGATCACTATGCTGCCTTTTCCAGATATGCCAACGAAACCCAGACCACGTATCTCCTTGAACTGTAAGAACTTGAGCAACGGTCATTTGTCCAAGAGGAAAAATGAATTAACCATGGCATATGAGCATCCTTAAAATATTTAGAACAGAACATTGTTGGAGAATATTTTCAGTAATCTTTCGAATATTTACAAGTTGTTTCAGCTTTCTGCTCTTACCCAAACAGGGAAACACAACATACGATGACAAGCTTTTAACCTGAATATGGGTAAGAAAGACCATGCAGAAACATCTGACACAGGTGGCATGATCAGGGGAGAATGTTAAATCAAACCAAACAGCAACAACAACAAAACCAGGTTTTCTTGTAAAAGCACTTACCGATGTGTGAGACCAATAAGAGTAGTCAAAGCTGAAGGACTTTGGTGCTTCCTTAGGATTCTTTGGGTTGATAATACCTACAGGAAATAAAATACAAACTCTTAGCTAACTTGACACGTAGGGGCATAATTAATGAGCTGCCTGATCCACGATCTGTGGATCTGAGTATTCAAAGTTGCCACATGGCATACGAGGAGGAAGACTGAAGTAACAAACTCACAGCTTCCTAACACTACCTTTCTGTAGGACTTATTTCAAATAAGACATGAAAAAAATTCCTAGGAGGAATATGCCGTTGCTTAACAGAATTCTGTGTATTCCCCACAATTAACAAAAGCTTTTCCAGATACCTTTAGGTTGGTGGGTTTAGTACTTCAGGGGTTTTTTCCTTCCCAGCAACAAAACTGCTTGGTTTAACCTTTGCCTGTAGGGGAGCAATACACAGTGGATCCAGTTGTCATTGTAATGGCACACACAGTGCCTGTAGTTTCTGTATTCCAGGGAGGGTAATTTATAAGCACAGCCCTTGTTGCAGAAGTGAATCTCTACCACTTCCTTCTTTTTGATCCTACAGTGCTGGAAATACTTAAATCTCTTATTTCCAGCAGCTGTTTTCAACACCATCTGTGTAAGTAAGGACTGTAAAAACGCATAGTCCTGAGGGTATCACAATTAGAGAAACCATCTTAGATTTACACATCTGCCCCTGCACCTAAAGCAGCAATTTGCCGCTGGGAGTGAGACACTAACTGTGATGCGTGCAAATAAAATCCACAAGGAAAGAAGCCATACAAAGGTGTCAGCAGTCTTCCTGGGGATGATCTACATCCTGATACCAGACATCCTAGAAAGAAGATGCTTATTTCTCACATACTCATGCCAGTTAGGTTATGCTTTGGGAGATGGCGGCTTCTCCCTTTCCTTCTGTGATGAATAAAAATTGTATCACCCACATCTCTTACCATTTCACACATGAACTTAGCATCTTGTTTCACCGAAATCTCTGAAAATGTGGTTACAGGATCCCCATTAAAATCAAATCACTCCTCTAACAGATGCTGTGTTCCTGAGCAGGGCTGCTGTCCAAAATTATAGTGTGGAGAAAAGATCACTGTCTGGATTGCAAATAGCAACAGTTGCTGCTCTATTTCTCATGGCCAACTCCGTTTCACTTGGATGCACCTTGTGCTGACATTCTTGCCTTAAAAAAGCTGACAGACAGGCAAAGCCAATGAATTATATGCACCAGCACAGTATCAAATTGCAAAAAATGCTTGTGGCTTTGGATAGCAACGCGGGCATCAACACAGAACAAACTGTAACCTAAGCAATCTATGGCTTTAGCTTGCCTTTCCTAGCTTTGCCCAAACAGCAGTACAGCTCCACTCACACTGTTCCACCAGTCCTAAAGAGAACAAAAAACAAATCCCAAAGACAACTCCCTGCCCCAAACTTAAATTAGTTCTCTCCTTGCAGTGTATTCCAGACCGCTACAACTCAACAACTTCTCATTTCTCATTTAAGAATTTAACATCAAAGCTCCGAAAGGTAAGGGAGAGGTAACGCCTTGTATCTGGCAGACCCCACCCAAAAAAGCAGTACAAATAACAGAATCTCCACATTAGTGTCTGAAAAGGCACTGCTAACTTGCCATTAGTTCCCCGTTCTTGCTTCCAGCTTAAATTCGATCCATCACATTGGAGAAGAGTTCAGGCTCTGTGATTCACGCAAGTCATTCCATTCTGCTCCATTTTTTTCTCTTTTTAAACCATTGTTGTTATTATTATTGTTGTTGTTATTGTTATTTTCTCAGATACACTTTCCCCAGCCTTTCACAGTGAGTTCCACGTCCAGCTCACTATTTTGAAAATCACTTTCTAGGATGTATGTTTTTGCAAAGCATATCTTGAGAAGTGTATCAGGAAAGGGAGTTTAACGTGCAAGAAAGCAGCTCTGTCAGAGGTTGGGAATGCAGCCGCCTGGCCAAAACCTTCCACTGCAGCAGGAATGGGTCAGAGAAAACCTCCCAGCTGCCAGGAACTCTGCATGCTGCCACTCACCACTGTGATCCAGTCTCAGCCTTTGCACTCAGCTTCTGGTCCACGCCTGAAGTCCTGTTTATCCCTGTTTCTGTTTCTTGCACACAGTCTACACCCTCCATTTTCAGAATCATTGGTTTCACAAAATTCTCAGTCTACAAATGAATCCAGCAGAGCTGACTGGGTGAGAAAATAGAAGATTACAACCTCAACAGATTTCAGTTGGACTGAAACCCTTTTCATTTGGGGCACAGAGCACCAGGTGAGTGCTGCCAGCATAAGTGATGTCTGATGTGGTCTGGGTCTAAACACAGTGATCAGGTAGGCAATAATGTGATTAAAACACCTGGAAGGTGATGAGGCAGCTAAGAAACCAGGAATTCAAACTGAAATAACCAACCTCCCTTGAAGGTGTCTATTGCACCAAGCATCAATCATCTCTGGAGGGACAAGAAAACTCATGAAATCTAGCTACTCTTAAAGGAAGCTAATGGATATTTCTGAAGAAATTAAAAGGCTTCTCTTAGTACAGGTAAACTTTATCCTGAAAGTTCATGGGCCAAATTGGGAAAAAAAGAAATGGCAATGGAGAAATTAGACTGAGTTGGCAACGCTGATTTTATGTACCATGTTTCTCAACCCACTGTTTTCTGCTGAACAAGGAAACAAACAGAATTAAAAGAGAAAGAGGACTGTTTCCAGTGTCTCCAATATCCACAAGAATACTAACAGCTTTTCAGTTACTTTGTTCAGTTTTTAAACCATGCAAGGCCAGGATGAATTATATCAGTGAATCATGAAAGAGGTCGTCATCTATCTCCTCTCCCCACAGCAGCCTCACCGCACAGTCCACACGCTAATGGTTTAATTACAGAGCCTCAGGAAATGAGAAAGGCAATAAGGCAGACGATCACAGCAGGAACACATTAATAGTCTTTTTATCTTACAGAATAAATTTGTTTATCTGCTATTTCAAAGGTCCAATGTGGCAATTAACTCTTCTGTTTGCAAACTGACACTGCTGCTTTGTGCTGCAGCTATAATTACCGTCAGCGTGGCACCGGAGCAGCTCTGAATGCTGGAGTTAGCCAGTTTCTGAGAAAATCCCTCTTCCAGGCCCCTTGCTTCACCAAGAGCCAACTTGGTGATGGGGTATCTTCTGGCTTTCCACAAGCTAAGCTTTCTGCACCAAAGAGACACTGGAAGGGATATTTTACAGAATCACTGTCTGCTACACCATTGCTACTGAAAGGGGTCACACACAGAACTCCAAGGTGAGAAGGATGAAACAAGCTGAGGATAATATTTCTCCGCTGCAGCACCTGAAATCTCTTCTGGGATCAAAGCAGTAACCATGGCAGGGGTTAATGCTCATCATTTACCTTTGGAATGGAAGGCCAAGAAAAAGGCAAGGGAATGTTCACGGGTTCCAAATATTTTCTACAAATTATTGATTTGGCTGAGAGAGATAAATGCCTGTATTATTACTTTTCTTTATTTGAATAATGAATTTCTGGAAATTTTGAATAATACGCTTCTCCTTAAGAAATAATATTTAGATCTGTTTTCCACCTTTGTACGCAAATAAAGTAATTACACGTCATAAACTGAGATAAATGAAAGTACACTGTGTGACCAGCTCTGCAGCAGTACCCACGTGAAGCAGCTGATTTAGTACCCACTGCCATGCCCACCTAGAGACACAGCTTGCATTTTAAAACCTTAGTCTCGCCTTACAGTTGTACAGTGAGCCAAGCTAAGCTGCTTCACGCCATCCCAAGTTTCTCTAAGCAGGAGTAATTGACATATTCTCTGGAGCTCAAGCAATTTAAACAGCTCTTTTTAGCTGCTTAGCTGTTTAAGTTTGGTGGACTTTTTCGTACCTGTAACTACAAACATTTTATACCTCACTGACCAAAAGGTAAGGAAATGTACAGTTTTAAAAGAAATTACTTCACACCAAATAACCTAAATTTTTTTACTATTATATAAGACCCAAGTAATTTAACTTATTGGTCCTTGTACAGGACAAGCACATAGTAGGAGCAGTACAGCGGAACAAAAGGAGAAAGCAGGAGCACAATAAATGGAAGAATTATACCTTTAGATATGCTGTGCCAACAGTAATAGACCAATTTCCACAAAACATTTGGATTTTAACAAACACTTACTTAAACAGGCAACTTCATCTTTTGGCATTTTTACTTCCACAGTCCATCCCACTTGTTCCTTAATTAACATTTTATATACCATCCACCATCTGCTTTATCAGCTAGCACAAAAATAACATATACTTTCAACCTTTCAAATCTAGGAGTTCAAATTCATCCCTAGTTTTTTAGCAAACACTGTACCTATACTTGAAAGACCACTATTGAAATAGTACCCATATATTTCATAATATGTATTATATAGCATTATTATTGTCATTTTGGACATGCAAATTTTTTGCCTTAGAATCCAATTTTCATTTCTGAAGCTGAAATTCAAAAAGCACAGGTCAAATATGCACATTATTTTACAATTATAACCAGAGTGTGGAGCACAACTGAGAGCCGATGCAAAGTTAAAATCTTCTAGGGTATTTCCAACTGGAAGAAGCATTCTGTCTTCTCCCTCCTTCCTGAACACACACAAACACATTCCCACTTTGAGCCTTCATTTCTGGACTTACACTTCCAGTCTCCTTTAAAACTAACCAAGTAAACAGACAGTTGGGAAGCCTACGAAGTTGAGAAAAAAAAAACCACAAAAGCGAGGAAACTTAGCCAAGATCAGCCCCCTCATTCCATTCCCATCTACTCAGCCACATAAATATTTTTGCAGGCACAAAGAATGACTAGAAGTGCTTCTTAACCACTCCAAACTCGTATCAGATTATGACACTGAATTTGCAGTCCAAGCCTGATCTGTTCTCATCCCAGCCAGTGCTGCTCCTCAGCACGTCACAAATTTGGCAGATTAGAAATTATCTGCAGCTCAGTATCTGGGGATGCCGAACACACGCAGCTCCTTCCGATAAGCTCTTGGAACAGAGAGACAGAGTGCAAAGCACTCGAGAGGCAAGAGCTGCAATGATTCTCTTGCCCTGACGGCATCTGAAGTCCAGGCAGTGGCTCGCCCGGCTCCGCCTGCCGGCGCCCGGAGCCCCCCGGCGGGCGCGCCGCCAGCAGCCGTGCCAGGCTCCCGTCACCGCGGCGTGCTCCGGAGAGCCGGCTCGCCACAGCCGGAATTAACCCGGGCTTCATCCCGGGATTAGCGGCTACACAGGCTGTGCTAGCAACGGGGGTGAAGGGACGGACGCACCGAGCTTTTTTAAAAAACAAACAAACAAACAATTCCCGATCAGAAATGAAACCCAATTATGATGAAAGTCGAGTATGGAACTGGAAAAACCGACCTTCCCAGATTTGTGCAACACAGCCTGCTTTGTCCTTAACATCTGCCATTCCCATACTGCTATCATAACAGGCAATGCTGAGGGCACAAAACCTCTTTAATTTCCACATATGAAATAAAATTAGATTTCTTCTCAGTAAGAGAGGCTTCACACCAGCCTCAACAATTCTGCCCGTGGCAGCATTATTCCAGCCCAAGCATTCCTACCAAATGCCACCACACTCAGAGATAACAGCTAGCAAGAAAAGCACTATCTTCACTTTTTTTCTCCTTAATCATTAGTAAAGGAACAGGCAGACATTTTCAAAAATCATTCTGGTCTCGACAGAACTTTGGTAGGGGTAACTTTTGGGAGAAAAGATAAAAATTAATTAATTTCTATGCCTTCTTCAAACTCAATTTGGATCAATATAAGCAGTAGTTTTATTATGTCTGAATAAACGATTTATCCAATACAAAAAATCTGAGGCTTTCAGAATTGACTCCACAAGACCAAATTAACATTAAATACAGAGTCTCTTAAAACACATGAGTCTGGAAAATATATCTGCACCATCTGTAGACTGGAATGACAACAGTGGGAACATGTTCCTTATGGAGAGCAGGGTGGAGCAGGCATTCTTTGTTTGCTGGAACGTGAATAACACCACAAAGACACGTTTAATACAGGCTTCTTTCCTAGGCATACGCTGCAATCAGATCTGTGGCCATAGTGCTTTTATAAGACAGACTTTGAGGGCTGTTATTATAAGAGATAAATGAAGGGAAATGGACACTTCCAGCCCATGAAGCAGTGCTGGCTTTTCAAAGCATTGTTTGCATTTTTCAAATCATTAAAAGGGAAGGAAACCAAGTAGAAGCTAAGAACAGCTCATCTGGAATTCAACCGGATTCTCTCCCCACTGTGGAATTTCAGCCCTGTACTGGGAGAAAGGTTGGCTGGGGGAGGGAGTCAAGCTCAGCAGCACCCCAGCAAGGCCAACGCTTGCTCCCAGAAGCTGCTGGAAAGCCGCTCTCATCCTCAGCTGCTCTTACAGATCCAGGAGCTATAAATACCAGCTCTCCAGCTGGTGTTCTTGGAGAACAGCACGCCAGCAGGCTCCGCAGCAGGCAGGAGCCAGCCGAACCAGCCTGCTCTCCCTAGCTGAAAAGCTGACCCAAAACCATTCCAAAAATCCATTGTCAACGGATTACCTGGGAACGTCCTGCTGCAGAGGCAGCGTGTCAGGTCTGTGTGTGGGGCTGGGTGAGGGCTCCAGCTGAACTCTGGGCTCACGTTTTCTGCCGCAAGGCAGGTAAAACACTATCTCCCTTCACCTGCTGCTCTGACTTGACATCGCCAAGAGCCAGTGGCCTCTCCTAAGACTGTTTTCACCTTCAGACACGTGCCAGCAACACATTAAGAGAACACCACGTAGCACTGGAATCTTGGGGAGCCAGGTCTTAAGGATTTCAGTTCAGTACCTAGGTCTGTTCGGTCAGTTCCTAATACTGTATGTCTCTGGAAGAATTTGTGTAGTGAATGAAAATATTCAATTCTTAAAGTAGTTCCTATCAACAATTTGCATTCTCTTTACTTCTACTTGCCTACTAAAAGGTGGCAGTTTATTTAAGCATTTGATAAAAAGAATCCCCTCCGAAGGCCTAGTTCTGTGTCAGTGGGCACTAATTCTGAAGGGGAAGCATTTCACGTGGAGAATCACCACTGACAGAAACTGCTCAGGGTTCATTAGTAATACCTCTCTGCTATAGTTCCATCCTAACTTCGTAACACAATGTAGTCTAACTGCATTTAAAATCAGCTGGAACACCCTAGTCATCCCACAGTCTCACTCCAGATCCAGCATTTGCATCTCTCGCATTTAAAGATCATTAAATGTTCGTCTTCCCCCAGCTCCCCAAAGTCACCTTCTAAATTTTTTTTAACAGTGCAGAATTAACACTTCAAGCTATTTTTATTCAATCGTGAGAAAGGCTTTAGAAGAAAAAATCAAGCACCTAAAAAATTCCACATTTTTATTTCTTCTCCAAAAAATATTCCAGGCTTGTAGCAAAACATATGAGCTGTCAGTACTGCAGGGCATTCAGAGACAGTGACTAAGACAGACTTGTGGACACAAATCCCTAATGCTGCAAAACACAGGGAGCTCTAATGCTCATACTGGTAACAGGACAGTCATCCGAAGAGTTTGGGTAACCTCTGCTATTGTGACCTCTTTGACTTGTCTTTCAAACCTCAACCACAAGACCATTCAGGCACCCTCCATGTGACACCATTTATCTCCCCACAAACAGCCTGTTTTGATAACACACCCACCATGAATGCAGGGCAGTATTATCATATTGGACAAGCATTCATTTAGCTTGCACCACTTACAAGGATTTACAGACCAGAAAAATCAGGGTAGGGGTGAAGTGACATTCCTGCAATGCTGTTTATTTTCCCAAGACAACCTCCCCATGCAAGATACAAGTAGAAAACACCAGAAACACCTGAAAGAAAAAAAAGCAAACAAGAAAACCAAGCTGTATGCTTTAAGAAGCAATGCTTTTTGGCAGGCACGAGGCATCAGAAAGGGAATATGCTTATTTTTTGAGATATCTAAAATTATTATTTTCATAAGACAGATTGAGAGTCAAAAGTATGTCAGTAAAAGAGATGGCTGAATTATTGATGAGGCTACCTTACTCTATGAACCTTTCAATAGTTTTGACTTTTGTATTATATTTCAAGTACCACTAATTTAGACAAACATGCAATAAATCAAAAGCCTTTTAAGTTCAGTCCTGCTTTCCCACCCATTTTTAATTTGCCCCAGAATAATTGCATAAAGCAGCACACACCTTAAAAGAATTATAAAAATAAAGAAAAAACCAAAACAAAGCAGAAATTAAAATTAGATGCTTCTGTATTAGGTTTTTTGGTTTGTTTTTTGGTTTTTTTTTAGTTCAAACATTTAAGTCTAGATCTGAGGTTTATACACCTTAGGGAGAAAAAAAACCCCAAACAACAAAACAACTATTAGAAGAAATACACTTTTTTCCCCTACAACCTCTACAAATTAACTCCAGAATGTCTTACCGAGGTTTTCTGATGCCAAGGATGCCTGCATGAGAAGCTGACAGCCATATGTCCACAGCAGCAGCTGGGACCACTCCACTAGGCCTATTTTTATTAAACATCCGATACCTTCAGCAGCCTCAAAAGAACCTGCCAACACTACTGAAACACAGAGACTACTGCTGAGTTAAAATCCCAACAGGAAATTTTCAGTGCTGGCCTGAGGACCCGGGTGCTCTCAGCCCTTCCAAGCTAACCTGGACTGTGCAGGTGCACCTTTCCCCTGGTGTTGTTTACGGCAAACCAGAACACACAATAATCGCAGATGAACTATAGTTTGAGAACTTCGGTTTACTCTGTCACTTGCACACACAAGATGCTAAACCCTATTTCCATTCATCTAGTGCACAATTAACTGCAACAGACACATTCCAAGTAGGGTACTTGCTTATTTCCTTGTTTTGTTCATTTTGTTTTTTACACACTTGTTTAGATTTTTAAAAGAACAAGCCTGCTGGACTCTTTGCTAGTGATTAATAGTGATTAATATCTAAAAGCTGTCTTGTAGCTACTAGCTTGAACTTCTGCTTCAATTTCATCTGTTTTTATTTATGCATTATTTATTTACAGGCAGGATTATCAAATCACTTCCACAAAAAAACTCAAAACAAACAGACAAACCAACCAAAAAACCAAACCAAATAAAAAAAAACCCTCAAACAAACGAAAGCCAAACCAGAAAAAGCACAACACTCAGGGAGTCTTTAGGCACAGAACAGCTTCTTTTTTCAGCTCAATAACCCAAGGCAGCAGCTGCCAACGTTGTTTATATTTGTTACATTTGAAAGCCCATACAAGAATGAGCACAAGAACTACTGACACACAAAACACTCTTAGATGCACAGCTCAGCTTTCATGTATTACACTGCAGAATCTTTTTCCCACTCACCACAAAAACAGTCATTAATTAACTGGACAGGAATAACTAATTAATACATTGTGAGCAAGATGCATTGGTGTCAATCTTTCTGAACAAAAATTGGAAAAAGCAGGAGTTAAAGACAAAGCATATTCAATTAAGATATGCTGAAAACTATGATCTATACTTTAATTATTAATTTCAAAAAGCCACTTGTGAGTTTGGCCGTGATATGCCACTTATTCAGTAAATTAAAGAATATGCTCTTCGGAACAGAATTCCAAATGAAAACAGCATTTCAGTCAACTGAATTCACTTGCTTAGCAGGTGCTTTTGAAAACAAAGCTTATGTTTCTTAGGATGATTTCTAATTGATAATTATTAAAAAAGATGGCCTTTACTGAAATTAATCCCGCTCAGCTACTGTCTTGATGGAGTTTTTTAATTACTAATTTGATGGTGACATTACCTCTTCTTTGGAAAGTATTTTGCATTCCCAAGTTAACTTAAATAG
The DNA here is from genome assembly GCA_013397755.1 of Cnemophilus loriae. Taxonomy (NCBI): domain Eukaryota; kingdom Metazoa; phylum Chordata; class Aves; order Passeriformes; family Corvidae; genus Cnemophilus; species Cnemophilus loriae. The sequence continues at coordinate 479,611 of VZTF01007037.1, read as the reverse complement.
CAGAATTCTACAGCTTCTAGCTTGTCCTGTCTCTAAGAATCCCTTCTCTTCTCCTACCCCCACTTCTCCCATGTCCACTGAAGAACTTCAGGCAGTATCATTCGAATGGATCCCATCTGCAATTAGATATGATCCCAGCAGCACAGGCCTTCTGCCAAATTCCAGCCCCTTCATGCAGTCAGCACACGTGACTTCAGCTGAACTGCAGAATCGCAGTTCTGCAACATGTATTTCAGACATAAAGACTGACAGTTTAAGTGCAAGATGCTGTATTACTGTAGATCAATACCTTTCCAACCACACGAGGAAAAAATAATAGCTTTGTCACCATGTAGAACAGACAAAAAAAACGCTAAAAAAACACATAATATGTTTCAACTACTGATTTCAAAATTCCCATATTTTGCATCCTTCCAGCTGAAAAATGAAAAGTCCCAGTTACTCACAGTAAGTGTCCTTAACATTATGGATGAAAGATCTTAGTATGAACTCTCTTTTTCTGAGATTAAGACATATATAGAACTGCATTCAGCTGCACTGTCATTTTTAAACAGTGAGAAATGACAAAGACAGAGACCTACTATGAATCTTGATTAAAGGTCTTGATCTCCTAGGAGGAAATTACATTAAAGCCAGATAGGATAACAAGTAAATTCTGTAGGAGTGCACAAGCAAATTATGCTGTTTTGCTTCTAAGGCAAAGAACTGTGTAACGAAATTGAGCATAAGCTTTCTAACCCACAAGGACATTTTGCTTTGCTGGCAAGCACCCTGTGAATGACAGGCAATCCCCAAAGCCGTAAACAGCCAAATTCACACAAAAACTGGCAAGCAAAAGCAGCGTGTCAGGCAACAACCCTGGTGGCATTCTGACTTCAAGAACCTACTTCATTATGTATGTCAAAAAACACTCCTTTTCTCACACATTCATCTAAAACTATTTATAAATAAAATACACCTGTCATACACTTTCTTACCTGTATGTTTATACAGTTTTCCTTAACATAATCCTGAGCACTTTGCCTCAGTTTCACTCTGCAATACATCTACAAAACTCAGACTTGGACAAAGTTTAAACGCAGGACCCACAAAGGATTTGTGGAATAGCTCAGCCAATCAATATAAACAGAATTAAAGTTCAAGTAACAGTCAAAATCCCTTCTTAGCTATCAGACTTCACACTGTCTCATCAATCCGGTATCACGACAGTCCATTAGGCTTTAATTCCAAGATAAGGGAACTTTAACTGTCTTGGAGGCTTAAAATAGTCCCTACTCAGTGTATCACCATCCTCTCAGGTTTGCCTCCTGTCAACTTGATCAGTGCACAAATGAAAAAATAACCTTCTCAGAGGCAAGATATCTAAGCCTTGATCACTTCACTGGCACATTTGAAAGTGTGAACCAGGAACTCCTTAGTCTAGAATTACTCCTGAATTCCCTTTATTTTCAAATTGCTGCATCAGATATGAGTCTCAGATACACTAATTTCACTTTATGTGCTCAGCCTTTAGTCAGCAAGTTCAGACCTTAATAACAAGGAGTTCAATAATGTAACCGTGGGGCTGCAAAAAACTGAGCATCGTGAAAACGAAAGAACCTTTGGCAGAACAGCACTTATGCCCCCCAAATCTAACAGGTAGCCTAAAAGTATACCAGCTGAAGAATTTCAGCTGGAAGTTATGTGTGTCAGACAAGTTGGTTAGGATGATTCTCTGGAGAAAAGATTTCTGCCGGTTTTTTTCCCCACCAAACAATGCCTTATTCATATCCTTTATTATACAATTCTCTTCTGTTCAAACTATTCCTCTGTCCATTGCGGTCTTGTATTTCTCCTCTAAGAGGGAAATACAGGGAAAAATATCCCACAGATTGTAACAATGTTTAACTATTGCAGCTGATGAGTCCTTTCCACAGTCTGTAATGGCCTCGATGACTTAAACCTGACCATCGGTCACATCACCCAGCTTGATCAGAGCCATACCATTCAAATAAAAGGCTGCAGATCAGAACATTTCAGAGTGTAATATATAGCAAAAGAAGTCATTTCTGTAAAGACATTTCCAGCTAGATAAATCAGAAGAATTTTTCTCCTTTTGAAAGCTGATGCAGTTTCTTGGAAACGTGTCACTGCAGTGCAGCTCTAGCACTCAGGAACAGAACCAGTGTCCGGCCCAGGCCACAGCTCCAGCTCAGACAAACAAACTGCCAGAGATGGACTGGTCACCCTCGCCGCCGTACCACAAACCAGGTGCTTCCACAGCCTCCTGCAATTCAAACACCTTAAGCATCTAAAATTATTGCTGTGATGACTGCAGCAAGAAAAGCTATTACAGAGGTACCCAGTGGTGCTGCTGGAGCCCAGAGCTTGGTGGCATTTCCATAACAAATGTCCTCTAACGAAGTCTACAGTTCTTCCATTCTACACTGGGATCCAGTGATGGGATACAAGCACCTGTTCTACATGAGATGACTTCAAACCCCTCCCACCCCTTCCTTACATGGAAATTTTGAAATCCAACCCCAAAAAATTTCTTTGGATAGTATTTCACATGAGGTCTGAAGATAAGAACTTTCTGCACTAAAAAACAAGCTCTCTTCTCTGACACCTCTCTTCCAATGAAACCATAAACACTATATAATTTAAGTGACCACAACCAGGACTTAAATTCCATTGCAGAAGCACAAGCAGGCTGACGTACAACCTTGGCTAAAAAAAAAGGGAGAGGCCTGTATGAAACCTCCTTTGTGTTAACAGGCATGAGTAAGCACTCAAGTAATCAGACAGCAAAATACCTCAGTGCTCTTGGAGTGTTGCTTCCTACAGCTGCAGACAAGACGGCTCTACTTGATTACCTAACAATGAAAAACTCCCCCAAGAAGAGCAGTTTATGGGCAGAGCTGTTGGTCTGCAGATGAGGAACGACACTCTCTCAAATGCTGTCAATATTGCCTTGACCTCAAGTACGAAAAACAACCAACCCAACAACCAAAAAAGGTGTGCCCACACACGGTTTCCCACAGAACAGTGTTCCCCAAATTACACCCACAGCAATTATATAGGAAGCTTAACATTTCTAATTGGTTAGACAACAAGATGATTTTACATAGTCTGTTATTTTGCTGTCGTTTAGACATCTGCTCTGGAAAGCATAAAACTTGATACCCTTTCCACCTCAGCTTTCTCACCCAAACTACATTCTTAACCAAAAGCACATACTGCAGAATAAGCAAACCAAGAACTGAAGCACCAGATCCAAGCAGGACTCATACCCCCACAATTATCATGTGGTGGTCTGCAATGTATCCCTGTATCTGTCAACCCACATGACATTCCCACACGCTGACATTAACAAAAAGGTTTTCACTTTGGTACTCCAATCTTTCCGTAGAGTTTTCAGATCAGCAGAAGCAAACACCATGAACAACTGCATAAAAATCAAGATACTTGTGATTTAGACTTTCTAGTCACATTCAGAGATAATCTAGTTTGTAAGGTTTCTAGTTTTCTGAGGTTACAGCCTCAGAAAAGCAGAATACCTAGAAGATTAATTCCAGATGGTACAACGTACACAGTTCTCAGTCTGACAGAAGAAAATATTTAAGTAGGAAAGTGGGGAACAGAGAAAGACTCCCTTACAAGATTAAAATAAACTTACTGGTTGAATTGCCTTGCATCTGGATGATACATTTGGACTCCTTGCTGGTCTCTCGGGAATTGAAAGGCCGGACCCGAACAGCCACCTTCACCGAAGCCCCCGACATCCTGGCTGCTTGGCGTACAGTCGAGGAATCGGAAGTGGTCAAGAGCCTTGCAAGTTATCCTTCTTGTTGGTGTTTTCTAAGGAGAAAAATATCATTTAGTTATTTACAGCTATTGTATTCAAGATGTTGACAAAATGAGGAAGGTTCCAAGTTACTTGATAAATGCAGTTTCTGCTTTGCAGATCACCCTCCCTTCCCCACAAAAGGTGTCACTTCAAAGCCAGAACTCGAAATACACTTATCAGCACCTGTTCACTGTCTCCCTAGTCAAAAGTTTCTGTCACCTGAAGCAGTTCTTTTGAAGTGTACAAATATTTGTTTTCATTACTTGGTTTTCTTCCAGAAAGTAAGGATGCCAATACCAAAATAAATATCTGGTTACAACATGTGTTAGGCTTAACCTAACAAAGATAATTTTAGCAGTAGAGACACAGCTACTTAAATTTCATCATGAGGCAATGACCATATCCCCCATATCCAGGTTCTCTCACTGCCAATCCTTGCTGCCACAATGCTTTAGCAATAATATTAAAACTAACACAAGTGTCATGGGCCACAGCACTCCAGCTTTCAATACACATGACTCCAGAGAAAAGGGTGTACCCTTAAAGAACTCCTTGCACTCCTGGGAAAGTCCTCTTCTTGAAGGAAACGACAACTCATCAACTACTTGTATATCTACTGATTAAAGGGCACACTGTAAGGAAGAAGAGGAATAAAGAATTATTGCCTACAGGGTAAATATTACTATGTTCAGGCAAATGTCCACCATTAGACTCATCTCCATTATCAAAACACTTGTTCAAATCCTACCACATCTAAATGCTGGAGCACTTTCGTTGCAGGAAACTATCCCTGACACCCACTATCCAAACTTCAAGGCATGTCTGAGACAGTGTTGGAATGTAGGCTTACAGAAGATGGGTTTGTTTGTACTGGTGTCAACCAGCCTTTTCCATGAGAAGGAAGTTTTTCAGTTGGTCCACCACTGAGAAGTTTAACTTACTGCCACAGGATACGGTCAGTACTGAAGTCTAACGGCCTCAAAAAGCAGTAAGATTCAAAGAGTAAGTCCTACTAAAAAGCTCCTACCCTTGGCTAGGAAAGCCTCCATGGCACAGACACACAGAACCTGGATGAGTATAGTGAGAAAATGTTATTTATGTTAGATTAATCCTTGTATCTTAAATATCTGCTATGGCCACTGCTGAAGAGAGGATTCAGAGCTGGATTAATCCTTGGTCTGACTCAATGCAGCCATTTCTATCTGCAACCTGACTTACCCTGGGGAGAACTCAACTCTGCTCAACCATGCACCCAGAAATCCTGACATCCTTCTGGTTATCAATACACCACATATCCAACGAAATGCTCATTTCAGGGTTGTGATCACAGAAGTACAAAACTTACTAGCAGGTCTAAAGCAGAAATATTTCAGCTCTAAAGTAACTTCTACACTTGGTAAATGTGCTTATACATGCTTAATTCAAGTTATGACACATTTTCCCACAGTACAAGAAGTCTTTAATAAAACTGCAATACTTCATTAACGCCATCACATGGTGAAGGCAGAAATTAAATTACTCCCCCAAGTAGAAGCAATTTAAAGCATTCCTTATTTTCGCAGGTACCTGAGGTATCTCATCAGACTAGAGGAATGTCTTTAGGAGCAAGCCAGCTGAATCTCAATGTCATTGGTACTGGCTGAGTACCATAGCAAACTGGTTGAGCAATGATTAATGACACAGCCACACCAGCAGCTCGTTAGTATGGAATTTTAAGAAGTTTCACTAAAACCTTGAACATAGAAAAGAGCAGAAAACTACTGGGAATGAATTCACACGATGTTCTGGGTTGCTCTAGACGCTGCTTCACTCCCTCTTGCTCAGAGGTGCCTACTTCTGTGTGGAACGAAGTATCAACCATGCAGCTTTATTACAAACTTCTTCCCCCCAGAACCCGCCCTGTGGATTTTGGCTCTCCCTCCCTAACGGGACCCTTGCGTAAGCACCTGAGCCCTCACACCACAGCCAGGTGACAAGACTAATCTCAACACAACTCAGAACTATTATTCAACTGACCCTGAATATTGCCGTCAGAAACAGGAATGTCGCTGGACATGGCCACGCAGCGGCCTGTTTATGAAATACTATCTAATAATACGTCAAGTGCAAAACGTCCATATTTGTCAAGATCACAGTGACACAATTTACTCTGTCCAGTGTGTTCTTATAATGTTGTACAATAAATTGTAATATTGTAAGTACCTCTAAACACCATATGCAAAATAAGAAAGCATGAAAATTACACCTCCGGAGACTCCATATGCACTAGCTAAATGACAGACTTGTTTGAAACACAGCTGTGAAGATATTGTCACAGAACAGGTCACAGAATCACCTGCAACATGAAAATTTAACTGCTGGACTTCTGCAGTTACCAGTTCTTCCCAACCCTAACTTTTGCGCTGACGGAAAATTAAACGTGGTATAATTTTAAATCTCTTTTGTTCTCATCTCTGCTATTTTTCATAGCTGAAGTAAGCAAAACACCTACTTGCATTTGCACATGGATTTCAGATGTTTTGAATATCAATTCACTATGCAAGATTTAATTTTCATAAATAAAAAAATTAACCAAACCCAACATAATTTGCCAAGCTTTCCATACAGTTCAGCTGCCGGGGTTTTGAGGGGTTTCTCGACTTATCAGTAACCTTAACTGGTCGTAGCATTTTATAAAGGCAGCATTGCCCTCATCACACAGAATGGTAAAATAAGGCAAAATGAGCCCCAAGTTACACAGCATCACAGATAATAAATGACAACTGGCTTTTTAGGGTTCCCATTTACCAGCTGAATCACTTCCTACTACAAAATGCTGACTACAGAGTGGAAACATAACTTGAAAAAGAGAAAACCAAAATATGCAATACAGTCTGTGGTAGAGATTTAGAAGAACAATATCCATAAAAGACAACCCTTTTTTAATGTTCATTAAAGACTTAGAAGGCTGCCATTCATGCTAGAATGAATCATCCCCCTAAAGTCTTGGAAGGAGCCTACTAGATGTGTCTCTTTTAGTGTTCAGTCTGTATGAACCCAGCCAGGAAGCAAGAAGGGAACTGCGTGTGTGAGTCTTTGAGGTGATCTACCACTGGCTCCAAAACAGGTGGCAGATGACATTCGAGTTGTTTAGTGAGCTTCATCAGCAAAAAGCAAATCCTACACTCTAGTTTTACACTTATTTTAAACTAAAGATACCCACCCTGTAAGTCACACTGTGAGATTTTAATATTAAAGTGTGTCATTAAAAAAATCATCTAAATATCTTGTCTGTTACTGGTATTCAAGCTGACAAACCCAATTGTGTTGATCAATCACCCTTCACAAGCTCGACTAGATCTGGACTTTCAAAAAAATATTTGAAAAAACATTAAGACTTGAATACTTGGATGTACTTGAAAGTTTCAGCAAATCAGTTTTTATGCAAAGTCAAAATATGAACACATTGCTATATTTTTAAGTAAAGTTACAAGCAGAGCAGAGATTTAGATTCTAATTACTATTTATACATTCAGAGCAGGCTGCAACAAGCTTGAAGTGGTTACAAAACAATGTTCAAAATCTGTATCTCTGCATTCAGAAAAAAACCCCAAACCCACCACACATCACAAATAAAGAAGAATCACTTTTATTTACAATAACCAGTCATATACCAAATAACTGTGTCATATTTGCGTATCACAGAATGTGCTAACTTTTAAACAAAATAATGGCTCATAACTTACTCAGTGCAAGAGCCCTAAAGAAATAAAATAAGGACAGAGATCAGCATACGGAAAGCTGGCAAAACAGCTGTTTGGGGAGGCAGGCATTTCTGAACAAGGGGCCCCCAGCAGAGCCAATTTTAGGTGCCGCATGAGGCTGGGGCAGTGCTGACACTGTGATCCCGCAGCTGAACTCACACACACGCTCTGCTATATCTGTACCAGGTGGAGATGCCAGATCGAACAGTGCCGCAGAACTTGGCGAGGCACTGAAACCCGATCACATGCACACATGGCTATTTACCAACACTGGATTGTGCAACAGCAAAAAGAACTGAGCTAAGAAGGAGCTGGAAGAGAAGAGAAATATCCTTTAGAATTCATAATTCGGTGTGAACGTATTTACATTCCGGAAAGCAGACGCAAATCCATCATCTGCTGCTGCCGGTGCATTCTCCAGCGCAGGCGATGCCCCCGTCCCGGCAGGGCCCCGGCAGGGCCCCGGCAGCGCCCCGGCAGGGCAGCCCCGGCCCCGCCGCCCCCCGCCC
>VZTF01007037.1:435013-470549 GCA_013397755.1 Cnemophilus loriae | reverse complement strand
CTCCGCGGGCGCGGGCGGCGATCGGGGAGCGCGGGCGGCGCGCGGGGCACGGGCACAGCGGCACCGCGGCCAGGACACGCCGCACGCAGCGGAATGTGCGCGGTGCTGGGCGGCCCCGGCGCCAGAGCCCGGGGCAGGTGCGCTCCCGCTGGCGGAACGCGGTGTCTGAGGCAGCGAATCCCCAGCTCCCGACTCGGTGGGATTCAGTGGGATTTGGGTCCTAAACTAGGCCTAAGGGCTATGGCTCAGAGGGGAGGGATTAGTTACCCTTCCTCCCTCCCTTCAAAACGTTTCTTGCGCAGCCCGAGTTATTTTTTTAGACCTCATAATGTATTTCAAGGCAAATGATTAAATTTAGTCAACGATGCTGTATCAACGCTCATACGTTCCATAAATTCACGCATATTCTCGTAGTAAAATTTTATTTTTGTGGTAATAATTCAGCTTTAAGTTCCTCCTTATCATTAGTAATTTGGTCATTTCTGCTGTTAGAAACTGGTTCGTGTTTAAGCTTCTAAGCATCTTAAAGATAATCATGTTACATGAAATGCCTTAATTACGTATATTTCATACACCATCATATACAAATTGGATTTAAGATGTCGAGAACATTCAGGACCTGAGAGTTCTAGTTTCAGAACAAGGTTTATTTCTGTTCACAGCCTCCTGGCTACTAGCTATGTTAATAACTCGCCACTGTGTCCCTTCTGTTCCCCTTAAGGTTCAGATTTTGGGAGAATGAGTTATTTTTTACTTCGGTGAAAAGTGACTATTTCCCCTTGTCAGTCTCATCTGCAGTTATGACAACAAATGCAGAAGCCAAACAATACATGGCCAAACAGGAGGCTTAGGGAAACACTGCCACAGATACAACAAATCAAAAATAGGTGGCTTTCCTAAGTCCTAGGAAATACCACTATTTGAACTTTGGAATACTTCCTATTGATGGGACAGATGATTTAACAGTGGTTTTAATGTGGTGTAACTGTGCTAACTTCTAGCTCGATCTATGGAGAATTAGGTCAGCTATTCTCTGAAAAGAAAAGGGCAAGAACACCTCAAAAAAACCCAAAGCAGTTTCAAAATCTCCTGCAAATTGCCTGGGTACGGGGTGCATGCTGTAACCCCCCACGGCAATAGACACTGTGATTAATTTTACTCCAGCAAAGTTTGTGTAGTGTCTCCTAGGAACAGCAGTTCCTGCATCAGTCTAATGCCCAAGTTTGGGGAGGGCTCACACAGAACAGCTCCCGCACGTTAATTCCGCCCTTGGTCACAGAGTCGTGAAAAAAATCTGCTAGAAACACTCAGAGAATGTCAGGTTACATGACGGAAAACAGTAAGGTATAGCATTTGGCATTTTAGCTCAATTTAATTAGAATGGTCTTCTCAGTATCATGTTTGAAAGCCAGATATCCTTGGGAAATTCAGAATTATCAAAAAATATACTTAAGTAGAATTCCACAATATTGTTCCGTGAATAGTTTAAAAACATTTGAGTCCATTCCCTTATAGGAAATGAACCATTCTTTTTATCTTCTGGCAACACCACACAGCCCTGAAAAGAGCAGAAACTTTCAATTCCCTGCAAGCACGTGTACGCTTGAATCTAGAATTTAGATGTTCTTTTTCAAGAGAAGTCACATGACGAAGGTCCTTAGCTCAAGAAAAGTGTCCTCGAGCATTACTGCACCAGGAAAATGAATGCAGCGATTTCTTGTATTTGTTAGTACAGAGGAAAATACGTGGTCACCCCAGGCACCAAGAGACACCACCTAAACCAGGTAACCCTGTTTAAGGCAGGGCAGAGGGCAGCGCTAAGCTCGGGGAGCAGGGCTCGGTCACACCGTGCTCCAGCGCTCCTGGGGGCTCTCGGGGTGAATCTCTGACTGACAGCAGCGCTGGCATCCTGCTATTAACAGCATTAGCTGACGGAGATGTAAATTGGGCCATTACGTAAGTATAAATTGTGATATAATTGTATTGCTACAGCATCAGCGCTTGCCCCCGGAATTCCTCTAGTCCCTAGTGTAGAGCTAGAGGACAAGGGGACAGAGGTGATACACTATAACCTCAGCATTCCGAGGAAAGCACACTCTGTAACAGACATTTACATCCTGCACTCACACGGACGTGTCAGACCCAACTCCAGCCACTGATAGTTTCTGTGATCTCTAATATAAAGTCTCTGTATTGCAGTGAAAGACGGGTTTGATTCACTTTTGTGGCCAGACACAATAGAATGGCACTTTGGCTGCTTCTATTAAAATACATTTCATTATTCTGCTCACCAATGCAGAATTTGGGGGAACACTTGTCTGTGCTCACACCTTTGAAATACTTGATACCAGTTCCCCAGATAAAATTGTTTTGGCCACTTATGTCAGGCCCTTGTGTCTTGTGCAATATCTGCATTGACATGTTTTCAAATGATAGATGTATCCCATAATTAGACAAAACATTTCAGTAATGCACTTTGCTATTTATATTCCTCAGGTCAGAGTCTGACACAATGGCAGAATAAATATAAATTCAGATTCTGAAGGGCATTGTGTTGATTAAAACATCCCACACCAAAGGCAAATATTTCTATTTCTTCCTGTCAAATCAACACTGGATTCTGCATAACCTCACCAAAAGTGCCCCTGGAGCTGTCACCAGCTGTCTCAGAGCTATGAATAGGTGCTCAGTGGCACCTGCTTGGGAACATTCTTGAGTTTAAAGTACTACTGATATCTGTGTGCACAGAAATTTTCCACATCAGTTACTGAGTTATCTCCAGATACTAAATCACTATCAGCAAACCTGAACAAAGATACCCAATCATTTGTAATTTTTATATTTTCACTGACACTCTTACAAGAAAGACCAAGGAAACATTCTGTGCGAGTGTGTATCATTTATTGTAGTTCAAGAGAGTCAGGAATTGAACAGAAGACATGGCAAAAAACAAATAAAAGAAAAACAACCTTTTTTTCCAACTTAATTTTAAAACACTGTGGTTTCAAATCCTTTTTAAAAAGGAAATTCAAGTATCATATGCAGGGGGCAGTAATATAAAAATGTTTGTGAATTTTTTTTTTCTTTTTTTAAAAACGTAATTCTACATTTCCTGCACCCTTTTCTGCTTTGGTAAGGCCAAGCCATGGATACAAATTGGTACGCAACATAAAAAATGACCCCTGCCCCAAACTGCAGCCTCCAAGAATAAAAGTATCTGCTCTCTGCGGACAAGCTCCAGTGGCTCAGAACTGTCAGTTAGCGTAGATCTGCAGCATTGAAAGAATGTATTTTATTTTTTTTAAAGTCACTGAAATCCTGGTATTCCCAAGCATCTCATTCCTGGCAGCTGTTTTAACATATTTCTGTCTCAAGGCTTTTCACAAGTACCAGAGCATCTTGATCAACGTAAAGGAAAGGGACATCTCAAGGAAAGGAAATTAAAATCCATGTGTGAAGTCTTTGCTTTTTTGAAATTATCCTTGTGTCTAACACCAATTAAAAACCAAATAGGCAAATATGTGTAATATAAAAATACGATCCCAAGATGAACACTTTGTTGCAGGCACAGTTATCGCACAAAATATGTTCTTTTAAGGGCAGGGGAATGATTTTGATTTTCACAGGGTTTGTATTTTTTTGCATTACAAAAGAAAAAGACAGCAGTGCAGGTTTGATGGGTGGAACAGAAAGAAAGGAAGGGAAAGAGAAAAAAGTTACTTTAGCAGCAAAATGTCCAAGGTTCTAACCACAATCAAATTAACGGATATCTGGCGGTAAAAAACAAGGTTGAAGGGATGCTGCCCTGATCCATTCATCTTTGCTAAAATAATTCAGCTGTAAAAACTCCAAAATGTGACATATTGAAGGACAGTTTTGTAACATAAGTAACTTCCTAGCTTGTCCTCCATGTTATTGACCATCGTTATCACTTAAATATATGTACAAGAATTAAGCTGCTTTTCTCCTCGTCCACATGCTCCTGGTCACTACGGCAAGTCAGTGCCGTGGGCGTGCCAATCCCATCAACAGCTCCCAAGTGTATCTGCTCCACTCCTGCCAGAACAGCCCACGCCCTGCTCTGCCCATTGGTGGTGGCGTGCACTGCAAGGGAATTTTAATGGTCATTCTGCTTGTCTCTCATCCAGGCTTGGATTTGCTCTTTAAGTTCTGGCACTAGTAAGGCAAAAAAAGGAGAGAAAAGAATTATTAAATTACTTAGTAATAGTGCTATAAGAAAGTCCCTCGTGACCAATAACTATTTCTCATTTATGTATCATAATGTTTTTCAGCCCAGTAGTTACGAAAGCAAGGGTGTGAGGGTTTCTTCCCCCCAGAAAAAGGGAAAGCAGAAGGAATGAACTTTTCTGTGCAAGTTTAAATGAAGGGACTGTCACCTCTACTGAGGCCTCAACACTGTCCAATAAAAGTACAGACCTGGCCACATATTGCTGCCCCCAGCCCACAGCCCAGGGCCAGCTGTCCCACGGTACCTGGTTCCAGCATATTCTCCGTCAGCGTCTGACGGTTGAAAGGATCAGTGGAAGAGTTCAGCAGGTGCCTCAGGATGATTGACCTGTCCATGATCGTTCCGGAGGGCAGCCTCACAGGGTCGGTCATCAGAGTGTCCATCAGTGGGTCTGGGGGCACAAGGGTCTCCTCATTAAAGTCAGAAAACAGCTACAGATCTTATATCTGCCCATAAACCCATAGTGCAGAACCAATGCTCAGGGTCCCCAGTACACTGCTGAAGTCATAGAAAATGGTTAAATGACATAAATCTTTATAGCACTTTCCCCTTTCTGACCTGGGACTAAGCATTCACTATTGTCACCCTATTTTCAGTTGAGGGGAAGGTTACTGTTTTCAAGCACATGTAAGCAAAGCATGGCTAGGAATGGACAGTGCAATCCCAGGGAAAACCAAAGGAACTCTTAGCTCTGTATTTACTTAACTCTATCACTGAAATAGAGCAAGATGCAAGGCTTCATAAACAATATATAATTTCTATTAACGTATGGAATCCGTGTAACAAACAAAATCCTTCTCTCCTGGATAGTCAGGGTTTAGAAAACTCCACTTGCCTCTGAATTCATCCGGAGCATCGCTGTAATCAATCTCTGCACGGGCGTTCTTGGCAACGATTTCCTCCACTTTCTCTGCCAGCAGTTTGAATTTCTCTATTGCTATGGTAGATTTGATTCCAGCCTTCCTCATCTTGGAGATAACCTCCTCGAAGAGCTCTTTACTGTAGGACCTCTACAGGAAAAGCATAAAAAGACAACTTTGCTGAGTTGTAGTATCCTTACATGCCATAAAAATACTAAAGATTTCTAATACGTTTTTAAAACAGCAGAAGGAAAGATCAATGAAACCTCAACCCTACATCAAAGCAAGTAGTATGCAGGAAGCATTCATCTAGCACCAAAATGTCAACTTTGGGGTAGACTTAAGATTTTTTTACCAGTCATTACCACTGTAGAACTATTAAGGACCAAAACCAAAAGGCAACATTGCCTAAAGAAAATGAGGAAATCGCTCAGAGAGGCTGACCATAATTACTAGAATTGCTCTTAGACAAAACATCTATCTGGCCATTCTCTTGTCTGTATTCTTGTTCTCACAAGTCTTGGCTGAAAATACAGCATAATTTTTTTTTAATTTCTTAACTTCTCTGATAATGTGCAAGGCAGTACTGGGAAAGAAGTGATTTTTTTCTCCTAATCCAAACAAGAACTAACAAAAAATCCTCCTCACGATGTTGCAAAAATAGTACAATAGCTCAGAGAGAGTGAATGCTGGAAATTTGCCACCTAGTGCAGTAGGAATATCCAGAGAGAACAAATGCAACTGAAGCAAGCATTACTTTCATGTGAAAAAGAAAGTTAGGGAAGGATTTTTGTAGCTGTCTGTGTTCTGCAGAGAGACCATTTTCTTTTAAGTTCACAATGTCATGTTTTGACATAAGCCTTTTAATAAAAAATGTTATTTACTTTACAGTGCAAGGTTGAATTATATGACAAAACAAAACACACTAAGTCTCACAGATTTCTATTTTCCTTGGGATTTTTAAAGTGCTCAACACAGCCCCTCTTCTTTCACCTACACCACACTGCACCAAGCAATGCCATTCAGTACGCAGGACACACAGTGCCCACCCAAACTCCTTTCTCGTGCTCAGAGGGAACAGAACGATGGCAACGTGCCCAGGGCTCTGTAAATGTTTGCAGATTCCCTCTCTTGCGTGCTGGGATTTGCAAATGGGACATGTCTCAAAATGCTTTAGAGAGATCCAGCCATGATCAAGCAACTTTTTGTTTGTTTTGTTTTTTCTCCCAATAGCAGTAGCCATTAACCAACCGCACATTTCCTTGGTGTTTCTTTCCTGTCACTGACAGTTTCCAAGAGACTGGTCACTCCCCCCATTCCTTTTTTATGAAGGGCCACTTTGTTAATTAAGCTTTTTTCCAGTTCTCACACCCGCAGGCTTCTTTCTTTTGAAACCCTACGTCAGTCTGTGCATTTGCTGTGGCTGGCATGGATGAATGATGGATAACATCCTCACTTTCATATACACTGAACAGCATAAAAATATTCATTATACACATACAAACGCATAAGGTCTGTTTCAGAAGTGTTACTGGTATTATCTGCAGTTACCAGAACTGAAATAACTACAGAAAAACGATCTTGAGCTACCCCAACACTGCTGCTTCACTAGACATGCAAACAGCTTCATGTGCTGCAAACCAGCTTCCACTAGAATCTCAAGTAGCTGCTGCAAACATTTCTTCCCCCCTGTACTTTGAAAAGTTTGTATTATAAGACACGGGCATGGACAGATGTGACTCAGTAGTTTGACAACTTTACAAGAACACAGAGCTGAGCAATAGCTTATCTTGCTCTGAATATTACCATGAGGAGTTCAAAGGTGTCGTTAATTGTCTCATACATGCTGTGCTTTGTCAGTTTATTACATAGCCATTTAATAAAGTGATTTCAGAGGGAATACAATTTGGAAACTGTTAATCTAGAGAATGAACTTTGATTTGTTACAGGAGGCTCTTGGTCCCAGCTCTGCCTGCTTCAATGAGGAAGCAGGAGGGAGTCAAAACTCTGTGTGCCTCAGTTCTCCCACTTGGAAAGGGACAGAGTATTTCTGCTAATTTACAACGAGGCTGTAGGCAAAAAGCACATCAAGCTCAGGAAATTTCCTATGCGTGTGAAGCGCTATCGACATTTATGTATGTTTACAGGTTTGCAAAGCACTGGGAACAGCCATCTACAAAGAGCAGACAGTATGAACAGAGATGATCCGCTGGAAGGAAACAAACTGCAGGGATGTAAGACAACTTGGCTGGCAGCACACAAGCAAGATGAAACGCTTCTAGAATGTTCTGCAAAGTCCTGTTTGTCCACAGCGCTTTTGCCCTTCTCCTTCATCGTTCTGGAGCTCACCTGATCATCAGCAATTGCTTTAGCAAAGCGAGCACAATCCAGCTGCAGATAAATGTCGGTCAGTTGGTCCAACAGCTTCTTTGGTTCAAACCCGTATTTCTCTGGGTTTTCAACTTTCAGGTCACGGCACTTGGGGCCACATAACTGCTGTAAGTTAAAGTTCAACATAGCAGCCAATCGTGGTCCAAGTTCCTACGGAAGCAAAGTAAAACACAGATCACAGTGTGAAGGCAGGGATAAAGAAGATTATCGCTAGAGTTGCATACAGCAAGATCAGGAATTATTAACTAATAAAATTCTCATTTGGTAGACTTGCAGGAAGTGTCTGTTCTTTATGCATGTTTGCCATTAAAAATTGTCATGCAAACAGTTTCTGTCTGGAAGGATCACACCATCTCAGTGACTCAGGTAATGCTCTCAACATCAAATAACATCAACAGCAATTAGATTTTAATGAGCTGGAGAAAAGGGAGGAGAATGGAGACTAAATGCTACCAAACATTTCCAGGTTATTTATCTGGAGATGGTAGAGAAGCAGGGAACCAACTTAAATCTGAGTAGGACTTACAGGTCTGAGAAAAGGCTTTTGGACCTGCTTGGTAAGGATATGAAACATATCAACAGTTTCTGTTGCCAGGGCAAGATATGAACGGGACACACGCTCATCCTGAGCCAGCTGCGACTGCCGGGCCTGCTGCTGATCCTACAAAATAAACACAGAGTGGTTACAAGTCCATGGAATTTCCTACATCATCATTCATCAAAACCTTACAGCCACAATACTAAGGGGATCTAGACAAAAGGACAGACAGTAATTCAAATACAGATGTGGGACCTCTTTTAATCTAAGGTACAGCTGCTCACTTTTATTACCTAGTACTAATGTCTGCACCAGTTTTCCAGAATTCTGCAACACTAAAGAATGAATGCAAAGAGCATAACAAGCCTCCATGGTTATTGAGTCTGTTTACATCCTCTAACTGCTCCTCACAGCTGCAGAACTGGGTTATGCTTCCTTTCCATCCAAATGCCAATACTTCAAAACCAGTTGGGATCTGAGAGTCAAATGAGGTTCTGTCTAATTTATGCACCATCATAAATAATAAACACTCCCCAGTGGAACAATCTGTAGATGATGTACCAGCTCATTCTGTAACTACAGTAATGGCTTTACCTTGCTGGTAGGCAGAGACAGGAAGAAAGGCTTCAGAAGAGCAAACCAGAATATTTTAACAAACAAGATCTTTATAGCTTTTCCTTTTGTACTTTTTTTAAATCAATAACCTTAAAATAGAAATACCTGACATTGGTGGGTCAACACACACAATTACTGTTTAATCAGGCCAAGCTCTGAGGTACAGGACTATAATTGTCTGCATCGAATCTACCAAGGACCAATGCATTAACAGAATAAAAGCTTCTATTCCTTGAAGTCAATTCAACTGGCGAGCATCTTCCCAAACCTCCTTCAGGAAGGTTAAAGTCTCGGTTTCTCCACTTAAATTAAGTGCACAGTAATTTGAAACTTAATACTATATCCACTTCACACCACTGTCTTTGCCAGCCACAACATAACTAGGCAAAATGATGGTTTTTTGCAGAATATCATCCAGAGTGAGCATGGCCATACTGGCAGCAAGAAAAAGCATCGAGAACTGCTTCTCTTAAGCAGCTCTTTGGTGCTGCCCCTTATAAAAAAGCTTTTTTAATGGTCTTGTATTGAAGAATTAAAAATAAGTAAAGGGCAGTTTGAAAAACAGCTCTGTTCACCCTGGGCAGCAGGTCCCATTGCTCTTTATTCTTCATCTCCTCTTGCACTTCATGGATACGTTTTAGGGACTCCAGACTCTCATCCAGCAAGAAAGTTGTGTCATTTATCAGCATGTTGATGTAGCGAACAAACTGCTTCCCAGAGCTGAAAACATCGAAACACAGGTATCACGGCAGAGCAGGTGGGTGTGCAGAGCAGACTGCAACCCCAGCAACACTCTTGCACTGTGTATTTCCAACAACGATCCCATTCCCCAAGCCAAGTTGATTGTGGTGTCCAGAGCTCAGTTTAGAAACACTCCAGTTCCACTGGAAGGGGTTGCCACGTAAGATACAACGGAAAGCAGCATCACCCATTCCCGATGGCAGTGACCTCCTCAGGCCCCTGCCTGAGCAGCCTGCACAACAGGAAGCTGCCTGAGACAACCTCTTACTCACTTGAACTCTTCCATAAATGTACCATGGTGAGCTATATTCTGCCAGAGGCTTTTGAAAATGGTGCTGATGTGGTAGCGGATTGTAAACTTGTCATAGAACTCGCTAGTGGCTCCGGTATGTTCCACATCTGGAAAAGAGAACACATCCCAAAACTTTCCCTCCAGGATTCACTGGCAACACACCTCTCCCTACTGCCTCCAATGGGATGAGCTTCAGCTTCTCCCAGAGAAACTTTAAGAGATGAAATTCAATTCCCATTCAGAAGTCTCCATCTTAATTCCCATTAAAAGAAGCAGCACTATACATTTTCTAATCTGGACTCAACCTCATCTCTGAAGAAAAACTCCCAGAAACCAAAACATTCTGCTCTATTCAACTCTGCTCTTCATCCCACAGTCTAAAATCACACTAAGAAAACTCTGGGTAACCTACAAAAATACTAGTTTTTGTTATGGGTGCAAAAACTCTTCTGAAACATCCAAATCTACAGGACTAGCAAAACTACAATGAGGAGTTTTAAAATCCCAATATTCCTTTAGAAGCAAAGCAAAGAAAAAGCTTTAATTTTGGAATCTAAAGACCACAAAAGCAACTGTCACATCAGTTCACACTGCTGGATTTGTCAGTGCACAACAGCTCGTGAAAGGACTAGAATTCTCAAGGTTCCATCTAATGCTATTTCTCCCAATTCCTGAGCAATAAAGCCTCATCTTCACAAGACTCAAGAGCTATCTGGGTTTCTTTGGGTTTGTTGGGTTTTTTTGTTTTGGTTTGTTTGGGGTTTTTTTAATAGTTACAACAGCTAACACAGCCTTTGGCCTTAGAATCCTATTGTGCACTCAGTGAGCTTCAGACAGAGCACTTACCTGTGTAAAACTTCATCAAGGAGGGGACTAACAATTTAGTGGAGAGAGGGTGATTCTCAATCATTTCAAAGAACTTCTGTGTCCGGGGCTGAACAGCTGGATTTGTCATGAACATCACTTCCACCAGCTTGGCTACTAAATAAGGATTTCGGATGTAGTTCTGGTTGCACAGCATCACAACAAGGAACATCACTATGTCCTGAGTACAGGGCTCATACAGCACCTGAGGAGCATATCTGGAGACAGGGAGAGAAGGAAAACTAAACAAAAAACCCCAACCCTAATGTTCTACTTCTTGAGCTATGGCTTTTAAAAAATATTATTCTAGTGATGATTTAATATATCAAAAGATCAAAAGGTCTCACTGCAAACCATAAAGAAAATTCCTGGGGAGAGAACCAAAAAACTTTCAACTTTCTTCCAAGGAAAATCTAGGTTAGAAGGGACTGTGGGGCCATCTCTGCATTGTAGCTGCAGCAATGCTGCCATCCATAACCTTATGGCTGCCGTTAACAACCAGAACATTCACTGCAGACAGTCAGAAAACTACTTTTGCACCCTAAATCTATGCATGTGCCACCTGCTAAAGGGACAACTGTAGTACAAGTTCCCTTCAAATATAACTTTACTTACTGTACAATAAAAAATAAAAATTCAGCAACATCTTCCATGTAAAACTCTGGCAATGCTGCAAATACTTTTGGAACCTCAGGAGTTAAAGGCAATTTTACACTGTAAAACAGAAGAGACAATAAACAGGACAGTAAACCAGCAGTGCTAAGAAGAAAGTGTCATGTGCTCACTCATAGAACTCTTCTATGGGAACCCTTCATAAGAATCTGAAATGGACTTTTTAGAAGTCCATGTCAGTACTTCAAGGGTACCAAACATACCTGAGGGAGCCCCACAAAACCCAAGTGAACACAAAACTCTGAATACCACACATATTCCATGCAAGGATGTATGTCACTGACCACATAACAATGCAGACACTGTAAGTAAAAATAATTCTGGAACTGCTAAATTCAGTGAGCAACCTAACATGATCTGAAATATCTTTGATATAACTTAGACAGATAAAACTGACACTCACTTGGGATAGGCAGGGTCAAGAATGCGAAGCATCAGCTGAATCACCATGCCATAGAAATTCAGGCATCTCCTGAGGAAGTTTTCATCCAGCAAACCAGCATCTGCACAAGCCTTGCACCTCACCAGTTTCTGCAGAATATGCACACAAAAACTAATCCAGGGCAAGACAACATAAAAGACTGTGAAGCCTCTCCAAGATAATCAATATATCTGTGAATCACAACAATTATACAGTGGTCTCTTCTTACAATACACTCTTATTTCAAGAAAATAGGGCACATAAGCCCCAACATAGGAAGTAAAATACAATTTAGAGTTGCAGGGACAGATGTGCCTTTCACAAGCTCTATGGGAACAATGAAAGAAGTAACAAAGGTATCAAAGTGGGAAAATGTGTGATTAAAGCCATTTTGGTGCTACAGCTCAGAAAATTTGTGCCAATTTCTACGAGGAAGATCTAAGCAGAACAGGCCTTCAAAAAACAGAGCACCCCAGCTTACTCATCTTTGCAGGAATTCTGTGTGAGATCAGTGACTTGAGAGTTCCTACTTGTGCATGGACTGTGCACACAGCTACTCCTGAACAAAACACACTCCCTTTGCTTGGTCTCTCTCCAATTAAAAAATACAGAATTTTCTTATTGGTGTTCCTTTGAATCTTAAATTCACCTTGATGTTATATTGTATCATGACCACCATCTAGCGCAGCACTCCCAGGGGTCAGAGGCTCAAACCCACCACTTTCAAGCAGCATCAGAGAGAGGTTGTACTTAACCCTTAGGACTCAAAGTCCACAAACACAGAGGCCACAAAAGCATTTAGCTGAGAACTGAATCACTTACAAACCTTGAGCTGTGTCTTGCACCGTTTCAGCATCTCTCGATGCCTGGTGGCCAGAGGAGAATCCTTCCACTGACTTTCATTGTTTTTCAAATCTTCAACAGTCCTGAAAACCAGATACAGTAACTGGTTATCATGACAGAGGGGAAATGTGCTGCCAGCACAAGGCATTTCACTGACTTATCTGCTAAAAACCAAGGGAATATGGAGAAGTGGGGAAAAAAGCCGATCATTTTCAAAGAAATTACCCATCATCATAACAAGAAAAATAAGTTGCTCTTGTAAATGCAGACTGAACATCTGCACAGCCTGATTAGAACAAAACTCACACGCGTGAATACAGTGCCTTTTCATCCCTTCTCTAAACACAAATTCTCTTCCACTTCAATCTCTGCCTACAACAGACAAATATTCAGTGTAATTTCCTTACTAAGAAGATCTAAAGACGTTTCCCAGTGTGGCAAGCAACTAAGCAATTCATGGAAAATGCTGAAGCCCAAGCTCCTACTGCTGTCAGTAAAGCCAAGAGCTCCTCGCTCTGCACCGTTGGATGGGGACTGCTGCATCAGCAACTCCTGTGAAACAATTCTAAATAAGGAAAAAGCAGCAATTCCTTTTTCAAGCCAGCATATGGCTTTTTTACAAGTAATCCACAGGCTGTTTATAGGAAAATAGTTTTTCCTTTAACATATACTGACTCTTCCTGCTCTGCTCTCTGCTGCTTCCCAGGTTCCTGGCCTGCATGTGCTTTAAAAATGTAATCATTTCAAATGCAGTCCGAAAATCCTGTAATGAACTCATGGCATTACTGCCAAGGAACATTTACCAAAATGCAATGAGTGCAATTATAAACAATGGAAAATACTGATGATACAAAAAACTGTTCTAATTTTAACAGAGTATTCTTCAAGGTTTAGCAACCGTAAAAGTCTGTTTGAGTTTATGCCAAGAGAAATGGAAAACAGGAGTATCTTCATCTTAACACCATAATGTATTTATCATTTTTAAAACAGTAAACCATATGCTGAATTACATGTACACAACAATATTAAGAGTTCACTGCTGAAGGCTTCTCTCCTCCTGTCCCGAGAGTATGACAAATTCTCCTGTCCCAGAAGCTGAGGGGAAAAAGGTAAATATCTTCTGGGATGTTCAAAACGGTTCAGGTCTTGTTTCTGAAATCACAAGTCACCTACACAGTGACCTGATTATCAGACAGGGAACCCGACACGCACTCCTCCAGCTCTGCCAGAGAGCCTGAGGCACTGGTGCCCGCACCTCGCCAACCACACCACAGATAAGCTCTAATGAACAGTGTTAAATAGTTTCATGAATCCTAAAATGTTCTGAAGAGAGTTATCTTTCAAATAGAATGGTCTTCTCATCAACTTGAGCTGCCTTATGTAACCAAACCCCTCCATCTCACTATTATTCGAATTCCTGATTCAAGCCACAGTCCCTCAATGCCCCCAAAAACCCCCAAAGGCCAAAAGCAGCAGAGTACCAGACAGCTGAGGCGGTCTGTACTCAACACCAGTTTCCCCTAAATTGTCATTGTAATTTCATTTAGTTGATCAGGCTTGCTGCCCTGGTGGGAGGGGACACTGCGAGGCTGCCAGGACCCTCAGCCACACCACACGAGCGCCAGCTGCAAACCTGTTGAGCTCCCTGATGGCCCGCAGTCTCCGGATGTACCGACGGCAGCTGGGCAGGATGGAGAGGTGATGGGCGTGCAGGGTGAGGAAGAAACATTCTGTTGGGAATTTCGGCTCAGAAAATGGAGACGGATCCCTGTCTAAAAAAACAAAAAAGCAGTAGAGGTGAATAAATTAAAAAATGAACTTCCTTAGCTAGGGTGAGACCTTGAATTCAACTTTCTTTAAAACAAGGAAAAGCAGATAGCATCAAGAAAAAGGGAATTCTTCACTGGAATCGAGTACTTCCATGTACCTCCGTATCAGAAGGCACAGTAATGCTTAACATATCTCAGTAAGAGTACTAACAAAGTTCAGCAATCCAGGCTGCAACCTCCTCCATTGTTGCTTTCACTCTTGTCTCATCTGTGGGAAGCTCGATTCGACACCTGGGATGGAATATGTACATGGGATCAACCGTTTCCAGCTTTATCTTCGTACTCAGTTGCTGTAGTACCCAGAGGAAGTTGAGCATGAAGCCATCTGTAGACACCAAACGATCGTCCGTCTGTGGGGTGAGAAAGCAAAGGGCTGAGGACGTGAGCTGAGAAGTACAGAGGGACAGTCTATAACAAATGAATCACCCAAGTTCAAGGAAAGAGAGAAACGATGAAGAACGTGGCTCTGTAAGGAGACTTGTGGTGGTGGGAAGGCCAGGTACTAACTTACATATCCTTCCCTACGGTTCAAGTAGTCATTCTGAAGAACATTAAGCAAACACATAAAAAGAAGCAGAAAGTAATCTATGAAATTAAAAGAGCTTAAAAGGGCCTCTTTCAAGAATGGTTTGCCACAGATACAGGCAGCAACAAAGAGTTTCAAATAGTTGTTGAGCTTCAGTTCATAAGTTTTATCTTAAGTGTAGTCTCTATTACTCCTTCACTGTAATTTCACAGAAATATTCCTAGTAATGGTTCCAAACGTTTGCTTTTGAAAAGGAGACGTGGAGACAACAATGAACATCTTCAGTTCATGCACAGATTTTACCATAGGAAACAAGTGCGAGGCATTAATTAAACAATGCCAAAATCCCACCCCTGTGGTTTCACTGGAGCCAGGCCATTCCATATCTGCACTGCTCCTTTTACAGACACCATACAAAGCCCAGAACTTTGCCAGCTGGGAAAGCAGTGTGTTAAACACAGTCAGTTGGAATGATGCCCTCAGAAATGGGGTAGGGCAGGTACAAAGCTTTGAACATGTTATACAGAAGCCCTGTTAATAAAGTGACGTCAGTTCTAAGAGAGGAAATAAACTGTTAAAATAGGTAATATAGATTCATTTCAGAAATGCAAAATGTATTGAAAAAAAGACAGAAGACAGGGCTTCCTGCCTGTGGTAACAGGCACTCAAAATTCTTTTGTCCTCCATTCCAGACCACCACTGCATGAGCCATCTAGTGCTATTTGTGGATGGATGAATCACAGGAAGAGCATTTCCCTTTATTTACCTGCATTTGGGCCTTCTTCATGTTGGCATTGACTACAGCTGCCATGTAGCCGAGAGCCGCCTCCCGAGTGTCCCCGTTCAGCAGGATACTGTGCAGGATCTTGAACAGCTCTTGCTGCAATTGCAAACAAACACCTCTCAGCACCACAATCCTGCTTTCTGTTTGTCTGTATTTTTATATTCTACAAAAACCACAACACTCACTAAAACTTCAGTTATGGTCTTACCGTCACCTCTATATGCATATGTTAGTTATGACATTAGTTAAACCAAAGATATAAATACAGGAGTAGTGCAACACACTAACGCAGTATGTATTTACTCATCCTTTGACATGATCTGTAGCTCATGACTAACTAATCTGATATTTTCTGAACTGGCTTACAGCCTTAGAGAAATATTCATAGCTCTCTAATTTTTTTCCTCAATTCATTTCAGCCATATCCTAAAAGATTTGTGGTTTAAGACAGAAGCTAATTTTTTTAGACTATATTCTTCATCTATGTGAAGACCAAAAAACCCACATATTATGCTTTTTTTTTAAGGAATGAGGATACTTACCCTTGCTAATTCCAGGTAATGTTGCAAAGACTGGCTAACAACCCGGGTGTTCTCAAGAGTAATGGCAGGCCCTGAGAAGTACTTTTCAACTACTTTGTTCTGAAAGTAAGATGAATATTGGCAAATGTATTGAAATGTTTTGGGGAAGTAACAAAACCCCTCACAACAAAAGAACCCCACCATGCTATTGTCAACATCCTTCTCTGACACTTACATCATCTTCAGCAAAGACAGACAGACTGAAGAAGGCTCCAAGGTAGGAAAGTCTTTGCAGTTCTCTTCCTGCACCTGTGCTTAAAGATTTAGGCAACCACAAGGGCAAAGAGACAACCTAAAAATAGGAGAAACAGCAAGTTCTTCAAAGCTGCCATGTCAGCCATCCTGCTTTGTCACCTTCCAGTGTCTGCCACACACCCTTGAACCTCCAACACTCTGATTTTGCTGATGGCAAAATGGAAACATCTCCTCAGTATTCCAGCAACCCAAGTAACTCGTGTTTGTCCGAGTTCTAATAAATTCTCAGAGTAAAGGCCTCCCTCTACCAGCTTAATTTAAACTATTGTTTTGCATGAGAGGCTCCAGTAGCTCTTGGTTAGAGTTCTGGAGAACATTATCAACAAGGGTTGTACAACACTGCCAAAATAAGTGACACGGTTCTTTTATCTTGAAAAAACTCAAACTGGAGACACTCACCAAACTGCACATGGGGTGTGTTTTCCCAAATTTGATTTCACAAAGTTCGCATAGTGCCTATAAAGAAATCCCAGTAAAAATTACTTTTTTCAGCAATTCTTAAGTAACCTGTCTGCAACAAACAAGCTTACTATGACAAACTGCTGAAAGAGCAGAACCTTTCTCCCTTGATCAGTGGAAAAACTTCACTACCACAGCGAAGATGCCCAAAGAGAACTAAAGCACACCCTGCTCCCGTTTTAGCTTTTACATCTGCTCCAAGTTGTCTCAAAAAAGCCAACGTGTCTCACAGGACAATAAATTATTGCACTTATTTCAAAAATTAGCTGTGCAAATTGTTGTTTGCTCAGAACATGACAATGCCTGTGCTGGACTCCTGGCCTGCCCCATTAAAACCAGTAACAATAATAAATAGAGCAATTGTTTAATCCATACACCAAGGCCTTTGTCTTCTGAATCAGAGTGGAAAAACGTCAAATGAACACAGAACCCAGGAACAAAGAATCCTATCCAAGATCTCCAGCTCACTTTCAACTGCAGTACAGAAAGAAGCAAGCAGTCGTAACAGAGAATTCTGGGAACGCAAAGATACTGCTGGCTGTCCCACTCGTCCTGTGTTACGGTTCTCAGACTTCAATTATACTACAGGGAGTAACTACTATTCCATCCTTTTGTTGCACACTGTGCCAACTTGAGATAAGGAAAACACAGACTCATTTTCAAGCAGTCTTTCTTTGCAGCCAACAGCCAAGTTTGTAGCAGTTCACAAACTGGGAAGATAACAAAAGAGCAGGAAAACACAAAACCAGAAAAAATAATGGTTTTTGCCAAGTACCAGTCACTCACTCAAACTGATTTGCAGGACGCCAGTCCAGCTGATTTCCTTAAGTACAAATTAAACCTGAGGTGCAACAGCTGAAGGTGTTAAGTTGACAGTGCCCAATTTACCAAGAATCCAACTTGCTCTTTAGTGGCCAAACACACTTTACAAAAGACTGGTTTGTATTGTCAATAAAAGCAGTAGGAGAGAAGCAGACTAAAGTATGAATTTTAAAAAGACTAGAAATAACCCCCTCAGCTTTTAAGCCAGGGAATATTAAGATATTTTTCTCTGTAGATAGACTCCAATTCAAATAATTTGGGGTTTAATGCAACCTATTTGAGTTTCCTCACATACAAAAGTTGAGTCTAAACATACACTGGTATGGACATTGGGTGTTATTGCCCAGACTTAAATTGAGAGGAGTTTATTGGGATTTTATAACCATCCACAGTATTATAGTTATGCATGATGAAATCCATACATTTGATTGATTTAATATAAAGCAATACACACAAACATTTGAGTAGTCCACTATACAAGCAGTATTCATTAAGCTTAAGACATTATTGGCCTCACACTCTACTAAATTTTTAATGTTCTTTACACATCTCATGCCCCATTAATCTTCTGACAGAGGGTTTAATAGCAATCCACTAACCAAAAAGAATCTCCAAAATGTTGAAGTGTTATCTTGCTTAGAATCTGCATGTTATCAGTGAACATACAGAAACTGCTTCTATAAATGGACAGTCCTTACCATAAGGGGATATTTAAAATTGTCACTATCGAGGGAGCACTCTTTGGAAGCCACAGCCAGGCCTTGTAAAATGGGAATAAAGATCTGTAAAAACACAAGTAAATTACTTTACTCAAGAACAGGAAGCAATCAAATGACTAGAGGTAATGGGTAGAGGACTACAAGACACTGACTAAATTTCTGGCAATCCAGTTTTTTGGATAGTGCAAATTACAGAATCATGTGCTACAGCTGTTTTTTACCTATGCCTTACCTGTTTGAACACCTCTTCATCCTGGTAAGTTGTTCTCACCAATTCTTGAATGAAGCCAAAGGGGAGATTCCTACACAGCATGTATGGTACCAGCAAAGACTGCTGCTGCAATGACCTTAATTTGTATTAAAAAAAAAATTAAAATCCAAAACTACTGATTATTTGCAGTAGTACTTGCAAAAACGTCAGAGCAGTCACATGCAAGGATGTGTCTGCAAGCACATCATCAGTGTCTGGATACACCTATTCCTTTCAGAAGTAACTAATCTTGCCTGCTCAAGTTACTTGGGGAAAGCTTATTCTCAAACAGATGCTGCTGCCAACATCACACTTCAGTTAACAAGGCTGGAAGAAAATAACAGCTTCTCCGTAGTAATTGGTTGTTCCTTCTACCCCCTCTAATAAAAAAACCCCTTTGTTAAGCTCAACTGGTGAAGGGAGAACATTTTTTTACATGTGTTTTTCCAGATTAAAAAAGAACATAACATTAGTCTTTTCTGAATTAATGCAGTCATTACTTTTAACATTGCTTTTAACTGCTTCCTAGCATTTTGAAAGAAGTGTCTTTTGTCCTTATTATATATTTACACAACCAATGTCAACATTGGTTCACGTAAAGACAAAACTATTCTCAAAGCACACCGGATAACTGATGCACTTTTAAAGATTACTGAAATATTCTTTGGGGACACAAATATAAATTTATGCAGATTTTAGTAAAAGCCACATATCCTATTTTAAAAACCTTTTTAGTGTTCTAACTAAACTGGCTGCTGGTTAAACAACTGCACTTGAAATCCCAGAGCGGTGATTTAGCACAGGCAGCTTTCCATTACCAAACCTGCCACGGTACCTCTGGAGCAGACACTGGTTATGTTCCTTCAGCAGGTTTTGCTACACATTTTAAGACCACAGCTCTGTTGGTTACCGACTTCCCCAGAAATAGTGCCCCAACAACCTGTAACTAAAATGGCTGAAGTGTAAGGCAAGACAAAAGCAGCTCGGTTCCTGATCCCCCATTCAAACTGTTCACATCAACCTAGCTGATTTTACCCAAATGCAGTTAGAAAGCATTCAAACCGCTCTCCACCAACTCACTAGCTGTAAAGCAACAAACTATTCCTCTGGCACATAATTCTCCTGCTCCAACAACTGATCTTAGTTTTCTTAGCTAATCCTCAGAAGAAAAAAAGGATCCTGGGACAGTCTAACTTTCATGATTAACATCAGCTGGACTTACCTTGGTTGTGTTAAGGATCCCTGTAGCACCAAAGCAGCATGTGAAATGCACTGGGATCGGATGTTGCTCAGTAACTGGCTAACTGTTGGCAGGCTACACATCTGATAAAAATAACTTTATTTTAATACAAATCAGAAACTAAATACAGAACACACAGGGAAGATGATAAATTTATTTGTGCAGTATAAATGTAATATGCACACTAAGATTAGAACTACTCCAGTTAAAAACCTTCCAGATTATATATAAATAGTGTTGGTTGGTTGTTTCTTCCCCAGAAGCAAAAGCTTAGAGTAGAATACGGAACACTGACAGGGAGCTGGTCTCACAAAAATGTTTTACATGGAAAAAACTTGGATAAAATGTAGTAGATCGAAAGGGGAAGGATGATTTCTAACAGTGCGTATTTAAGAGATATAAAATATATGCATCACTTAAATTTGATGAATTAACAAGAGTTGAAGGAACCCAATAAATTCAATAAATCTACTTCTACAAGAAAGCCATCAAAAAGAAGTATCATTCCCACCAACCTGCCCCACTAATGAGTCAGAGGAGTGTTTGTGACAGCACTGACACAGCCTCGCTCATCTGAAACATACCTTTGGTGCTTTTCTCTCCTCTATTCCAACCCTGTCAAAACACTCGATGAGGTAGTTCAGCATCTCTGTCTCCTTACAATTTTCAATGGTGAAGTGGTCACTGCAGGAATCGGAAACGCTCGAGCTGCCAGAGCCTCCCACACTTTAAAACACACAAAAAGCAGAAACAAAGCATTAGGTAGAGTTCTTCACTTGTGTACAGTCAAACAATTCATGAACACTCCTCTGTCACTGCTCTGAACACTCCATTCCATCACACACATGGCTCAGTGATTCAGGTCATTTCTGTGATCTATGAAGAGCTCCACGTAACAGCTTGCCCAGCCCTGGAAGTTCAGAGCTGTAAATGCCTTATTAAATGAGTGCCTGAACGACAGCCACAAGGAGCATAACTGATGGGAGTCAGTAAATCCTGGTCTCACAGTGCAACAGAAAAAACAAACAGCCTTTGAGTTGTACCTGACACTCAGGACAACACAACCCTTCCACGCCACTGCTCAGAACGGCAGAAATGTCAAAATTCTGTTAACACCACCAAACCACAGGAGGCAGGAGTCTCCCACTGCTGAGAAGAGACCTGGGCTGACAGACAGGGCTACACACGACCACTTTCAGTGCTTTAAGGAAGAAGAATCAATAAAATAGAGGCAATAGATCCAAGCTGCTGCTGCTTTTAACGCTCCCGCAGTCAAGATAATTTCATTTCAACTCAGTTCATTTCAGTTCAGTAAAATACATAATTTAATTAAGTAGCACAGCCTCGGTAGGGAAAAGAAAACACTGATATTGTAAACACAAAAACTAAACCCACAAAACCAAAACCATCTTTGAGACGAGAGAAATTGAACACGAAAGTGAGAACAGACCCACAACTCTGAATCTCAAACTTATTATCTCAACAGAATTCTTCTCTACATAACAGTTTGACAAAGCTAATTAAATGCAACAACCTCATTTTGCAGAACAGACTAAAGACATGATATATTCACTTTATGTAAATGAAATCTAAAAACCAGCAATTACTTGGATGGTCTGCTGCAATTCTCAAAGAAAAGTCCGTGTACAGTCAGGAGCGATTTGAATGAAGACCAATTTATAAGCCCCAGATCTTAAACTGGAAAATAATACTACTGGTTTCCTGAAATGCAGCTTTTTAAAAACATATTTAAAACTACAAACTGTCAGAACTGAAATTTCCTTTAAACTGTAAAGTAATTTACATTTCTTTAACTGAGCCATACAAATCTATTGTGCAAACTTTACAGTCCAACCAATAAATCCAGGAAAGGTTATTACTGTTCACATGCTGAGCTACCAGATGCTTAAGAAACACAACATCCTAACAGCAGCAATCTCTGTTTGCAGAGAGATGTTTTCAGTTATTCAATTAGAACTAATCCACGTAAAATACAGCTCTATTGAAATAGTGCTCAGTAACCACAAAATCATGCACATGGGGTCTTTTTTTTAAACCTCTTGACTTCTCACATCCAGCTTAAAAAATACTCTCTTAAGAACATAAATTTATATGAAAAACTACTAGTTCTACAGTCTTTCTGCTAATGATTTCACTGCAGCAGTAACTTCAACTATTCTAACACAAAGCTCATACATCCTTCACACACACATTGAATGCCTTGGTGCTTTCAGCAGGTCAGTTGTTGCACAGTTGTACAGCCACTGTGTTTGTGTTTTAACTAACAACTTACTGCTGTCTGCAAAATGCCAGGACACAACAAACACACTAAAACCCCAGAAGCACAGCAGAAATCCTATCCAAAGCTTGGCAACTCAATCCAACATTTGGATTGAGTCACCAACACGATGAAAACTAAACAAAACAGTGGGGAAAATAATCCTAAATTCCACATACACAGAGCCCTCCTACAGCTGTGTTATCAAGTTCACTCTCCTGAAATCCGACTGGAGCAGAAAAGAGGAGATGCTACTTGGAAGGTGCTGTAGGTAACAGTGAATGCAGCGGCAGCGTCCCAACATAGCACAGCAACAATCAGAAGAAAAAGCTACTGGGGGGCAAGATCATTTCACACTAAGTATTTTTGGACATTCCTTGACATTACAAGACACTTCCTGAAGTCCTGAGCTGCCTTTGTTTCAGAAGGGTCAAGCAACTAAATGTCCCCTGACTTTTGCTGTAACTAAAATATCCAGGGCACCAAAAGCCCTGGAGGAGCCTTTTCCCCCCAGTCACTCCACAGGTGTGCAGCCTGTAAAACTCTGCTCTCACTTCCCTTACCCCTCTCTACAATAACCCCATTTAAGATTTCAGGTGTATTTTCTTCACAGGCTAAAGGAGTGATCCTCAGCTGTCAAGCAGCAACGAACCTTCAAAATCACACCGTTTGCATCAGCTGGTTATTTGTCACTGTATCTTTCTCTGCATGTCAACCCTTGTCCTCATTTTCCAGTTTTTCATAGGAAAACATGCACATGGATGTACCAGTGATTTAAAATTACAGCCACGGGCGAATACTATTTCTTCTACTCATACAGCCCAAGAGAAGCTCCACTCAAACATCATCTCAGAAGCCCTGCTCATTAGGCCTAGAAGACAGTATGATGAACATTTCCCTTAGTCATGTCTCCAAAGGAGAGCTGACTAACTGCACTCATTATGCATGTTTACACACCAACTTAACGAGCCAGCCAAGTCACATCCTCACCTTCAGTTGTTCCCCAAATTACTCTGAAGATTACTTGACACTACACAGGCTGTTAGTTCCTAAACAACCAAACATGCAGGTTACATTCTCTTTCTCCAATACCTGGACCCAAACTGGACACAAGAAAAATCATCATCTTCATTTTCTTCATCACTACTGTCCTCAGACACATCAGAAACAGCAAGAAGGAGGAGGGAGAAAGGGTTGTCGTATAAACTACCACAACAAAAATGGAAAAGGCCATCAGATTTTTTAAGCCAGAAGAAAAAGTAAATGGTAGCTTTTCTTTTTAAGTCTGTCAAAAATCATCTTCTCTAAACATGCAGGCAACAGGCAACTCCAGGTTAGTAAAACCTGTGGTTTACTATCCAGCAGAGCAACTGAACAGAAAGCTTATAGTTTAACTGGAATGGATGCACAAAGAGGAGGAAATTAAAACCATATTGCTACCTTTAAAGTAATTATATCACACCTCAAATGCACACAAACAGGTCAAACATTTTGCAAAGACACCTGGTTAGCAAGTCAAGGTATTAGCACAAACCCAAACGCAGAAATGAACTCGGGGTGAGTAGGGTGAGCTCAGCATAAACGTAAGTTCCTCCATACTGCACGCTGATGCCACACCCTGCAGAGCACACACCAAACACACTCTGCTCTTGTGCAATACCTAGGAGGAATCCTGCTCTGTGAGGAAGGACGCCTGCGCAAGGCACCGGGTGAAGCAGTAAACAAAGGTGGGCCCATGGCTGTGGGCCTGTGTCTGGATGTGATGACTGGCATGGCTGGAGGGCCAGCAGCCATGGCTGGAGGACTTGGAGAACTAGATGGGATGGAAACGCTCAAGGAACGTGGGATGGCAGAAACGGCAAAGCCTCCGGAATGGGCCACGGTGTAGGGGCGGTACCGCGGAGAGCACGGCTGTGTCCAGGAGGGGCTGGCTGCTGGCCCCTGAGAGCTGACAGTAATGGGAGCCACTGCTGGGGTGGCAACTGAACTGGCTGGTGGGGTAAGAGATGAACCAGTCATTGGTACATAGCTTGTGAAATTGGTAGGAGGAGCTGGACTAGTCCCATAGAGACTAAACCAGTTACAGGGGAAAAAGAAAAAAAAAAAAGCAACAATTTAGGATATGCAGAAAAAGGGTGAAAAAGATAAAATGAGCAAGAGAAGTCCTTGCCCTTCTGATGACTCTTCAGCAATATTTCTGCAACTCACACACATTATTCTTTTCTACTGCTGTTGAATAAAACTACATCACGATCTACACACTTGTAAAAGTCATGGCCTTCACAACGCAAGTTAGGGATACTCCTCAGCAGGAAACAGTTACATGGCTTGAATCTATCAAGTACATTCCTAGCCATGGCAGTGTAATCAAAAATGGTGAAATGGAGGGACCCTCACATGAAAAAGAGTGAAAAACTTTAAAAATCCATTCTATTTATTGTTCTTGGGACACTTCTATGCCCTTTTCTCTCCTCTAGTCTACCAATCAGTATTCAAGTGAAATCAGTATTCGGTTACAATCAGAAGTCACCTGGATAATGAGCTGGAACCAAAGGAGCCCACATTACAGAACATGGGGCTGCTTCCAGGGTTGGAGCCCATGTTTAAGATCAGGCTTCTGTCAGGAGAACGAGCAGCTGCAGCAATGGGTTGGGAGGTGGCTGTCAGGCTGGCAAAGGGGTTCTCATCCCTTGCCTGGGTGGACATCATCAGCACTTCCATCAAAATCTGCCCGATCAAGTCCTTAAAATCTGAAAACACTGTTAAGAAGAAGAGAGTCAATATCCTCACCTCTGTTTTCATCTACACAGTAGTCAGGTGTAAACACTAGTAGAGAAAAAAAAGGACAGAAACAGACTTCTGTGAATTGAGTGCTGGTTTTGGCAAAAACAACCCACTGACACATCTGTCATTATCACTGTCTATATTAACCTAAGTTGTGGAATTATAGCTGCGCAAAAAATACAGCCTTTATGGAAAACACAGAAGATCATAGAAGACCTAATGCTCCTATGGTTAGTTATTGAAGTTGTCCTGGGTGTTGCACTCATATTTTCCCACCCTGCTGTCGTGCTGGGCAAGTTGTGTCAAAGAAAGGAAAACAAAACATGCACATACCCCATACACATAAAATAACAACTGTTTTGGTCCTATCTTACATCTAACATAGAATATATATAGTCTGTTACATAAAATAATCAGGAATTTTCGGCTTACTAAATTAACTGCTAGATATCTACTATGATGCAAGACAAACCTTTCATTCACTGAAACGTTTCTGAAAAAATAAACTGAACCAGCCATGTGCTCTGGATCAGCACATTAGTTTGAGAACAAAAACACAACCAACAAGAGCAGAGCAATTGATTAAAACGGGAGCTATGAGCCATCAGTCCCACATTCCTGCTCCAAGATTCCACTTCCTGCTTCATCTGCTGACAGCAGATGTTGAAACTGAGCAAAGACCACAAGTCGGTGGTGCTGGTATTGCAGCAAAGGGATAAAAAGGTAAAAATAAAGTGTGAGGAACACGCTACTCAAGAGAAATAACCCTGACAGTGCCTCCTGCTCAGGTACCCACCTTCCTTTGGGTTCTGCTTGAACTGGGCAGAGAGTGAATTCAGGAAAATAACGTCCCTGTCTCGGTCCTTCCAAGAGACTCTGAAGATCTTACAGACCAGCTGTAGAGCTTGTTCCTCGGACACTTCTGACCCGGACAGAGGTTCCTGGGGGGAACAAAACAATCAACACCTGATTTGCACTTGTGTTACTCAACCTACAATCAAATACAGATCTTCTTTAAATAGCTTCAGCTTAACTCATAATGGCAGATTTTGTGTAATCGTAAAGGAATATTGATACATTTGACAGAATTTGGACAAAAACACCTGAAGAAACACAAGAGATGCAGAAAAGATGTAGCAGGAAAACCCAAATCCAGCAGAATTTCCAAAACTGTAACATTCAAAACTGTATACTAAGAAGTGAAATGTCATTAATGACATCACTGCCAGTGCACATAACCAGGCAAGAAAATGTTCTGCTCATGTATGAGGATAACGTTGTTTCCCATCGACTTAGTTTCTGGTATCTTCAAATGAGTAAGAAGCATCGAATGAGGCTGCAAAGGTTTGATTTCTTTTCCTGCTCCCCCCACCCTGACTGGAGGTGTGTCCTCGATACCAGGCTATTCAGTGCCCAAGGGAAGCCGTGAGCGCCCGCCTCGGCTCGGGGTGCGCGAAGGATCCTGCGGCAGCGCTGCTGCTGCCGTGGCTTCAGGCCAGGCTTTACCAACTGACCTTATTACTGACAGGGCAGAATAAACAAAGACATCTAATGAGCACTGCAAGCTTTGCTGTAGAAACTTCACTAAACTGATGTCCCATTTCTTTATGGCTCTGTTTCACGTGGGCCTTGAAATCAAATGACAAAAAGGACAATTTGAGGAGTGGATTAGAGCTTTGTACTTGCTTTCTTTTTCTACTTTAAAGGGTTCTACCATCTCTCTAAAACTTGATAGCTAATTCTTACAGATTTTCTTTTAATATCTGGAAGAAAACCTTATTACACAACATTACTCCACCATACATAACATACATTTGAAGCAGTACTTCATGAGTGGGCCACCAAGTGCGATACAAATCAGATGCAAGAATCTTCAAAGTTGCTTAAAAAATGTTTCTTCAGGCCTACTGTGTATCAAAAAATTGATGTGGGCATTAATAGTTCACTTTGTTGTAGGATATAGAACAAATAATTTTCTTCAGAGTTTTCAAATGTCTTTTGCAAACCAATTTGAGACACAAAAATGCAGCTTTGATATTGGAAGTTTTGACCTTTTTTTTTCCCTTCACGCAAATTTTAATGAGAAAATGCAGCGAAGAAATTGTTTGCAGACGACAACTGAGGGTTAGTACCAGGATTAGTTCCATCCTCTCAAAAGCATGTATTCAACATATGGAGGTAACTGAGCTCATTCCTCCTCCAGGCAGCATAACCCAGACTCACCTTGTCCGTCAGACTCCGTTTCTCTCTGCGATCGTTCTCATCAACCTCCATATTCTCAATTCCTGAATCCACATCTACCTGGGACATGCTGGAAGTGGAAATAAGAGAAAAAGCCCATTAACTTGCAGAAAGCTGCAGACAGTCCTCTGTAAGACGCTGACTGAAAGAGTGGACCACAAAGCAGATGCAGCAGAGAAAGCAATGCATAACAGCAATTAAAATCACTGGTTGATAAATGTTTCTCATATTACATTTGAGTTCTAAATTTCTTCAGCAGGCAATACAAATTACACAGCTATCACATGCCGTAACCTTTTTCTTTTCAAGAGAGTAGCTGAATTATCCCTACCAGATATGCTCATCTCTTAATGTCTAAGAGAACGTTTTGTCTTTTACCACCTTAGGTCAGGAATTCCCATTAAAACCAGACTAGATAAAGCATTACAGTGGTCTAAATAGTGTATGACTTTTAAGCATTAACCCTACTGCATTAACACAGCCGGGAGAGAGAAAGGGCAGAGCATTGTCCTGGTAAGAAGTTTGACCATCAGCATTGTGCCATATTTGCCAGCTGTTACAAGCTGCATTTTTTACCTTTTCTCACAGGAGACACTATCAATGTCCATGCTCTGAGACCGAGAGAGGGACTGAGATTGGGTTTCAAGGCTGTTTGATGGAGAACTGCTGAGTGAACTCACTCCTTCGCTGCTCTGGCTTCGGTGTGCTACTCCTAAAGAAAAGGCACCACCAAGATTACTACGATAGAAGTGAGAAGGCACTACTCATTATTTGGATGGAAAAGGAGAGGAAATACTGTTTTTCAATCCAGCTCTTAAGCATTTTTAGCAGTGCATTAGGAAATAAATGCTAATAACCACATTTGACTACAGATAATCACATTTTCTACCTCCCCTTGCAGCAGCAATGTAGGAATGCTTACCTGCATTAAACAAAGATAAACTTGCATCCATGAAGTGCTGAGAGATTCACTCCTATAAAAACTGATCTCTTAGAAGATTGCTCTGTCTACTACCTTAAGACATTGACAGAGCCCCTCTAAAGACTGTCGTGTCAGAACAGGACTTAACACTGGGCCATTACAAGGGAGTTACATCATCAATTTATACAGGGGGGGCAACAAATATTCCTTGAGTTCTTCATCTCTCCTCCTCCCTCTTCCCAAAGAAAATCTAGCTAGGTCAGTGGACAAAGAGACCAGAGCAAACAGGGCAAAGGACGGCACTGTCCTGCATTCCTTGAGGTCTTACTCTTACAGCCACGAAAATGTACTTTAACAGTTGCAGCACTCATTAACAGCCCTCCTCAACCCTACCTACCATCTTTTCACACAGATCTTCCAGAATTTACTTGCATCTGTACTTTCCTAGATCAGGTACACAATAAAATACCTGACACCTAAAGTTCCAGTTGTCACTGATAACACTGGCTTTAGGTTCTCTAAGGTATTTTCAAAATACATACAAAACAATGGTATTTTCCATGAAATTGATTCCTACGTCTGACCTCACCATGACAGGCAACTCCTTAGAACAATGGATGCTTACAAGGACACTATTCTGCTGGAGCTGCTCTCTGTATGTCCAAATGACTTAAAATCCTCTGCAGTCACTTTAGTCTGCTGCTCAAAAGGAACTGCTGCAAACCACACAGCATTAGCTGAGAAATTATTAGAAATCATATTGAAAACCTGGTTAGAACCATCTTGACCTTTGTTTTGGGATGGCTTTGTGAACCTCTCAGCTTAGTAACACAACATGCAAAACAATTTACGTTTTCAGATAAAGATCACAATGGAAAACATGCCAATTTGTCCTGATTTCTAAGTCAGACAATTTGAAATCAAAATTAATTTCTCTTAGGTCAAATGTGGTATAAATATGTGAATTTTGTCTTCACCTCCCTATAGAGCAATCCTCCCAACTTCCCCTGCTTGCTGCATTTGTCCAATTTTAACAGATCAGTTATTTGCTGCATCTTCTAAAATAACTACAATTTGTAAATATCCTGCTTGTGTTCCCTCCAGTAAATAGTGAAATTGGCAAAGTAATACAAAGCAGAAAGCAAATACTTCATTCTTATACTGACAATGCCCAGCCACAGCTTGCTATTTTTAATTGTGCTGAATGCTTGCAACCAAAGATCAAAAATTAACCTGAGACTGATTGCTAAAATGTACCTAGAAACCAATCAATAGAAACTGTGTTGCAAGACTTGAAAGGGATTTTCCTGTCTCCTTGACACATCTTTTCTATAATATTGTGTAATACTAAACTTTATTACAAACTTCTTCAAGCTTTGGTAACCCATATTGTAAACGCCATGAGTTTACTCACACCTGGAAAACAACTGTAAATGAAATAAACGGAAAACCATTGATTACTCGGAACATTAAAACAAAAAGTACCTCCATTCACCGTTTTGCAACATTTGTTTCTGAAAATGACTTTCAGCGTGAGCAGGAGGGGCAGCAGTACCAGGGCATGCTGTGGAGCCAGGAGCTGTGTAAGGAACGTGCACACACACACACACACACACGATGAGCACCCAGGAGCTGCCAGCCTACCTGATGCCCCGATGGGAGAGGTAGCTGGGGTCATGCTGTGCACATTGAGGCCCAGGCTGTGGGAGGGCCCCGGCGCGGGGGCCGCGCCCGGCGGCCCCGGCGGGGTCTCTCTCTGCGGGGACGTCAGCGGGGTGGTGGGCTGGGACGAGGAGCCTCCTGCCAGCCGTGCCAGGCGCCTCCGCCGGATCTGCAGCGAGAGAAGCCCGAGTGAACACCTCTGTGTGCACGGCCAGCCCGTCTGCAGCTCCGGGGCTGCCTCCGGCCCCCCCCACAGCGGGGCTGGCTCCTGCGAAGGCAAACACTGAAGCCTTACCTGAAGCCCGATCAGCGGAGCTGGGCTTGCTGCCCTTCCTCTGTTCTGTGTCACAGCACTATGCTACCCTCCATGTTCAAATTTTAAGTATGTATTTGCTGCCTTGGAAAACCATTTGCACTGGGAATGCTGTGTTTGTTCCTCGAGGGGTTGTGTAAGACCAGTTTAACATTCACTGCTCAGCAATTTCAAAACCTGCAATACTCCTCCCCATCGACTTTGGTATTCGACAAACCGCGTTAATGTGATAAAAGCGACAACATGAATTGACCTTTGCTTTAATTTCACACCACATGATACCAATGCACCCGTGCTAAAGAAGGTCCAGTTGAAAGTTATTCAAGACCACCACTGTCCAAATTAATCCAAAACAGAACTGCAACACCAAAAACATACATCCTGTGTGCTGGACAGAAGCACCTTGACAAGTAAAGACAGAGCAAAAAACATCCTCTCATCACCTAGAGGCATTCCATCACAAAGAATTTTAAAAACAGTTTTTGCATGTTACTTTTAAGACAGAGAAGCATCTGCCTTCAAAATCCAGCAACAGAAAACTGTCACGGATCTATTTATTAAAAACAGTATGTGATCACATAACACTAATATTACACATGAGAAATAAGCAGGCAAAATAAAACTTATAAAACTAAATTTATAATGCTTCAAGCTTCACATAAACAAAAACCAGAATATAAATTATTTATTATCACAGGCTGCTTCACAGGATCTGTGCCCAAAGCTTACATCTTTGGCTTGAAGTAGGCCCAAAATAAAAGTATCATATCTGAGGATGTCAACTCCCTGCAAAAATCAACAATTCCTGTTATTCTCTTTGTATTATGACACTCAAGCATTGCACACAACTTAAAAGTTTTCATTTCTGCTCATAGTCCTAAAGAACTGCCAGGCAACTGAAAGAGTGAACAAAAGATTTGTGTCAAGCCAATGTCTCCACTACATTGCCGTATCATTTAATGGCCTGT
This sequence comes from Cnemophilus loriae, assembly GCA_013397755.1. NCBI lineage: Eukaryota > Metazoa > Chordata > Aves > Passeriformes > Corvidae > Cnemophilus > Cnemophilus loriae. The sequence continues at coordinate 439,430 of VZTF01007037.1, read as the reverse complement.
GAAACCTACTCCAACAGGAAGAACAGATCAAATTAAATCAGACTTCAAAAACTGTGGGAAAACAGTGTCTGGAACTACATCTCCCTCCACGACAGGTGTCACCACATGAACATGGAAGGCAGCTAGAATTTTTTTTTTTTAAGACGCAAAAAAATAGCTATGAATAGAATCTCTAATCCTTCCTCCTTGTCAAGCAAAACAGGGGAGCTTAACGCAGAAATAAATTGTTCAGCTTTGCCTTTAAGTAAAAGTAATACATATTAAGGTCTCCCTATTCTTCATTTGTACCTCATATTTCAGTTTTTCAGTTGTTCATCCAAGTGCTTATCCGAAAAAACTCCAGAACTACCTCAGCCCTCAGAGGCATAACTGAGAAAATGTCAGGTACACATTCCCATATCTGAATCCAAATTAAGTGTTCACAGCTCACAAATACAACAAATACACACACAAACACTCCATATATGCACCAGTGTCTGAAGGAGAAAGATTACTTATTTTTCTTGCTTTTTATATAATTAATGTGATATGGAGCTCTTCCACAACTGTTCACATTCCTTCTTGCTAGCTAGTTCCAAATCAGATGTAAGGAAGGAGATATGTGAGGAGAAAAAAGGCAGAGATAATAACCAATATATTTATTAATTTATTCACAAGTACAGTCCAATTGATTATTCAAACAAGGTCCCCTCTCATCCCCTCCCGGTGTCAGGCAGATAACTGAGAACACTAGAGGCACTTGGCATTCCTTCCCTTCCAGTGCCAGGCAAGATCCATGCCCAAGTTACAGCAAATCCACCTGCAGCCAGCACTGCTGAAACAGGACACTGAGACAAATCTTCTGCCTTATGTTTGTCACTCTCAGTCCATCAACCACCCACCTTTCTCAGGGACCAGTCTCCCACACTGTAACCTGCCCTGCAGAATAGTCTGAAGAGGGCCTAGAACAAGAAATCTGCACAGACACTGGGCTGCTTTGAAGTAACGCTAAATTATAAATAAACTCTGAATATTTTTACCACTAACATATACGGCTTTCACAACTGAGGGTACATGGAGCACATGTTAAAGGACCAGATCTGGTTCTAAGATACCCCAAGCTGTCATATTCCTCCAGGTTTATACAAAATTATTACAGGAATCTGAAGTTTGATCTGAAAACTAGGAAGTTTTAAGTAAGAGACAAAAGAGGAGAAACATACTATGCTAAAAAGGCCAAGTACAGGCTGAAAAAAGTTTGAAATGATGGCATAAAATTGGCAGGCACATTCTATCCAGTTAATCACCTGTGTCTTCAGACTGAACAGCAGGGAGAGGAGGGAAGATGGGCTTTATGCTGAGGGCACAGCTGGGGACTCAGAAAACACAGCCTGTTTGCACAACACAAGGCACAAACAAGACCCCAGCCTGTTGCCTTCACATAACACAGATATCAGGTCAGAAATGTGGGAGTTGCCTCCAATTAACCTGTTCCCATTTCAGACTGAATGACTCCCCAAATTACCACGAAGCAGCACAAAGCTGGGGGTTTAAAATAATTTTTTAGGGAAGTTTAGGGTATTTGAATAATTCCCAACCCTTGATTTCAGACCTGAGCCAGTGACATATGACAAAGCTGTTATGTGTCATTACGTTACCTAACAGTGACAAGTTATTCAGTCCTAGCTATTACATGGGCATTGCCTCCTCCACAGCCCATCTTCCCTGCAGAGCACAGCTCCGGAACACACAGTTTAAAAGCCTAATTAGAAAAAAATCTAAGTGGCTGAATGGGAAGAGCACATTGCTTTTTAACTAGTACAGTCTAGTACAGTTTTTGCTGGACATATCTAGACTACGTCTATAAATAGTTTTCAGAAATACGTTTTTGATCTAAATGGACTTCTTAAAAACTGTTAGCTGCATGCACCACAACAAAAAATGTAAAAATAGCACCCTGCTAAAGACAGTTGACTGATAATTTAGTTTTGCACCAGGTAATAAAGATACAACCAGAAAGGCTAGTCCCTCAGGCTCACACATTCCTAGTTAAAAAAATTCTGCATCAATATCTGCTATAGTGGCAACCGCTCAGTGAGAGAGACTCTAAAGAAATTTCGTATTCGACAATAATGTAGAAGAGTTCCAAATCTGTACAATAAAGCGTAATTTGAATGGATAGCTTTATTTTTATTGTAGTCATTAGAGCATGATAAACTGGTTTAAGAAATGCTTCATTTTTCTGGGGACAGTGGTTACGTTCTATGCTCAGAAAATGCTACTAAAAAATCACATACATGTTGGAAGATGACAAACTCGCGTCATTCTTTCCCACTTTATGCTACCTTTAGCTGGATTCTGCTTTTTTTCTGTGAAGTCCCTGTTCTCATCTTGTGCTACCTACAGTGCTAAAACTCACATACTAAGAAGGAAATTTCTTTTTCCCCCCCTCCTAAAAATTTTACTACAGTCTGTAATTAATTACAACTTTTAGTGCATTAACAAAGCAAACACTGAGAAAATGCCAGTGAGAACTCTTGATAGGAGGGGAAAATATCTTCTTGAAACTAAAATACGTGTATGGTCAATCGCGCATCTCTTCTTTTAAAGCTGCAACCCGTTAATGTTATATTTAATCATAGTTTGATTACAGAAGATAACCTTATCGGTAAGAGCCTTGCAATTAATTTAAACTTCCATTAAGTGTTTTTTCACCTTCAGTCACTGCCTGAAAAAAAGTCTGAATCTGAAGAAGTCACATATAGCATATTTCAGAAGGTTATTTTTCAGTATAGTCTGATCCAGGCCCACCGTGCCAAATGGAGATGTGGAGGAATATTAAAATGGGCTTGGCTCTGACTCTTCAGTGAGCGATCCATAAATAACAAGAAGTGACACCGTGACTCTGTTAAAATGACACAAAATTGTCACAAGCAATCACCTAAAAGACCATTCGGTTTGGTCCTTGCTGAACTGGACAAGGACGAGGAAAAGTCACTCGAGACAAACCTTTCGCCAAAAAAGGTGGATGAGTCCTCACTGGAGAACTCCTTTCCTGCAGCCTCAGATCCAGGATGCAGTAGTTTGGATGATGTCAGTAATGTGCTGAGGCAGTGACACAAATAAGCTTACATAGGTTAAATAATTCTGTAATTAATCATAAAACACCTCAGGATCAGGGCAGTTTAACAATCAGAAGAACTGCATGTAAACAAAGTACTCATGACATACACCTGTAAAACTGGAGATCCTTTTTCACGGTAGACCTACGACACCAGAGTCCCATCCCACTCCTCCCAACATGGGAACTGTTCTCCTTTTCTCAGTGCTTCCATAGAGTATGAGGACCTCCACCAAGTAAACAGCACAAAGTATTTTCTCCTAGATCATGATGCAACACAGCAGGATTGCTAAATCGTGACAGGCAACATCATCGAAAACATCCCAACTTCTTGGAATACAAATCTGAGTGACAACAGCAGCCACCCTGCTCTACAATCCCACCATAAGATACGGGCAAAATAAAAAAAACTTCTTTTGATCCTCTCTGGAATATAAGTACAGCACTGAGCCTGTATTGCAGCAGGTCCAACACAATACATTTCGTATGCATGCAATACACATTGATATGAAATTATTATTTTAAAGATATGAGAGATTCCAAGCTTACATATCTTCAGGATTACACTGGGACAGTGGGAAACTCCCTGGATCCTGATATAATATATCCAGGACATAATGAATTTGGAAGTCCTCTAATATATGGGCAAAACTTAAGACCTTAGCCTATATTAAAAAACAAAGGAAAGCAGCATCCTTTAAAGGAAACAAGGAACAGTTCATCTTATTCTATGTGAATGGAATATATACACTATAGGTAGATGCTTGCCAATTACAGCATAAAACTAGAATTCTTCAGTGAAAGACGAAGAGCTTGAATAAATAAAGAAAAGAAAATCAAAGGAAACACTGGAAAACTGACAAGCCTGTTTCAAGCTCCTTCCAGAAGAAATGATGCTAAATATAAGACCACAAACACACCCATCTTGCTTCTCAGCAAAGAGTCTAAGGAAGCAAAATTTTAAGTGTTTTACCATGTTAAAAGGTTGAGTGTTTCAAATCACACACAAAGAACACATAAACGCCCAGTATTGGACACAGAGAGGGAACACGCTGCAGACAAAGGCTACCTGGCAGATGGAAGCAGAGAATAAACAATTAACCAGGAGAGCAGCAACCCAACCCCATGGCCGAGCCGGAGGGTCGCGGGTCAGGGACAGCGCGGAGACAGGAGGAAAAACACCGAGCACAGACACGGGGCGAAGGCAGAGCTTCTCAGGATCGCTCCTTGCACAGCCAAAGGCCACCCCTGGGTCCGAGCAGGGCCCAGCACAGCCCGGCGCCCCCTCCCCATGGGGCCCACCCGCCCCCTCAGGCC
>VZTF01007037.1:413471-434651 GCA_013397755.1 Cnemophilus loriae | reverse complement strand
GGCTTTGAGGGGACGAGACCGGGAACGAGGGCGGGAAGGGGGCAGCTGCCGCTCAGGGACGCCGCGATCCCAGGGAGGGTCAAGCTGCTGAAGCCTTCCCTCTCCAATGGGTCCGTAAATGTTAACTCCTTCTCAGTGACGAGTGATTGAGAACACACAAGATCTAAATCTAATTATTGCGAGATGAGTAACATACCAAGGAAAAAAACAGATGCTAAGACCCCGTTGAGCACTTGGTCTCGGCCTTTTCTAAGTGTAATTTGAATATTAGGTATTTTTTTTCTTTATTATGAACTTCTCTGCACCTAATTCCCTCATTATACCACAAAATAGTATGTTTCCAGAAGATATTAATCTTTTCCCTCACACTCGGAATGAAACTCAACTATAGAACCAACCATCCAGGTTACATATAAATACATCGGAGGCTCACCCCCAGCTCAGCTTATTTGAGTTATAATACACCTAGATGGAAGAGAAAAGGATTTTTAGAAGTTGCTCTTTTGGCAAAGGATAAACGAATTGAGAGTTGCATCAGCAAGTTTTTAGCCCAGGATGAACAGTCACTAATAATATGACCTGAACAGCGAGCGGCGCACGGGGCAGCGTGATTTGAGTCAGCAAGGGAAGGAATCCCATAAAGGCTGGACAACAGGATGTTCCTAAGATGGAACTAAACTGATCCGTATGAGCAATTAGGACATATTTTCATACCCGCTGCAAATAATTATATAGCAATAGAATTGATCCATTTTTTTTAAATGCATAGATGAGGCAGATAGGATATTTGGTCTTATGTTTTTATATACATCTTTAATGTACTTTATTGATCTAAATTGTTTTCAACAAAATATCTCGATTACTTAACCAGAGTGCTCAGAAAGGAAACCAATACTTGGATCATAATATATATTGCCAGTCTTTTTGTAGAATAGATATATATTGTTACCTTTGATTTTTAGATTACACTTCATTTTTTGTTTATCTCCATGTGATTTTTTTAAGATAATTCAAGTGGTCTGAAACACCTTTGAGTAAAACCCTTCGAGTGCTTCTCTGGGGAGTTCTGCTCTTGCCCTTCAAGGTCATTGCTGCCTTTCTGTATTGCATCTCACCGCGCTGTTACTGGAGAGCACAGCAGGGAAGCAGTGGGTTCGGGAATACCTGCGCTGCTTCACACTGGGACCCTCGGCACGTTGAGAACCTGCCAAGTTCGATGAAGGAGCACACGCTGCAGAAGCGCCATCCGCTGGCGCAGAAAACTCTGCCTGCTGCTGCATTTTATTAACGGATGTGAGCGGGGCTGCTGCCCCAGTCTGTGAGTTCTACTAACATAACACTCTAACAGCAATTTTGTTTTCAAGCAAATGAAACCACTCAGTTCCAGCAGGAAGATGCTGTCAGGATCCATACCATAAACACCAGGCATTTTGCTGCTGGGCCCCATATTTCCCTAACTTTACAAAGACTGTTAGTTCTTTCCTTTTTATTTTGGAAACCAGCTTAAATTTATGTAGGTCTAGTAATTAGGGGAGGGAGTCAATCTAACCAAAGGCCCTCCACACTCCAACAGATTTTGTCTGACTCTGATGGTGGCTTTAAGCATTCCGAACCGATAAGAAGTACCAGCAAGGTGGTGCTACTTGTTTCAAAATGCCAGGAACTATTTTTTTCATATGAAATAATTAAGTTACTAAGCTTAAGCTACAGTTCTTCAAGAATATGCAATCAGGAATATTCAACAACTCATTTCATTTGTAACTACCTAGTTTATCTGACAGCTTACATGTTCACACAAGAAAAGAACCTACCTTTCTATGCAATATTGCACATGGGCATAAAGAAAAACATTTAATCTAATTGAACAGTTGTATGCAAACAAAGCTTAACTAAAGCAGCATTTTTTTCCCTCTGTATATGTGCTTACAGAGTTCAATTATTTTGCAGACTGGAATCCCCGTGGATCACTCGGACCCATCTTCATGGTTCTGGGATTTGACCACAGGCTGGTTTCCTCTGGTAAGCTCAACTTAATTATTTTTGAGAACAAAGCAGCTATGGCACAATATGGGGCCTCACACTACAGTGTGTAAGACACAAGCAAGTAAAGCAGTAGTCTACATCTTAAAGAGAAGCATTTTGAAAAATAAATCCATACCTTTTGTTGTTTGCTTCATTATTTGTTATCTTCCCTTCTCTATCAGCACCCCACTCCCCCTGTTTTGTTTGATGTTGACATGCCTCAGAATCGGCAGGTTTTCTTGTTTTAATCGACTTTTGGTTACCTAGAGACCCAGGCCACATCACTTGTCTTGGTTGGGATTTTTTTCCTCCAAAAACATATTCAAAAGCAAGGCACTTAAGATTAGTTTGGTTTGGGGCATTTATTAGCAAAAATCAGATCTTTAACACTGGCAACAGCCGACTTATTTCCTGAGCCAGAAACTTCAGACCATTTATGTAGGTACAGAAGTCAGTTCTTGTCTGCAGAGTCCTCACGGGACATGAGGCTCCTGTGCAGAGCTGTCCCTGCAGGCAGGACCCAGCATACCACACAGATTCAAGCTCTCTTGAAGACCTGTTTACATACTTGATTCTCACAGCGAAGCTCCTACAAAAAAAAAAAGAACAAAAAAAAATACAAAAACAAAACAAAACAAAAACAAAGCAAGAGTATAGATGTATACAGTAATCAAAGGAACTGCTTCCAAAATTGAACACAGATCCTTTGCCACTGGTCTGGCCATGCTAATAACCTATGCTTAACATTCCGAATTTAATTACACATTACAGTGAAACAATGAAGCTGTTTCAAAGCAGAATGTGCTCACTATGTGCCATCCATTACACATCCTACAGAGCTAGAAGACTCATGCACACCATGACTACATTATATACCTAATTTTTGCTATACAGAGATATAATTAGTAGAAATCTGAAGTCAATACCAGGTGGAGGTCATCCCCTTCAAGCCAGTGAGTCCAGCCCCTGTTCTTCTTCTCACCAGTCTGGACACAGACAAGTTTGTCATTTTCCCAGGTAACAAGGCTCTATAGAACAGAGAACAAAAACGTGTTTCTGCACGTCTATCTTAGTTCTGCAAAATACTTGTAGAAAATGTGCATTTCCTGGATGAAAGAGGACCTAGATATTACTCCTGAGTGACAGTGACACTCCTTGTCTCTAACTCAGGCTCCTACCGCTGTCTTGCACTACAAATATTATTCTTGAAACAATTTCAGCTCAAGTATCTGGATTGATCAGGGCATCTTAATTTTGTCACAGCCTCATATATTCACTCTTACCTTGCATTTTCTGTTATCCAAGCCTTTGTTATCTTCCTCAAACTCTTCTCCAACTTTGAATTCAAGCGAATAATCTCTGAATGTGCTAGTGGTATGGATATAGAATGAATCACCATCTTGTTTGATGACTTTCTGAGGCTTCAGCATTTTTGCTATTTTGCGTGTTGCAAAGTCAATACCTTGGACAAGAGGCAAAAATGTTAGAGTTGTATTTATCACCAGACATTCTGGCAGCCAGGACTTAACCCTTGTTACTACCAGAAGCATTTCTTAGGTAGTTTGACCTTATTGCTGTGCAGCATTTTGTTGTTTTATCGGAACCTTTTGTTTTGTTTAAAGCTGCATGTTACACAGATTAAGCTGTCCTCTTGTACTTTTTACTCTTTGCAAACCAGTTTACTCAATTGTTGCACAATTCCTATGTAAGATTTCCTGGACTTTGAGTCAGAAGACTCCTGGAGAGAGCTGACTTCCCCCACAGAGACACCCAAGCTTGGTTCCGGACTTAATCCCCACTCAGCAAGAGGTTAATGCCTAGTCTCATCCTTTGTCAGAGGAAAGGCAATGAAAGAATTAACAAGAACTCTCTGCACTCTATACCTTAAATAGGGTGAAATGAAGGGCAGCCCTTAAAATTCAAGAAGACCCTTATAGGAGAAGGGAGGAAGGACAGAATCAGGTATTTTCACCTACCTAAGGCCACCATATAACCTTCAAAGTTGTCATTGCTGACAAGGTTCCAGGTTCCACTGAAATCCACAGGCATCGCCAGACAGCAGAAGGATGATCCAGTCAAAAATGCAAATGTGGTTTTGTAGCCAGGCCTTTTATAAGGCAGCCTGTGGGTGGGATTACATCTCAGGACCTTTCTGCTGGAGGGGAAGGGTGCTGCTGCTGCTGAGCCAGTGGGTGAGAGGGTATTTGTAGAGTGGCTTCATCTGTGTTGGAGGGAAAAGTTCACCGTGTCTGAAATCTTTGTGTGGAGCAAATGTTAACAGCCCAAGAGCCACAATGCAAGCCAAAAACTGGTTTAAACCATTTATGTCCATCTTGTGTACTTTAAAGGGACTGATTTTGTCATTATTAATATTTCCTGCAAGTTTATTAGATCTGGGGCTTTATGATCTGAAATCTAGATATTTGTTGAAAAGGTGATGTACCTCTGTAAAGACATGCTGTACTTGAACAGACACGGATTGACTGTTAAACCGCGGATTGTACTATATCAACAAATTTTAAAGCAATACCTATGACACAGAGATAAGAATTATATCATGTTGGTTTACGTCTGGAGTAAATAGTAAACAGAATTCAAAAAGTAATCTTGTGTATATAGGAGATGTGGCTCCTGCCTTTGCTTTCTATTCTTGACACATAAATGAGAGCTGATACAGAAGCTGTTCCCACTGATACTTTATTAGATGCTACACATTGTAGCAGAGCACATAGGCAGTAGAGCACACGATGCAGCAGATAAGCTTCAGTGCTGGACTTCACCTTCAGCAAAGAAGTGATAGAAATCCCTGATGATCCAGCAATGTGTTTAGAAAAGCAAATAAAAATGCTCAGCTTTGAAGAGAAAGGACTTAGGGAATTTGTAAGTGAGGAAATAAGGGATTTAGAGGTGAGGAAACACACCTATACCTACTACATTTATTTATTTACTGACTTGTGTTAGGCTGAATAAGAAGGCTAATATTTTGCAGAGAAGTTTCCCCAAACTTTAGCTCCATTTTTGGAGCTGGCAGCTTGACCCATATGACTCACAGAATCATGCGAGTAGGAACTCAAAACGTCAGTTTCTTTCCTGTTTGCAGCTGGATATTGTTCTCTAACCTACACTAAACCAGGACTGGCACCGAGAAATGAAAATTACTGTTTCCTCTGGACTCAAATAGTAACATTTCACCCACAATTTGGTGTTCCGAGGTTATGGTAGTAAAGCACTGTTGCACTACCACTGACTCTTGCAAGCAAAGAGAAGTCAGTACTTGGTAAGTCCTCTGTCAAAGCCTAGATATAACATTTTAATTTAAATTATGCAGATAATCTGGGGCGTGGTCCTTCTTTCTGTAAATCAGTACTTAAACCTCACACAAAAACTCCTAAAGGGCACTGGGGTTATTCTTTCAAGCCTCAGAATTGCCACAGAATTGCCTATGGAGCTTCTAAGAACTGCCTATTGCTCTGGCCACATCCTATGATGGTTCATTTCTTTCTCCCTTCAAACTTCTGATTTTATTTTCGTGGAAACATTTTTTTCCATTTCCAGCCTAGTTGCTGTGAAGCACTGAGCATCTAACACATTCCCTTAGGGACGTGGCCTCATTACAGAAGCAGATCAAGTGGGTCCTGCTGCTGTTGCAGCATGAATAAAATACTGAGCCTAAATGACACGTGGTAAAAGGGCCCCGTGTTCTCTTTAAGGTCTGGCAAGAGTCCGCTCCTGAAAGTTTCACCTGTCTGACATCCTTGCACAGCCCAGCACTGACTGTGGTGCTGGTGTTTATAACTGATTGGAACAGGAGACGGCCAGTGTGCAATTACTTCTAGTGCTGTAACAGGCAGGTTCCTGCATCCCGCCAGTAAAACAAAGGATCCATGCCCAGCAGTCAGCCACGACTGTGGAACACGTCCCTGCTTCTAGACTTGCCCAACACCATCTTGGCCACCCGCCTGGAGAGTCGCACATTCAGCTGGGTTTGCTGATCTGAAAAGCATGACCAGAGTCATCTTGTGGAGATCCCATGAAAGAGCTGTTGACCCATGAGAAAGTGGCTTGCAAACCCTGGCATTCTTAATAAGGCACATAATCCAAACAAAAACAGGATAGTAGCAAACAAAAGGAGGTAGAATTCTATCACCACAACAGTCACAGTGCCTCTCTAGCTTATGTTCACATAATATAGACAATATATTGTTAGATTCAATACCAGATTTCTAGCAAAGAAAAGTATTTCACTTATGATCAGTGTTGATACCCTACCATTTTCTCTCTAGTAACAGAAAACTATTCTGGCTATATATAATTATATTCTGCTTATGGCTCAAAAGTGAAAGACAGTTTATTATTTGAAATAAATGTATTATTTGTAATAAAGGGACAAGTGTCTGAGAATCAGTGCAATGACACTATTATTAATTTCTTTCTATTAAATTAATGGCCTTAAACCAGTTTCTGAGGTAGGTTTGTCCTTCCATCAGAAACAATATTGAGCTTAACATCACCTCCCTGGAAACACAAACGGAGAAGTAAAGCACAAGACATTTCTGGAAGCAAATTGCATGACAGCAAACAAGCAGCTGCATATCTCAAAGGCAAGCAGCTCAAAGCATGCTGTACCTAGCACCACTTCAGCCAGGAGGAAATTCTTGCCCTCCAGGATAGAGCTAAATAATTTTTTTGAGGTGAAACACATGTTGACAATAAAAAAAAAAAGTTACATAGATTTACTCTAAGTAAATGGTACATCTTGGAACCAGATAATTTTGTTAAGACACTGTAAGTTACTAAAAATATTTGTGTTATTGTTTTATAAATAGCAGAGCAGCTTGAGTTAAAACTAATCAGAACATTTTCATTTGTTTTGCTTATACATTTGCAATTTTCATACACCGATGTGAATTCTTATACTCACTTCAGTGCACTGGGATAGAACATTTAAATGTGAAAGTCGTATTACTGGACTTGAAAAGGGTTGTGTAGGTCCAATCACTGAGTGCACCAAACCTCATCAGTAACTACAGATGTACGGAATTAGCCCACTGTTTACCTAAGAAAAACCCCCAACCAACCCCTAGAAAACACACTCTCCTCTACTGAAATCCGTTTAGTTCACAGCAGACAGTGAGTCAGTTGTTTAGTGCCTGTGAGCTCTTGGGGTCGCTCGCATGTTTCTGCAGGGGAGCCAAGACCAGCCCCGCATTCCTGTCCTCGCTCTCCGGGCTGTACAGCCCGTTCTTCTCGATGTACGCCCGAACCACGTCGGGCACCAGGTAACGAATGCTCTGGCCCCTCCGCAGGGCCCTCCGGATCTTGGTGGAGGAAATATCATTCGTGATCCATTCTTCCACAAGGTGAATGTTATTCTTATGTCTCCACAAAATATCAGATTCGTAGATGAATTTCTGAACATTGTTTCCAGCCCTACTGATACACACAAGGCCATGTTTTTCCACAATTTCAGTGATGTCCTCCAACTTCCACAGATTGGGGATCCCAAAAGATTCCAGCATGTCACTTCCACAAAGCAGTTTAACCTGTGGGACACCTTAAAGAGAAAATTAAGTGAGAAATAGGGCTTGGTTTAGGCCACCAGATTTTAGCAAACTTGACTGGGATATTTAATTTCTTGGCACACTCACTCTGTATCTTTGGTTAAGATGAGACAATGGAATGAAATTTTAAAAAAAGATTCAGAGTATATAATTCATAATTAGTAGCCTCAACACAGGATTTTTCTGAATAAAGGTTATGGGAGTTCCTTCTTTAAAGGGATCTAATGCCTTATGCTGCGGAATCTAAGGGAATAAAGTTACTGAGTGACATCAGAACCAAGAGCTACCATAAAAGTTACTCATCAGTGCAATTCTCTTGAAATAACAAGGATCATTAACCACTTAATTGGCAAACAGACTTAACTTTTTACAACCGGACTCTGATTTTTCTTTTTAATAGGCTCATGCCTATTGGGTTCCTGTTTTCTCTTCCGTCCCAGCTTTGTTATGGGTACAGCATCCTGCAGACTATTAGTGACATCAGCAGATAAAAGCTTTTGATGATGATACCTGCAAAACAGATGTATTTTAGGTATTTTAAAGATGTTGGAAAAAATTGGGATAGTATGGCTTACTAAAGAACCTATCTCTACAATTATCCCAACTTGTTAGCGTTAACACCACTCCTAATCCTTCTATAGGTTCATGAGACTTTTTAGAGGTTGGCTGATGAATACCTTAAAACCTTTAGTGTTTCCAACCACTCGCTCTGGCAGCTTTCCCAATCATCAACTTCCACCCAATCAGAGTTTTTTGTAGCCAGTTTTGCCATAGCCACTCGGTGATTCGCACTGATCAGACCTTTCTTCTTATATGCATCACCCACTGGTGAAATGATGCCTTTGATTACTTTGTATTTTCCTGTGGAAAAAAACACATCACACAAGAACATGAGAAGTGGTTGAGCAGATGTTACTTCCCCTGCATTGTATTTAACCTGTGACATAACCATTGTGCAATGGCAGCTGATAGCCAGCCCTGTGGAAAAATACAGGACACTTCTGCATTGTCAGGGCAGCACAATGACAGTTAGTAAGATATATTAGAAAGATATATTTCTGTAAACTATAAACCCTGTGCTTTAGCTCATTAAAATCAGTAACAAGCAACACATATATGAGTTCTCCCATAACGGCCTACGTGGTTTTGTATAAGACATAAACACATACCAGCTTCAATATCTAATTAGCATTTGCAAAAATATCTGTCACTGTCAAACAGGCATTCATAGACACAAAATATTCACTTCAACATCTAAGTGTCTGGTTATCAAAGCTATTCTGAATGATATAATTTACCATCCTACCTGTTTCATGGAAGTAGTCTTTAGCCAGCTCAAACAGCCTCAGGTGCATGTTGGTGATGGGATTGAAGGACCCACAGGCCAGCAGTACCACTTCAGTCTTCCTGTCGGGATCTTCCATCGCCATTCCTCACAGCCACGGAGCCAAGGAAAATGTTGGTGCAGGTACCAACCCCTACAAGAAACAGGATAAGAAAGAGTTATCGTTACTTACTTGTGCTGCCAGTAAGCAGAAGGTAAAATTTCAAGATCAAACTGAATGCTGTATTTTTCTTCTGTCAACACCTGTCCTGTGACTGGTCACGTGACACTTCATTGTCCAATTTCTAAGTGATTAAAATATGAAATCACTGCAAAGAGGCTGCTTGCCCAGAGAGGATTTGGCACTGCTTGACACAAATCCAATTACTGCAGTTGGACTACAAGATCCAAACCAGTAGAATCTATACAGATATGACAGAGATCTGTAGAAAGGTGTTTAGTTCCATGAAACCGAGATCAATCTTAAAATAATTAATTGTATCTTATGCCAAAAAGTGAATGAAATATTAGTAAAATCTCTCCACAAATACTTAAGATGAGAAAAAGGTAAAATGGCCTTCACTGAGGTTTTTTGTGAGTGTAAGACATACATCCTGGATAATTTTCCCTTCCTCTGAAGGAAAAACGAAGTGCCCTCTGATGTACTCCTTACATACATGCTTAGATGTAATCTCATCATGCTTTTACATAATCCTACCAGTATTTAGTGTGTACTGATCACAGTCCTACTAGTGCTTAGCTGGATTGGACACGTATTTGCACTAAAAGACATCAAAACATGCCTCCAGCAGGTCTTGGGATAGCTCTGGAGCGCAACGTGCCAGTCACCTTCCGGGGATAAGCAGGTAAGGATGCTTTGCTCAATCTCATTTATGTTTCAGAGACGAATATCTGTCAAATATGTTTCTAAATAGGTACACATATAGAATATAAGCATGACGTGGGCGTCGCTGGAGGCTTCACTAACACCCTAACGCAGCTCCTCGCCCCCGGGGGCCTGCATGGGGGTCCGATCCCCCCCAGCGAGTCCCCCCCGCCGTCCGCCACCCATCCCCGGTGGGCTCCGCTCCCCGCTGCCCGCCCGCGCTGTGCCCGCTCACCCCCGGCGCTGTCCCCGCTGCCCGCTCGGCCGGGCCCGCGGGGCCGCACGCGCTCATTGGCCCGGGCGCGGCGGAAGCGCCACCGGAGGACCAGGATGGGCCCACCCTGACGCGGCCTGCCCGGCTGAGGGGTGAGGGGACCCGGGGCCAGGCGGGCGGAGGGGTGGGCGCAGACTGACCTCCGCCGCGGGGGGGGAAGAGCGGGGCCGGAGCCTGGCCTAGGAACGGGCAGGCAGGCCCCGGGTAGCGCCCGAGTTCCGGCTTCTCCTCCCCGCGGGCCGCTTGGCGCTCCGCGCTCGCCCCTGTCCGGAGGGAGGGCCGCGTTCCCTTGTCGCCCCTTTCTGGCGGTGGCGCGGCGCCTCAGACCGGCTGTGAGGCCGGGATGTCCCGCTGAGCGCCAGCGCTGTGTCCGCCCGGGGACGATCCCCGGGGAGCGCGGGGCTCCTCTCGGGTGCGCTGGTTCTCTGTAGCCGCCGGTGCTGCCTGCGGTGTTCGCACGCCTCAGACACCTGCACCCGCGCCGTCTCCTGAAGAGCGTTCCAAGGGGCCGTTGAAGAGTCGAATCTATTGTTTCATATAGCGGGGCCTCTGTATTTCGGTGATTGCTGCTTGGTTTGAGACTCGCTGGGTTTCATGTGCCGTGGCTGTTGGGGTCACTTCCCTGGTGAACCGCCTCTTGCTATGAAGATAATCCTGTACACCCAGCCTGGCATTGCTGTACTTCCACTGCAAGGATCTCTGGATGTTGTGATTAAACACTCCATCATCAAGATACTGCATAATTTTCATATTTAGAGCATTTTAAATACGTTTAAAGTTGTTGATACAAACAATAAAATGTACTTTCTCTTAGGAGTGTCATGTAAAAACATTTTCATGTGAAAACAGAAAATGGCTTCAAGAGGAACAACAGAGACCAGTAAACTAAAACAAAACTTGGAGGAGCAGTTGGACAGATTAATGCAGCAACTTCAAGATCTGGAAGAATGCAGGTAATAAAAATAGTCGCTTTCCTCTTAAATGGTAGTATTTTTCTTAAGTGGTTGGCAGAAGAAAGTGGTACGTTTCAAAAATCTGGGGGGGAGGGGCATATTTATTTTTGTGTTTTGCAGTGGCTTTCTGTTTTTAAATTAGGTAGGATATTGGTGTCAGGTAGTAAAAATTATTTTAAAAAACCTTTATTGAGATTGTTTTTTATATCTGAGAAAAATGCAAGCAGCAATACTCAGTATTTTCTTTGAAATGTTATATTTCAGTGTGACTTTTAAACTTTTAATAGCTGCTTACAAAAATCACAATTTTTTGATGGGATTTTTAATAGCAGTGAACAAATAGATTTTGTGGCTCTTTTGGTTTATCTTATATATGGATGCCTGGGGGTTTTTTGCATTGTTTTCTTTTTAGTTTGTCTAACTTTTCATGTGATTTTGTATTAGTCTTCTGTGGGTTGATACAATTTGAGACAGTGAATTATCAAGAAGGTTGGGCTTTTATCTGTTTGAGTACTTTCATTTAAACACCCTGTGTTTAGATGCTTTCTCTGACTCTAGTCCTGACTTGTCCCAGCAGTACGTATCTTTCTCAAGAACAATTAGCACTGCTAAGGGGTGGTGCTGCTGTTGTGGGAATTGGGCAAGGCTTTGACAGCAGGATCAGTTATTCCTAAGTGGATGGCTTTGGGTGAGGAGATAGACTTCTCAGATAATCTCATTCACTGGAGCTTTGGGCAAGACAATCTCACCGCATATTTTTGTCGAGATCCAAAAATACTTTTAAATACTGCTCCAGGTGTGGGGTGTCTTGTTTATTATTAGGGCTTTTTTATTATCAGAGACTTTGTACAACCACGCAGGTGGCTGGGAGGGGTGCAAACCCCAGCAAACCACGCATGCATGAGGTGGATAGGAGCTGAGAGGGCCGGAGCAGAGCAGTCTGCAGAGACGGCAACACCCCAGTGCTGCCGGAGGAACCAAGCTCCATAATATGTCCCAGTGCCCTCTGCTCCATGGGATGTCTCAGGTTGAATCCTGTGAATTAATGTGTCTTCTTGGGTCCTCTCTAGAGAGGAGCTGGATGCAGATGAGTACGAAGAGACCAAAAAAGAAACTCTAGAGCAGCTGAGTGAGTTCAATGACTCCCTGAAGAAGATTATGTCTGGAGATATGACTTTGGTGGATGAGCTCAGTGGGATGCAACTGGTAAGGATGATGTGTTGCTAAAAAAAGTTCATGTTCTGCCTGGAGTTGATGAAACAGCGAATAAATACAAGGGATTCACTATAATTTTTATGTGAAATCTAGATCTATGTAAGTAATGTTTTTTATAATTTAATACACTTGTATATGTAAAAAACTTGAATAGGTGTCTTCATTTTAAAAGGAAAAAAATCCCATTGATGAATTACAGCCTTAACACTGTAGGAAATTAACACCTGGACAGTAGTGAAAAGTTTCACAGCTTTTTCTCAGTCTAGTTACATTAATTAGAGGATTCTTTAAGCTGTCCATAAAGGTAATATTTTTTTTTAATTTCGCTTCCACGGTTATGAAAATAAAGATGAGCTCTGTGTATTAAATGATGCAGAGGATACTAATGATGCTCTCCAGCCCTCATTAATCTCGTCCTGCAGCTGTAGTTTGTGATTCCTGTTAGTCCTGGTCATTCTTGCTCTTCTCCTTGCAGGCAATACAAGCAGCCATCAGCCAAGCATTTAAAACTCCGGAAGTGATTAGAATGTTTGCAAAGAAACAGCCGAGGCAATTGAGGACAAGGCTGGCAGAGGTGAAGGCTTCTGTTTTACTGCAAAAACTGTCTATTTGAGCCAGACTGATTCAAGTATGTAATGACTGCAAGGAAAGCACTGAGTGTGCTGGAAACCTTGGCGGTAAAGTCCGAAAGAGACGGAGAAGTTCTCTTTCAGAATTTGTTCCGTTTTAAATGTTTATTGAGGTAATAGGGACAACTGTGATACTTTTAGGCTGTTGCATTTCTCATGATGTTGTGTTGGGTGAAATAATGGGAAGCTTATATATTTTGACTTTTTTTCCCCCTGGTGTGCAGATGGACAGAGACTTAATGGTTGGGAAGTTGCCACGAGACCTGTACACTCAACAGAAACTGGAAATCCTGACTGCCCTCAGAAAGCTTGGTGAGAAGGTAAGGGGTTGGTATGATAGTCAGGTGAATAGAGTTTTCTGCATATTTAGGAGGAATTAGAAATAATTAAAATAATAAATTGCAATTTTGTAAGTTGCAAATAAAATGCAACTTGCTTTTATATTACATAACATAAACATCCTTCCATTTTAATGCCGAGCTTTCAAAGCTGAACATGTATCAAATAGTTTGGTACCTTTCTATAAGGCTGTTTCTACTTTTAAATGCTTCCTTTGGTGAGCATGCATGAATCACACACCAGCTGGTACAAGGTGATCGTATTTATAAAAGCTGCAAAACAAGTCCTTTACTGGCCAGCTACCACCAATTCATCAGGAACTATTCAAGACTTCTGACACATATCCAGCCTCACTTTTGTAGTGTCAATAATACCTACCTCTGGGTATGAGATAAAGAAATTGGAGAGATGACTGATAAATTGATTGTTGCCCCAGTGATCCATCAGTGGCAGAAAAAGCCCTGGGTTTGCCACCAGAGGGAGGAAGAGAAGTTATTTCTCTTTGTGGCTGGTATGTGAAGAAAATGGGTTGCTGTGTATCTCTGTACTTAAGCTTTTTTAGGAAATGAAGGAATATAATGGAAATGATCAAGTGCAGTACTTAAAGGAGCTGCAATCCAAGTTGTTTCCAAAGCAAAGGCTTTCCCTCAGATTACTTTATTGCTTGACTGTCAGAGGAAAAAAAATGTTTTGCAAGTATGTAAAGGCTAGTTAAGATTGTGAACTGAATGCATGTATCTAATCCTCGTGGAATGAGTTCCTTGGATCACATCAAGCCACTTCACCACACTCTGACCTATCCTCTTAATCTTTTAAAATGATCAGTAGCCTGCTGCACAGAGGGCTTGCTAGGACTGTAGTCTCACATCTGTTCTGGATGTGAACAACGACAGCAAATATTGCACGTTTGTCTGCACAATATTGTAAAATGTTAAGTAGCTGTATGCTCGCTTACAAAGCCAGCAAAGGCAGGTAAGTAATAAGTT
The DNA here is from genome assembly GCA_013397755.1 of Cnemophilus loriae. Classification (NCBI taxonomy): domain Eukaryota; kingdom Metazoa; phylum Chordata; class Aves; order Passeriformes; family Corvidae; genus Cnemophilus; species Cnemophilus loriae. Next base: position 420,462 of record VZTF01007037.1, on the reverse strand, counting down.
TCCCTTCATTCCAACATCATCCTGAATGTCTGTACCTGATTTTTATATTTCTAATAAATAAACTGACGCAAACACTGTGAACAGTTTGACACACGTGCTTTGCTGTAATAAAGATGTGTATCTGACGCTAATTAAATGAGTGACTTTTAACTTAGAATATCTGAACCTTCCAAATGTAGGTTACTGCTTCATTATTGTAAATATTTTATGGGCATCTGTCACAAGGCATCAGAGCACATACGTAAAAGTAAAATATACATGGGGAAATGTCACTTTAAAGGAAGAGAAGCATTTCTAGGTCATTGACTCTTAACATGGCCAAAGCTGGCAGCGACTGCTTTTTTTTGCTTTCCTCAGTAGATGATAGGAAGTAAGCTTAGATCTGTACTGACCATGTGACAAAAAAGTTATTGACACCTTGGCATAGTTTAGGTACACAGGTACAGTGGGACATTTTCATCAAAAATGATTGCTGGAAATCAACTTGAAACTTGCATGTGCAGTCATGTCTGACACTGCACATGCTGTCCTGCCTGGGCTGACAGGAGCCAGGGAGGGAAAATCCAGTGCTAGGGGAAGTAGCTTGTGTTTTTGTTTTAGGTTTCAGTATGGTAGATTACACTGCCACTTGAAAACTGCAAATGGGCAATTGCTGTAACCTGGCATAGCTCATGTAGATGCACAAGTATATGGTGGGAGTATGCCCACTTAAGGTATCAGCTTCATAGCTGTGGTGTTTTTTGATCTAGCTCACTGGGGATGATGAGATGTTCTTGTCAACTAATGCTGGTACAGCCCTGAGCCAATTTGAGAGAGTCTCCACTGACCTTGGTAAGTTTTCATTCTCATAACTTCTGATTCCTTTGCCTCATTGAACACTGATTAATAGAAGTACGTCTGGTTCCCCTATGAAAGAGAAAATAGGAACAAGAGATTCATGCCATTAAATGTTAATATGTTTTATTAACAATGAAACTCTGATATACTATCCGTGAGGAAAAAGTAACACAGCAAACAAATCCAATGCCAAACGTCCACGAAATGCCAAAGGTGCCCATCATGCTGAAGGCGTGAATGGTCTGTCTCAAGAAGATGCTGCTCTTAGAATTAAACACAGATCTTTTTTGCGTTAAAGACTCTCTTCAGGAGAGCCTTTTCCTTTGCCTGATGCAGAGAATTTGGCAGTTACTGGCACATTGTCAAAATACAGCTTTAAAGCAGTCTTCGTGCCATGATTGTCGTAATTCTGATTGTGTCTATTGACAAGATCAAGAGTTCAGTTACAAAAGGCATTAAATAAGCACAGCAGTTCATTGCAGCAGTAGTTAGAACTGGGATGAAAGGGCTGTGAATGGCAGGAATGTGCCAGACTAGGTCAGGGTACAAATAAACTGTCTGGATGCCCTACCTTTCAGCTCTGCTTTCCCTGCAAGTATAAGCAAGGTGAGAACCCTCTCGTTCAGGAGGGGACTTTGGTAGTAGCTCTGTGTGTGTGGGTGTGTTACCAACACCATTCCAGCTACAAACACAAATCACAGCTCTACAAGAGAAGCTGGGGGAAAGGGAGCTCCATCCCAGCCAGGCCCAGTAGGACATGGCTGCTCCAGACATGGCAAGGCAGTGTGGGCTGTTTTTTTAAATAAGCTCAAGTGTTCTAGTTTTTGCAATGTAGGTTTCATTTCTTTGGATCTCAGATGTTTTGCTTGATTTAAATTGTATATAAGGTAATTCACAATTTCTGCTAATACTTACTGAAAATGCTTTTCCCCCCTCAGGATCAGGAGACAAAGTCTTTGCTCTTGCAAGTGTTGAAGTAGAAAAGGCAAAACAATGAAGAGGTTCGTGAGGCTTGTGTCTCCAGTTATCAGCAGCATTGGATTTTGGTCATACTGCATTTGGTTTCTCTGTTTCTAACATGCTGAAAAAAAGCAAAGCAAAACAAAAAACCCAAGCCCTAAACCTCTTGGGTCCTTAACCAGAAGATACGAAGTAAACAGCCTTAAGTGCACTTTGGAACCTTGGTGTCTGTACCCTTTAAGTAATACAAGCTCTGAGGCTGAACACTAAATGGAACTCTAAAACAAAAGCATGGTATGACTGTCTTTGGAAAGAGTCAGCTGTTTTGAACTTTTCTGAATGTGTATTTCTCTAACTATTAAAACTTAATCTTTTTGCATGTAGTTGTAGCAAGCAGATCTTTTTAAGGAGTGGTCCTGATGATTTTTTTGGGGTGATTCTTCACATTGTCTTAATTTTTGTCTGGACTCACTACTAAGTAGTTTGTGCTAGGAAAGCATTGAAACTTTGGAAAATGGATGTAGTTTATTGAAATGCCATCTTTCTACAAACTGTTTGCAGAAGACCCAGAATGAGCCTGGATGCTGATCCCTGGCCCTTGGCTGCTTGTTTGCTGTGCACATGGATGAGCACTTTGTGTCCCAGCCCTGCCTGAGGACAATGGCAGCCCTGTGGGGAGGCTTCTGGAGTAATTTAACCTTCTGTATTGAAAGGACAGGGAATTGATAGGACATGGCAAGGAGATGCTCTTTCTGTGGTTCTTCCTTCAGCTCTGGTGTATAACTACACGCTGCTGTTATTTCAGAGGGGGCATGAAATAGCTCGCAAGTAGAAACAAGTTTTAACGGGGGGAAAAGCTCCCATTGTGTGATCAGTGCAAGTGTTGCTGAGTCTCAGTGGTGGTGCTATCGAGAGGGGAGGGTCTGTGTCTCCACTGGATCCTGAATAAACTTGGCATAGGAGGATTTTAAATCTCATATAGTTGAATTTTTAGCTCAGAGACTAAGTGGGTAGCATAGACTATAAACAGAAAATTAACAGGGTCGGTCGTCGTTTAGAGTGCACTTACAGGGCATAAATAGCCTATAAATTAGCAAGTTTGTCTAATTGTAAACTAGGACTGGAGTAGACTAGAAAATGTGTTCCTAGAGTGTATTATGCTTGAATAGATATACTTTTAGCATTTAAGAAATGAAAGGATACGTGGTATAGACAGCATAATTTGTTTTTCACTGATAGAACTTTTTTCTCCCTGTTTTTAAAAAGCCTTTATTGAGGTGGGGTCTTTTGTCCATTCCAGCAGAACTATCTTCCTGTCTGGGGCACCACTGTGTTCTCTGACAAAGGCTGATTGCAGCTTCATAGCTGAGAGCAGCTTATTAAAAGGCGTTATTAGACTCTGAAATTATGGGGAACAAAGCAGTAGGGACTGGAGCTGCCTTCTTTTCCTTTCTGCTCATTACTGGTGCTAAGGAACTCTCTTCCCGTACACCCCCAGCCTGCTTGCAGCATTACTATGTAAATTAAATCTCTCAGCACTCACAAAAAGTTTACAGTACAATGACATGGAAATCTTTTTCCGTGAGAGGTATAAGTTTCCAGGAGAAACTTTTTTTAATTGGTTTGTAAATATTTCAGAATTTTTGCAAATTCCTGTACCGCAGGCAGTTGTAACATTCCTATTAAACTGATCCTTGCCTGAACATCTTTCCAACGTTGTGCCGCTTCTGCTCTTGGAAGGATCTCTGGTGGTTTAGATGGACAAAGATGAGACTGAGATCAGTGACCAATATTGCAGGATTCAGCGTGTCAGGTGAGACTTCTCTTCTCAGAAGCTGTGAAGGGTCAGAAATCAGAGCTCTACCCAGAGACTGGCTGTGTCCTGCAGAATGCCCTGACCATAAATGTGATTTAACAAGGAAGCTGCTGCTGATGTGAAGCTATTTATGTGTTGACCCTCACAGATAGTTTAGTAACCTCTTGAAATAGTTAGATTGATTTCAGGCATAGTAAGTTAATTGGTGTGTTGTGCTAAATATTTTGCTAAATAATCCTGGGATGTACCTCCAACACTATCTCAAATGTTTCTGCAGGGGCTGTAACAAAAAGTCCATTATCTATTTATTATAATAATTATTTCCTCAAATAAAAACTGATAACAAAAGAACAACTGCTAAATGAAAGCATGGGTTTGTGTTTAACAAACAAGCTTGTGATGTGTGAGTTCCATCCCCAGTTCAGTGTTGGACCTGGGCAGATCACTCATTCTGTATACATCTTTCTTTCCTGGAGTAAAATACAGATTATGATCCTTAAATATCGAGTGCTGTGAAGTTGTTATTGATCATACATTGCTTTGAAGATTAAAAGTGCTTTGTTTTTTGTTTATCATTTTACTTCTGAAATAAGAATTGTAAAGTACAGTAGCTTTAAACACATCAGCAAAGTTCCCAGAGTCCTTTTTTGGCCGTATATAGCCTCCTTTTTTTAATCTTCTTTCTCTATAGAGTGAATTCAGTGATTGTACTGATCTGAAAGAAAAAGTGTTAGAAAATTGAAGCTTCAAATGTTCTGTCTCTCTTTCTTCTATCTTTGTCTCCTTGTGTTATTTCCCTTCTTTGATCTTGAATGGAAAAGTAGCAAGTTATCTTTGTCTTGAAGAAAAAATACAAGATTTCTTAAGAGATCCCTTAGTTTCTCATGCTACTTTGCCTGTAAAAGTCAAATTCATTTTGATAGAGAACTCTGCGTTAATGACACCCAATGGCCAGGCAGTTCAGGCTGTATCATTAGTGGCTGAAATGGGAGGGAAATTAACATAGAACCATTTGGTTTTGTTTCCAGTAGGGCAAAGTCATGGAAAGTTCAACTGACTTGTAGCCCTCCATCATTTAGTACAGTGTCCCAAGTATGCAAAGAGTTGACTGGTTCAACTGCATTTGATTTGGAGGAAGCACTGTACAGTTTCTGCGTCAGAGCATGACTTTGATGGATTTGAATTATCAGACTAAGTCTGGCATATAAAAGATTAACAAAAGAAAAAGAGATTCCAAACTAAAAACAAGTCCTTCGTTGGGTACCACACACATCTTGGAGAGAAAGAGTTTTCATTATTGTTTGTGTGTGGTTGAATCATGGCTAATGAAAGCAGGGATTGTGCGTGCAGATGCTGCTGGAAGCCCTTAATGAGAGCGGGATGCCAACAAGTACAGAGGGACTTGGAGGGTGGAAGCAGCTGTGCTGTGAAGGAATCCTAAATGAATTTCAGAGCTGATTCAGAAAGAATTGGAGATCAGGAAGGACAGGGTGAATTGAGAGAATTTTTCTCAGTCAAGTAGGGATTCGGTTGAAAAGGTATCATGAAGTTTTGGCTTACTAGAATAAACAGCAGCCTCATTAAACAAGAGATTAGAAGCTATTGGAAAGAAAAATCCATTTAATCAGATAGATTTCTGTAAAATAATATCAAGTCTTTGTACAATACTTGTGAAAATGTTAGACTTAACCTTTAGATAATTAAACTTCTAACATTCCCTTGCTGAGGGTTAGGTCAAGCAGCGTGATGATTGGGAAGGTAACAGATTTGATCAAGTGCAGTTCTACCTTTTGTTTGCTTTGGGAGGCTCTGTACATTCCCATGAGACGTGAACAATATTTTACTCTATCTCTTGCAGAACTAGCATAGTTGAGAGGCCTCTTGAGCATCCATCATGTCTTATGGTAATACAAGTGACTGATGGCAAGATGTCACCTTGCTTGATAGCTAAACACCTTGGTAAGCTTGAAGGGAATAAACTAAGGTGGGGCAGGAGCTTAGTTTTAAGAAAATAAATCTAAAACTTTCCTAGGCTGGATGAAGCCTTGTGGAATGTCTCCCTGCTAAAACCCTTTCTAAATAAATGCAGGATGTTAAATTGATGAGCTGTAAGATTGCATTGCACTGCTGTACAGTCAGCCAGCTGAATTAGGAGAGCTAGACAGTACTTAGTCATAAAATGGTGTTGTGCCCGTGATGTTATCAGTAAGGAAATTCATACTATTGCAAGGATGCAAATGATGGCTTAATTATATGCTCCTACTAGCATAAGATGCTTTTAGATCTTTCCCTCAGACTCATGTACTGTGCTAATTAACAGTAATCCAACTGGAGGATCCCAGAGCAATGCTTCTGCATATTTTTTTCAGCTTATGCTGGAGCTCTTATGTTCTTTTCTTAAATAATTAATAATCATTACTGCCTGCTGTGCTGTGGGTATGTGCCAGTGATCTCAGATCCCAGCACATTTGCACCATTCCTGTTCCTGTCAGTGGCTTGGGTTTGCTCTTCGCAGAGGCTTTCATGTTAAGCCCTTCATTAGCTGGCAGTGGGGTTTGGATTTCAGTGGCATCGGGCTTTGATGTCATTAAGTAGCAAGCTGTTAGAGGAAGTGCCACCTATTTCATTACTGTGACCATTTTTATGCAATTAAGTTAAATACGGAGTAGGAAACAGATGCATTTTACTAAATAACACTTGGTACACAAAGCATTTTTTATCTCCAGGAATTTTGTACTTACCTTGCTGGCCTCACCAATGCACACTGTAAGGAAGCAGGGTTACTGTTAACCTAGTGGGAAACCATAACGCAGAAGAGTGATGGAGCAGGGTGAAGAGCCTTTGGTGGCTGCTGTCTTCTTTGTTTTTTAGTTTTAATTAATTCCTCTCTGTGTTCACTGGGGTTTTACTCTCCTTCAGTCTATGTAGGTGAAGCATTACTTTATTTTTGAGTGCTCCAGTGACCAAACGACCATTTATTCTCGTTGGAAGTTGGCATTTTCTGTATTGGCTGAATTGACTTAAGCTGTACTGAATGTTGCAGTGTCTTGAACTTTGTTAGCGCAGTGTCAGCGAGCAGCGGCCCCGCGCCCTGCTGCGATGGATCTCGGGCGGCCCCAGCGCAGCAGCCGCGCTGCCCGGGGGGCCCCGCCGCCCCCACCGGCAGGGACAGCAGAGCTCCGGGACGCTCGGCACCGCGTCCCTCCAGAGGATGTTTCTCAGGTGAGTGCGTGGCCCCTCTGTCCCCGCGGAGAGGCTCCGTCCCCGCGGGGTCCCGCGGCCCCAGCCGCCGGCAGCCGGAGCACAGCGGCACCCGGCCGGCGTTGCCCCCGCGGGCGCGCCCCTTCCCCGGCCCTGCCCGCCCCTTCCCCGGCCCTG
>VZTF01007037.1:378684-413193 GCA_013397755.1 Cnemophilus loriae | reverse complement strand
CCGCTGTGGCAGGTGAAGTCGTTCCCGGTGGAGCTGCCGGAGGTGCGCTGGGGTCGTGGGGAGGGCGGGCAGGTGTCACGGCCGCGCTGTGGAACCCCGAGTCTGCACGGCCGGCTCAGGGCAGCCCCGTGTGCCCGCGATGCTCGCGGCATCCCGGCTCTCCCCGGGAAAACGCCTCTCGGACAGTGTTTAGTAAAGGGCTTCCCTCGGGGGTAATTCCTACCTTGGCTAAAAATCCTGTTTGTAGAGCCTCTGAGGCAGCACTCGGTAACTTTCAGTTTAGATGGACAGTATTTGTTGGCACACGTTAGTTTTTTACCTGTTGGGAAGATACGTGAGAGAGGGACAGCATCACCCTCCGGATCAGAATGTGTTAGTGCTCCAGACACGGATGAGAGGTGATCCTCGTTTCTGCTCAACATCCAGATGTGCTTCATCAGGGCACATTTGCCTTTCAGACTCGGGTTTGCTTTCTCTTCAAGAAGAGAATATTTTGCTCTGTTGTATATCATCTTTTATTTGTCCATTCCTCATCTTGGCATGTTCAACAGGGTGAGCTTTGATGCTCTGTGAGATGAGCATGAGACATTCTGCAGATGTGAGGTTTTAAAAAAAGAAACAAAACACGAAACTCCAGCAGACTTTGGAGGCAAGTTAGGTGTGCTGGTTCACGGTCCTGGTCTAAGCTGGCTCCAGTATGGTAAGAGGCATGTTTAGAGAGTATTTAAGAACATATTTTTAAATACATTTACGAAATCCTACTGTATTTAGTTTTGTTGGCTGCTGAACTTGCAGGCTTTCAATTTCTTTTGGCACTGGTTATTTTTGGAACTCACGTGTGATGTGAAATAACCTGCTGAAAGAGAACCTCTGTGTAAATGGTGAAAAATGAGACTAAACGTGTACTTCAGTGGGGTTTACTTTGAAAGTATAGGTATTCGAGGTGAGGGAGCGTGCAGAAAGCTACGTATTACTACTTTTAAAAATGCAGGCTGGTTTTCTTGCCAAGCTAAAAGCTACTTTTGCCTTGACAAACAGATTCATCTGGAAAATGGTGATGGGTGTACTTCAAATACATTTCTGTTGCTTCACTTTGCCCTTAGCTGAAAAAGCATCATCAATTATTGTATCTCTGGTAGAAACTGGCAGCTCCCTCAGTATAATTTAGAGTTGTTGGTAAGGGGATTTGTGTGCCATCTTAGTTGATGTGGTACACAGAAATAATAAATCTATGAAGCAGTGTGTAGGACTGAACAAATGCAGGAGCAAAGGACATTTTGGAAAACTTAATGGGTTGGCCCTAAATCTTCTTTAAAGCAGTTTTCTCTTTTAGTTCATTGTAAGCATTGCAACAAGTTATGGAAAAGTTACATAGGACAAAAAAGTGCTTTCAGGATTCTTTTTGATGTCCATGTGGGAAGATAGTGAAATCTTCAGCAGGAAAATCATCCCCTAGGCTGGCAGGAGTCACTGTGATAAATCCCTGTGCGATCACCAGAGCTGGGGCTGCCCTGGCAGGAGCTGTGTGGGCAGGGAGGGCTGTGGCTCTCAGAGGAATGGGAGCTGCTGTCCCTGTCTTAACAGGAATTAGTGCTCATAAGTGTCACTGGACAGAACATTGTTGAGTGTTTGGGAAAGCAAGTTCTGAACCCCAGTTTTATGGGAAATCTGTAGTTGTATCAGTTTCTGCTCCCTTCCATCCTTTCACCCATCCAGGGTTTGAGAGTACTTCACTTTGCAAGGGGAGAGAGACGTTTCCAAAACAATTTGTGTTGTTTTCGGAACAAAACCAGAAGTGAACGGAAACAAAACCTAGATTTTGTAATTACTAACAATGACTGTGATGCATATCTGCTGCCAAAAATTAAAAATCATCCTTCAGTGGCATATGGGCAAACAGAGCTAACACCTAAATGTGCCTGATGTGGTGGAGCTGTTCAAGGTTGATGCTTTGCCTAGGAAACAGCTTGTCAGAAATAGATCTATTTATATGTGTTTAATGTAAGCTTTTCCTCTCCAAAATGTTTGTCGTCTGTAACCAACACAAACATTTATGTTTTTTACTAAGTATTTCAGTTCCTGAGTTGGTTGTTGACTACAAAGCACCCTCCTGAGCATCTGACCTAGTTTGAAGCATCAAACATCCACCCAAGTGCTGCGCACAGAGAGGCAATAGGCTTTTGGAGGCTGCTGTTGGGTATGCTGAGAGAAACTTCCAGGAGAATTTTTTTCCAAAAAGAAGGATTGGGTTTCAGAAATATTTCTATACGTGCACAGGCAAAACTGTATTTCTTTTTACTGCAAGCTGTCATCAGATTGGATTTCCTGCTGACATGCAGCAAGGACAGAGGCAGCTGTTACCATCGGGTGTAGAGTGCAGCAGGGATTGGGAAAATTGTAATCCTAACAAATGTGCCAAATGTTTATGTTCTGGGAGTTGGCATAAGCATTAGAGCTAGAAGATGGTTATAATTCAGTTTTCAGATGGTACGAGTAAATTACTTTGTTTGCTGTGTTTCCAGATACGTCAGTAGTCACGATGATAAAGCTGGTCATTCGTGTTCTTTCTTTAAACTATCATTGTGGCACTTCTGGAGCAGCATGGTGGGATATTCAACCAAAAATAAACCTGGATTTGTCACAGGAAGGGTGTAAAAAACCCACAGCAGAGTGAACCAAACTAGAGGGGAGAAGAAATCAAAGATCAGCAAATTAACCAAAACCCATTAGTTAATACTTGAATAAGGAGAACAGTCTCCTGACTCTCAGATTTATTTTCAGCCTTAGTGTTGAGGAAGCATTATATAACAAATGCTCAAAGAAGTGAGGAAGGCTCATTCTTGTTTCTGCTCACTGCTGGTGATCTGACAGAATGTTACAGAGCTTCTACATGGTTTAAATGCCAGTCTGAATTCAGAAAGTGGAGTCATACTTCTTGCTTTTCAGTATATACATCGAAGGTTTTACAAGTATCAAACCTGTCAAGCCCATTTCTGTTTTCAAAAATAATATCGATATAATTATTAATGCTATTTAAAACCAAACAAAACAGCCTAAAAGTCTCCAGAAAAACCGCTAATAATTTCAACTTCTTGCATTATTGGAATTCCTGTGACTGACTAAATGAGCTAGTGATTGGGGAACAGAGATGGAGTCAGTAGATTTGTACGACCGTTCCACTTGTCACAGGATGTTCTGTTTTGTTCCATGCAAATACACAGACCAAGAATTTATTTGATTTTTCAGCAAGTCCATTTTCTCTGTGTTATGAGGGCAGCTAAAAAATATGGAGACAACTTAAGTAATCAACTCTGTTTATGACCATGACCAAGCTCAGAAACCCTCTGACTCAGTCTATCCTTCCATAAAATTAGTTGACTACTTAACATGAAGGTGGAGACGTTTAATTAAAGTGTAATTGTTTTGCCTCTGAACTCATCCAGGTCCTGATTCAATGCACATTGAAGTCAGTGAGGAGCTTTTAATGAATTTCCTTGAGCTTTAAATAAGTACACATGGACGTGTACCCTTAAAGGAAATGTGACCTAAATTTTTGCAGCAGAGTTGCTGTAAAGGAGGAATATAAATACTGAAACAGCTTAAGGTAAACTACAGAAGGGATGCTTTTTGTAGAACTGAGGAGGGGATAGTGCAGCTGCAGGGATCTCTGGTGCCTGTTGCCATATTAATGCAATGTTAATGGAGTTTCGTAACTGTGAGTGTGATGGATCTTATATGGAAAACTGGAAATTTCTGTGTGCCTTGGCAGCTTGCTCGGTTGGTTGGGGGAGGCAATATCAGACTTCAAGATAAACATGGTTAACTGAATGTTTATGCAAAACCGATCAGCAATAACACTTACAATATAATTAACTTTAAGAGTTGATGCCAAATTGAGAAAAATAGGAGCATTCACGTCTTCTTAGCTGCCTTTTTTCAGGAATGTCTGTAGATGCCAAATAATACTCGTTGGTTTATGTGGAATTTGTGAAAGGTTTTCCTTAACTTCAGAGGTCAGAAACATCAGGTTTTGCTAAACAGAACTTTTATTGGTGAAATCTTGGTCAGCAGCTACAATGAACTTGGTACAGTAAGCCTTTCACAGTTCACATAAAACTGTTTGCAACCATTCTTACTGTTCCACTGTCAAGATTCATAGTTCACTAACTTTTACAAAACATGCTTTAATCTTTAAATAAAATACTGTGTGTGAAATAGCATGTGTGAGGCACTACGGTTTTGTCCCCTTGTTTTTCCTATGTTAATTTCATTGCTCTTGGTAGCTGCAGTTTTAGATGTAACTGCTGTCAGCTCCTTCCTTTTGTTGAGCAGCTAACCATAATAAAGGTGTGCTGTAATTGTGCTGATGGTTTGGGAGCTGCAGAAATCTGGCTGCACTTCCAGTCAGCCTCTTTGCCCATTCTGCCTTGAATTGGTGGTGGCTGGGTGCAGTCCTGCTCTTGGATCCCCTGAAGTGATCTGGGATCTTGCAGCGGTTTTAACTTGTGTGAGAATCAGCCAGTCCCGAGCATTGGTGTGAATGGTCTCTGGGCTAGCTCCTGTTGGTACTATTGTTACGTACTGGAGTTTGATAAATCTAAATAAATATTTTTACATATGGTTGCCTTTAACATAAGTGTGTTCTGCCTTGCCTGTGATTCTTCCATTGTGCTCAGGAATTAACCAGTCTCAGAAATGATGGGGACTGTCTAGAACCTGTAGGGCCCTGCAGTCCGTGGGTTCTTTCTCTCCAGCCCACGTGTGTTTGTTCAGTGCTGAAGGGACTCTTCAGCTGTCACACCACTGACCTCATGCAGCATTATGTCACAGTTCATGGCTGATATAATTAAGGTAACATTCAGAATTGTGGCTAGGCAGGAAGGAAATTGCATCCGCTTTCCTGAGAAATAGGAAGTCTCTTGAAGGCAAGATTTCCTTCTTTGCAATCCCACTTGGCCAAAACAGAGGGAAAGCAAAATGTCCGTGGTAAAATTGATGTGTAATTAGGAACTTCTTTCAAAATAGTGAGTGTTAAAAGTCCTCTCTTAAAACTGACAAGGATTTCTTTCCTTCCTTCCTCCTCTCTCCATCAGACATCTTTGCAGCACAGTCTTGTTTGGTGACCTAAGAAGGGAACAAAAATCTTTTTCTTGTGCTTTTTGTTTCTAGTAAGTCCTTCAGAGAAAAGAGAAGCTGGCATACTTGGCATACTCTACTGAGACCAATCTATGGAACACCATCCAGGAAAAGTCTCGTGGATTATTATTTGATGAAGGTCTTAGGAGCAAAAGTCTCTTGGCCATATTATCCAGTAACATTGCTGATGCTCATGGATCGCTGAGGAGGCAGAGTTTGTGTTCTGGTTAGTACCAAAGATATGATCAAGGCACGGAGCCATATGAGACAAAGAGCCATTAAGTCTTAGTTCAGCTCACAGCAAGAGCTATTAATAGTAGAGCTCTTTAAATGGTTTTAAAAATTAAACCTTGATTCAGAACTGAAACCTCTTCTTAGCTTTTTTTGGTTATTCAGAGCATCCATGGGGAAAGCAGCACAAAAGATTTTTTTTTTTCTTAAAGAGGCAAGATAACTAGGTGACATAAGGGCTGTGTTTGTCACATTTTACAGCAAATTTTATTGATGTATGAGGCCAGAACACTATTTCATGTTGTTGTCCAATGGTTACACAATTTTTGGTAGTAAAGAACTATTAATCTGAGAGTCTCTGGTCCTAACAATGTACTTTGATACAGTGTTGCAAAATACTAAAATGCTAAGTAGTCACCAACCTAATAACAGCTCGCGTTGTAATTGCTTTTAAAAAATCTAGTTAGCCCTAATCTCTCTACTATAAAAGATTTATAGGCATTTGCAGTGTGAAATGTCTGTGACCTGGCAATAATGATGTTCAGATGTCAGTAAAAATTACAGGGCAGCACAGTTCACATTTGCATTGAAAGCTCTCACTAATCTATAGATCCTGTGTTGATGAGTACCAGAGAAATGCCTATAAATACATATATATATAAATAAGTATAGATGTATGTACACACATAGTGGAGAGAAAGGCTTTCTGTGCCACCACTTGTGATCTCTGCCATTCCGGGTTAAATGCACCCAGCGCTGTGTGCTGGGGCTGGGAGATATTGGTCACTCCAGCACAGGGAGTTTCACTCCAGAAATGGCACTTCTGGTCTTTGGAGGCTTTTACTGCATGATTGTGAATTGAAATTCAATGTCATTGTTATTCTAACTGCTTACAGATACTTACTGGAATTTTTCCTGTTCTCAATTAGGATTTTGCCTGTTCGGATTAAGGAATTGTGCTCTAGGATGACCCTGCTTTAGCAGGGAGTCTGGACCAGGTGACCCCACTGTGGTCCCTCCAAGCTCACCCATTTTGGTTCTGTGATTTTAGACTGTTCTCTTTTCGTTTATGATTAGTTCATGAATAGTGAACTTATTCATTCATATATATTCATTATGAATAGTGTCACTTGCCTTTTTGTTAAAGTTGCCTGAAACATCAAATTTTTGCACTAGATGCAGTTTAATATCAAAAATCTGAATATGATTACACTATTAATGAAACTGGTTGGGAACATACCAAATATTGAAGTTCTTCACCATTAGCAGTGCTGGTAATTCTGACTGTTCTCGTGCATGTTTCTGTTTCCTGTTCCACTTTAAGTCACATGAGAATTGCTGAAGAGGCAGAAAAAACATCCTGCACCTTGGGCACATACACATACCTGCATCAATTTTGACATTGTACGGTGTGGTGGAGGCTTATTTTAGATTCCTTATGAAGAGTGAACCAATTTCTTGCTTCTACAGCCAAGTACCTCTTTATCAGTAGTTATATTTCGTGAGTGCAGGGTGTTCGTGTCCTGTGTATTGTTATTTTTCGCCCTGTTGACTTTAGTTTCTCTGTTATAAATGTCCCTCTTCAGCAAACCCCAGATTTAATAGTGATGGTCTGTAAGTCCTCGGGGGGTCCCGACTCCGATGTTGCCGCTTTGTGCAGAGCTGCTTTGAGAACGTGGCTTTGGTCACAAAGCTGATTGACGTGACCACAGTTCATGGTCTCCACACTCCTCGTGCATCTTGGGGAGCTGGCCTTGGCTCGGGTTCTGCCGTGGCCACAGAGCAGACCTGGGGGCTGCCACTGGTGTCAATAATTAGTAGTCAAAAAATACCTCACCTCACAGGTGTTCCGTGGGTACGTATTTGTACAATGCATGGCATGCCAGCCATAGAAAATGGGTTGGATACATTGAAAATCACTTGTTGATTCCTGTAAGTAGTTGATAATTTTTGCCTATTATTGGTGCTCCATTTTTTCACTAGTTTATGATCCAAGTTAAAATCAAACAATGAAAATAGAGCTAATTTCTCGGAGACAAGAAAGTTTAGGTCTGTGTGCTGGAAGCTTCATTTTCTGTTTCTGAAATAAAATATTTACACACAGATCCACACAAAGCTTTGCTGTACTGTTCTGTTTTAATGATGGATGCCGAACACTCTTTTTACAGCAGTAATTCTTCAGTGGTAGTTAAGTTGTTGGCTTAACCTGGTAGTTAAATCGTTGGCTATCTGTCATTAGTGCCTAATTTCCTGCCCAGAAGATTTGTAGCTTTGTTATAAATAGGAGAAGAGGTGCCTGAGCCTCTGTGAAAGGTGCCCATGACTGGGACAAGGGCTGCACTCGTCCATCCAGCTGCTGGCCAGCGTTGTGAGTAAAGTATGGGAACATTCTTCTGGGATTGTCTCTTGCACTGGGATGCAGCGTGTGTATAAACTGCTGTAGTGAAGTGTTGTCACTTTTTAAAGAATTTTTGACACATTCATCTTTGAAGTGTGAGTACCTTTGTGAAATGAAAGGCTTTTTTTCAGGTTTTGTTGGTGTTACTACATTTAATTTCAGAGGCTTCAAGTTGACTGACGTGAACTACCTAAAACCCTGTGCTGCCTCTTTTAACTGTATGAGATGTGAGAGGTGTCTTCTCCTCGAGAGAAGGGGGGGAAATCATCTGGTTTGTGTGTGCCTGAAGGTCAAGAGGCAAATTTTAATTTCATGAAAGTGGTGATTATGATGGTAGGATTTTTTAAATTAATTTTTTAAGTCAGCTTGAGCATTGATGTAAGAACTGTTTTGGTACGTTGGGAAGCTCTGTGGAGTGCACTTCATTCCTACTTTTGAAGTCCGTTTTGAAGCTCTGAAAGGTGATCCAGCACTGGGGAGAAAAACCCCTGCTTGTGTTCATAAATGTTTCATGACTAAATGGCAGAGTTTTGGGCTGTTTCCTGTCCTTCTTCAAGAAGGAGGACTGTAGTGTTTCGTTAAAAATTTAAATCTAACATTTAAGAGATGTGAACGTACCACGGGAGTTCCAGCAGTAGATTGACCTAAATCTGACACTGGGGTTCAGATTCTGAAGTCAGCTAAAAGGTAGCACTGAACATAGAAATGAAGACAAAAAAGAAAGTATTAAATATTTCAGCTCTTACTGTTCACCTATAAATAGGTAGCTGTTATGAATTCTTCATTGTATCCCTCTGGAGATGGGAATTAATCCAGTCTCCAGCTGCCTGTGACTGAAGGTCATGAGTCAGAATGAATTAGAGGAAAATTTGTAGCAGGGTTTTTGCAGACTCTGGTTCCTGACTTCAGGTTTCAGGCTCCAGCTTGGAAGGTTTTTCAGGCTCTAGCTGTTCTCTGAAAAATGTCATTTGAAAATTAACAAGGCTTAAATTAGGGGCAGCATCCCCTTGCACTTCCAAGCTTCCCAGTATGACCATGTTTAAGCACTGAAGTGCTCCGTGGTGGAACTGTGGAGGGGGATGGCTTAACCTTGGCTAACGATATCAGAGAGTCACAGGGACCCCTTCCTGCTGCTCTGAACTCCACTTGTGTGGAGCAAAGGGAACCTGCAGTGCTCGGGTTTATTCACCATAACTCCTTATCTGAGCTTTTATAATCCTATCCTGTTAATTGAGGGTTTTAACTGCCTTGAACAGAACCAGTCAGATTCAAAAAAAAAAAAAAAAAAAAAAATTGTAGCTGGACTAACTCCTGTTGGGTTTCTTTTGGCTATAACTGGAAATGATACAAGATATTAAAGAGGTAGTCAGCCATGACTTACGTTTTAAAGAACTTGCCAGATGGCTGCTCTAACTACCCTAAATAATTAAGACTGAATATGTAAAATACTACATTTTCCAACAGCTTACTGCCTTTTTATTTTCTTCCCCCTTAATATAGGCCGTGCAGATTCCTCAGTTGCACTTTGTGTTTTCCCATACCAGTAAAATGTGGTTGTTAGGAATTTCAGCATTACAGAGGACTGCAGTGTTGGGGGGAATATGAAATTTGAAGGAACAAAAGCTCATGTTGCTTTCTCATTGCATTAAATAAGCATGGCTTTAAAACTGAATGGGATGCGTAAGTGGTTTCCTTTATGCAAAATTTATAAAAATGCATTTTTTTAGTGTGTTTCTTTTTCTGTTGAGATGTGAAATTTTTGTTTATTTAAAAAGATGACAAGAGAGGAGTCAGAAGAATTTGGGAGTTCTTAATTATGAACCAATCTGTGTCCAGCAGAGAGTCCCTTCCAGGTTTCAAATTCATACCAGTGTAGGTGGAAGTGAAGGAAATACAGTTACAAATCTGTAATTTTCAGTTGCTGTGTGTTGGAATCTTCTTCTGAAGGCGTTCAGTCAAAACAGTTCTTGCTGGTGAGGCTTGAGTTTCCTGAGGAGCTGTTTCCATCTGTTGGTAAAACAGACAAGTTAAACTGAGATTGAGTACAGATTTCTCCTGTCTACATTTTTTTGAAGTGAAACCCCAGTAGCTGATATTCTAAACCTAGTTAGGAAAACATAATAAAGGGGGAGGCTAACTGCAGTTACAGTATTTTTTCATTATGTACTGTTGTGTCTGGGGTCAGTAATTGAAGAGAAAGCCCCTGTGGTCTTTTAGTTCGTTTTTGGGAAGAAATACATTGTATTTTCATTAAAGACTTTTCAGAACAAGTAACAATGAGGAGAGGTGAGGAAGTATCCCTTAATGCTAGTGGCAGAATTGGAAGTACTTAGCTATTACATTGCTTGGGTAATATCCTTGTAAAGCAGCCCAGGTGTTTTTAGGTGTAGAAGCACCTACACCTTCTCATTCCAAACCCATGTCTGGTTTCCTCTGATCTCTGACTTCCTGCCTTGCCAGAACCTGCACCTTCAGTCCTCAGTGTTTCGTGGGAAGGTGCTGCTCGTGCTCCGTTTGGGTTTGGGTTGCACACAGCCTTTCCCCAGCCCAGGAGAGGGGGTTGGAAGGAGACAGATGGGGATGTCGGGCGTTCCTGGCTCTGCCCAGTCCACATGTTGGGCCTTGCTGAGCTGAAGGAATTCCTGGGAGCCTCGCCCAGCCCAGTGCAGGCAGCGTGGGGAGGGAAGTGCTGGACTGCAGGACAGCTTTTCTGTCTGTTACTGGCCAGCCTCCTGTGCTGCTTGGGAAAGGGAGGGAGCGTTTCCAAACTCAGATTTATTGCTTCAGCAAAGCTGGGCTGGCAGTGGTGGCTGTAATATATAGATCTTTGTTGTTTATTATTCTGTCATGTGAATCATCTTAAAAATAAATGAGAACTAAATTTCGTTGCCTGTGCCTGCCAAACCAGGGAGAATTAGGTGACCCAATTATGTCCATTTGCAGTGTGTTGGATGCAGCAGGACAAGCTTGAAGCATTTAGTCTTTTAACACAGTTTAGTGAAGAGTGCAATCATTTCTGACTAACACTGCAGCTTTTGAAATGCACAGGTCAGTCTTTTTTGTGAGAAAGGGATGGAAAACTGACACTGGGGAGTAGATCCCCGTTTAGCTGCCAGAGGTAAGCACAGGCAGCCCAAACTTTCCTGTTGGCTCTGCATATCTGCCTCACCCTCACCTGGAGAGGCCAGTTCCAGATCTGATAGAACAGTGCATTCTCTATGGTTTCACCAGCCTTTGGCTTCTCTTCCTGCAGTGCCATCCAGGACATGATTCCCAGAAATTCAGCTGAGATCCCATTACTTCTTTGCTTAGACCGGGATGTATCAGTGGCTGTGTCCCTGGGCCTTGGAATCACTTTGGTATTCATTCCCTTGGATGAACATTTTCCAGTGGAGTTCTGTTGATGCTCTGGGGATTCCTTAAGTCCAGTACACAGCAGTTCTTCTTTTTCTGTCACCCTGTCTGCCCTGATACCCAGTTGTAAAAGATGTTCAGAAATACGTCACAAATCTAAAAAATAAAAGTCTCTGTCTCTGGCTGTTGGTGACTGATTGTGAGGTTCGTCTGAAAAATTCTGTGCAAAGAGTTTTCCAGCCCAGCTTTCTAGTGCCAGTCTTTGTAATTGCTGTATTCAGATAACATAGGCACCATTGAAAACAATAATTTTGGTCAAAATCAGCATGGTTTACATTTCTCCCTAGTTCTTCTCAAATCCTTGGTAAGTTACACCTATTTTGGGGTTTTTGCTAGAAGAAATTAGATATCACAGTATTTGTTGGTTTTTCCAGGGAGTTGGGTTTTATGCTGAAAGCTTCCTAGAGAATGCAAAGCTTGAATGCAATTCATTCTCAAGTGATTGAGAATGTCATTGGTATGGTCAGGGTGGAAATCTTGCAGCTGAAGAATGGCTTGATTTTAAAGAACTTTAAACATCAAAAGGTTTTCATGTTGAGCAGCTCCAGACAAGCGGCAGTTGTATGAATTTTACCTAGACCATGTTCTGAAGCAGACTGGGAGTGAAGGTGTATTGAATTAAGGATCTTTCTGGGGTTCAGCTGTGGATGTTCTGTAATTCTTTGCTCATTTGTTTTCACAGGGCAGTTCCCTCATACATTTTTCCCAGCTCCAGTCACTAATCAGGACTGAACACGTGGATTATCTGATCTCCCGTGGTTTCTAGAAGCAGGTACGTTGGCACGGAAATCTGGTGTTTTGTTGGTTGGGGATGGAGCAGTGACCACTGATCCATGTGTCAGGAAGATTTGTGGGGGCAGGGAAATGCTGCTTAAGGGGCATTTCATAATGTGTAGCATATTAATGTAGCTTTCTGGAGAGAACAAAGATGATAATACTTTGATAAGGTTTTTCAGTCCTTCATTTGCATAGGTGGATCGTGCTGTCTTGTGGGCATGGACCAGCTTTGTATGTGGGTTTGGAAATTTTCTCATGTAGCATATGCTGGGTAACGTCGTCATCCTAAACTGTGTCTTCTGAAAGCTTTGTGTGACAAGGAACAGAGATATGTTCACGTTTC
The DNA here is from genome assembly GCA_013397755.1 of Cnemophilus loriae. Lineage (NCBI taxonomy): Eukaryota > Metazoa > Chordata > Aves > Passeriformes > Corvidae > Cnemophilus > Cnemophilus loriae. Next base: position 400,894 of record VZTF01007037.1, on the reverse strand, counting down.
TTGTGCTGGGGTCTCAGTGCTGTTTTAAGACCTTTGTCTTTCCGCTCTGATGTCAGTGAGTAGGGAGAGCTGTGGTGCCTGTTGCCCAGGATAATTGGGTGATGCAGGGAGAGCAAAGTGCTGTTGCTCTGAAAGTTAGTTTTACCTCTCTGTGCATATTTTTTGAGCCATATTGAGTGCTTTTTTCCCCCATGCTGCTTACTAATTGTGTGGAGCATTCACTGAATGGGCAGGCCTTAGGATTTTTATCCTTCCTGTTAAATAGGTGGCTTCATGCCAAACCTATCTTGGCTGAAGGTAACCTTAGAAGAACCAGGCTTAGATAGGAATTCCCATCATCCCTTCTTAAAGTTTGAAAATCAATAAACAACTGGAAGATAGTTATGATGGAAAAGAATGAACAGTAACCAAACCAGGTCTCGTAATATCTGATGTGCAGAGGAATGCTGAAGTGGGGTCTTCCTCGTTGGTGTGGGGGCAGCCGTGGCATTTTCTTGGTGCTTGTGGATGATGCCACCTATTGATATCCCATCCATTTTGTTTCACTGTTAAACAATAGATGTGCTACTACATTTCAGCTTTTGCTGTCACGATTTTTCTTTTCTAAGTTGATTGGTTACTAGCACAGCAGCTTCCCTTTTCAAGTACAATATTTTTTTAAAAGTATTTATAATATTAAGAACCACTCACAACCCTTCAGACTGACTCAGTATCTTGATCAATGTTTATTGTTTTATCAGTCTCTGGATGTGTATAACTTAATGTCCCTTGCTCACTATCTTATTTTGTTCATTGTCTTACTATTGGCAGCACTTGTTAGCACTCAGTAAATTGCACTGTGGAGTATATACCTAGTAGCATAATCCAATTTACTTACTTGAGTTGACACTACACAAAAATATGGGGTTGTTTAATTCCCCCTTCAGAGAGCAGGTTGCTGGTTGTATAAAAAACCCCAACAATCATCACCTTGCACATGTACAGGCTGCAGGTTTCCAAGCAGAACCATCTATAGCAGATCAGCTTAATGCAGATCTTCCCACTGAAACCTGTTCAAGAAGAACTGGTGATGGATCTTTCTCACTTTTTACTGCTGTTATCTCCATGCTCAGTAATGTGGGTGGCAAAGCCTGTCCCAGCAGCTGCTGCTGAAGTTTGCATTACTTCTGACTCACTCAGGAGGGCCTATGGGTAATTTAAAACGGTTTCCACACCCAGATTACTTTCCCTTAAAAGTAATAATGAAAATGAAGTGAGAGGAGAGGTTGGTAATGACTGCAGGAAAACATTACAGGGAATGCTGTGTTTGAACCTGCTGGGGTACAGCCTTCCCTATGCAAGCCTTGTGTAGTGTGTTCCTTTCATTACTGAGGTTCAGGAAATCACATTTATAGCTTGGTGTAGGACCAGACCCAGTTCTGGGAATGAAAAGTGGTTGAAGACCTGTTTTGGAGCCTTCTCCGAGGTGTATGGGGTGAAGGAGTGGCTGGGTCACACCTGCATCCACAGACTCATGGGAGCATGGAATGGTTTGGGTGGAAGGGACCTAAAGCCCAGCCCACCCCAGCCCTGCCACGGGCAGGGACACCTCCCACTGTCCCAGGCTGCTCCCAGCCCCGTCCAGCCTGGCCTTGGGCACTGCCAGGGATCCAGGGGCAGCCTCAGCTGCTCTGGGCACCCTGTGCCAGAGGCTCCCAGGGAAGAATTTCTCCCCAGTATCCGATCTAAACCCCCTCTCCATCAGGTGAAGCCGTTCCCCCTGTGCTGTCACTCCAGGCTCCTGTGAACTGTCTCTCCATCTTTCGTGTGGGGTCCCTTCAGGGGCAGTCAGGGGTTACATTTCTCTGACACACAGCCCTGGTAAGGGACTGGTTCAGTTTGTGACACTGCTGGAATACTGTGCTATTTGAAGCACCATTATTTTTTACATTTCAGGTTAAGGTTTTTACTATTTTTGACTTAATAAACATGGTTCAAGTTGGTTTTTAAGAGCCGCTGAAGAGAACGCCTGAATGTTTGTTTTGTCTTGGTAAACACCCTGTTGAGGAACTTAAATAATTACCAGATACTCATATAATAAAGTATAATCATGCTTTCTGCTATAGAATTTGGGTAGCACAGTCTGTTTATTCATAACACAATTATTTTTATTAAAATAAGAAGCAAAAGCTCAGTTTTTAAGTGATACTCTTTCCCTGCTCCTCTTAGCTCTGCTTTCTCTCCAAAACCATTTCATAAATTTTAATAACTTTTACAGTAACGCAATGGCCTTTTTTATATGATATATAAAGGAAAAAAGAAAAAAGAGGAGGAAGACTTAAGAGTTTAGATTTCACACAGCTTTTGTTCAGCCATTGCAGGCTTGATGGCTGTGCGTTCTGCATCCTGTTTTTGTTCTGCTTGTGCTTATTTATGGAAAAAACCCCAAACCACGGACTCTTCTGTCAGGGCGATTCTTTCATCTAGTTCTTAGAATTCCTTTTCTACTCGCGCAGTAACGTAGCCACAGATAATGAGCTGTGGGGATGTGAACGTGAGCCTCTGTGAATGTTTCAGTTGCACGTGTAAGGCCCAGTTTAGCTGCTCACATTTTTAAGGGTTTCTCTGGGGAAGGATGTGATTCCTTACCCTCCCAGGTTATTCAGTGATCTGCCCACTGGTGAAAAACAGGTATTTTGGAAATGAAACTTTTCCTCTATTTCCTGTTAGACCCCATTGCCTATTTTAGTTTGTCTTTTCCTGATTCTGTATCTCCAGGAAATCCAGGAGCTGGCAGGAGGGGAATGAACCGTGAGGGCGTCCCCGGAAAGAGTCCGGAGGAGATGTACATCCAGCAGAAAGTGAGAGTCCTGCTTATGCTCAGGAAGATGGGATCAAACGTAAGATGCACTTCATAGCCCATCTTTTGTGGGTTTGCAGACAACTTTGGACTAACTGGGGTAGTGCTTGTTGAGTTGGGCAGGTGATGGTCTGGTTTTAATGCTGAATTGTTTTAGCCATCGTGGATTTAACCATTATCAGTTAAGCACAATTGATTTTTGCTTAAATATGATGAGGCTTGTGATGCCTGAAACTACCATATATAGAAAAATTATTTAAAGATTTTAATTATTGGAAAAACAGCCAAGTCAAGCAGCTGTTCTAAGGTGACGCTGAACCTGCCCATGAGTTCATGATGTCCCATGATGCTGTGTCCTTGCTGGTGGTCGAGCTGCACAAACCAGGGGTGATTCAGCTGGGGGAGAGTGCAGCAGAGGCTGCTTGGTGCCTCCCAGTGGGAGCTGGTGCGTGCAGTCTGTGTGGTTGTGGTTTTGCTGAGTGCTCTGTGCCCCCAGCTGACGGCCAGCGAGGAGGAGTTCCTGCGCACGTACGCGGGGGTGGTGAACAGCCAGCTGAGCCAGCTGCCCCAGCACTCCATCGACCAGGGTGAGTACTGCCCCTCTGCCCCCCCCGTGCCTCCCCGTGCCCCCCTCTGCCCCGGGCCTGCTTCCCCTGGGACAGCAGCCTCAGAAAACACCACCTTTAGCCTCCTGTGCTTCCAGAACAGCGTGCCACCTGCTGAAACCCATCCTCCAGGCCGGGGTATGCCGCTTCTGTTAATTCTTTGCAGAAGTCTTGGTAAACAATTGTGTGGAGCTGCTCTGAATCCACTAATCTCTTCTGAACCTGAATGTTTCTTACTGGCTTCCTCTCCCTCCCCTGCACAGCCCTCGTGCCAGATCACGTTCATAAAGTGCAGCTTGGTATTGAAGGAACATGGTAAGACTCAAGCCAGAAAGAACTGAGTCAAGCAGAAACGTAGTATAGATCTGAGACATCTGGAAATCCATTACAAACACAACCTGCACAAACTTGCTGCTGTGTTCATTCCTCACCTAGCTGGGGGCTGATGGAGGTGGATATACTTGAAGAATTCTGAGCCAAAATACACAACTTTTCTGCCAGTCTAAAGTGAGAATTCGCTTGTTTCTTGTCAAAACCTGCGGTAGACACATTCACTTAAGAGAAACTTACTTGCAGTTGGCATTTTTCAGCATTATCCTTAAAAGTTACATTTTTGACAGTCAAATCTATGCTGAATAACCTGCACTTTGGCAGAGAAAAGGTGATAAAATCAGAAGTCCAGCCAGGGGACACAGATACTTCCTACAGCGGTCCTGTAGCTGTAGTGTGCTCTACAGACAGAAGCAACTCTAATTTATTGCTCAGGACTTCGATTTTCTCAGAAATCTCTCCAGGTTTCTAACAGTCAGTAATGGTAATGCCCTTTGCTTGCTGCTGCCTGTACCCTCTGCTGAGTCCTGGGGTTGGTGAAACAGGAAGGCTGAGTATGAAATTCCTGGAAGCTGGGAGTACCATGGCATGGGTGTCCCATGTGCCACCCTAAGGGAGATCCCATCTCCACTAGATGGCATTACCTTGTGCTGGAAAACCCCTGCAACTCCACACACTCACTGTTCTGTTGCTCCAAGATTGCTTAAAGGAATTTTCTTCTGTACTTTTCTGTTTTCATCGAATCTCCTCTGGAGGATTTTTCTTCCTTTATGCAGCTTGTCTTACACAACAACAAAAAGGGGTGTTATGTAGGGAGTAACTTACACCAAGTGAGCACTTCAGTGGATTTCACAACCTTTTGTTCCACAGTAGGACAGGTTGCTCTCAGCCTGACTTGTCCCTTATGTATCTTTAGAGCCATTTTCCTCCAGCAGGCACAAAAGACACAAAGCTGACTTCACATCCCCATTTTGTTCCACAAACAGGATGACGTTGTTGGCCTGAGCACTCTGAGAGCTTTGTTATGGACCTGCAGGTTTCTGTGTGTCCCGTACAAATGCTGCAGTCTGGCTCCAGTTCCAGGAAGGTTTTTTTTGTTTGTTGGGGGTTTTTTGACAGGAGTGTAGAGCATGGATGGTGTAGAATTTTGTAGGTGTATTACAGTCTCTGCAGTACAGTCTCTATTGCATTTTTTATGTATTTCTTTTTTGTGCATCCATGATCTGTGCCTGAGGCTGGCGGCCCCACAGCAGTCACCTGAGCAGGACTGCTGAGCTGGTCCCTGTGGTGCCCCGGCTGTGGTTTGTGATCTGGGACTCCTGTGTGAGCCCCGTGTGTGACCACAGGGAGTCACTGCAGCCTCTGTGTCCATTGTGTCAGCGCTGTGGCACTGCATCCAAGGAAGTTTTCACTGTCCCTGCTGAATTCAGCCTTGTGCCATAAACTCTCCATGAGCCACTGTTCATACCAATATCTCTGACATTTAAAGTTCCTCCATGAGATTGTTTGTTGTCTAAGGATCCAGCAGTGGAAGTTAATGGCTAATGTGGATCAAGAAGCATCTTAGAACATCTCTGTGATTTGTAATCAAGCCTGAAGGCTAAGACTCCCCTTCAGTTTATGCTTATTTTGATTGGAAGAGGAGATATGATAATTGAGTCTAATACTAATGTCATGCTCACATTTTTTGTAACCATTTTATTTTTCAATCATTGTTAACACCTATATGAAAGTGCAAAATCCAGGGTGTTTTCCTTCACTCAGGGAGCTCTTTAGCTGACATCTGTGGAGTGTTTGTTGTTTGTTTTTATGGCTCCAAGAATAACTGAGGAACCCTGAGGCATCTCAGTTCAGCCAGTGTGTGTGCTGGAGAGGGGATGGAATCCTGAGCTGTTTTGGGATATTCACACGCTGGTCTTGCCTGCATTGCAGCAAGAGCTAACGCAGCTCACACTTGTTAGGGCCCTCCGGATTAAAAGGATGAAATTCAGGCTTTCTCACGTATTTTTGAGTACAAGCAAAATGCCTCTCAGGAAGTTTCATGCACAGAAGCATCTCCTGCGTATTCCCTGTTGCCCAGCTCCTTGCATTTCCAAAGGGTGGGCTGGCTCTGGGCTTGCTGCTGGCAGGTCTGTAAATGGAAGCAGTGCAGGGAGGAAGCACAAGATGGGAATTGTGCTGAGACCTCGGTGATTGCAGCTCTGGTGTTCCTATAGCAACAGGAGTGTCGTGCTGGTTCCTGGAGGAAGCTGGTCCCGTGGGGAGGGCAAGGCTGAGATGCAAACACGTGCCTGGCTGGGTGAGACGTGTTCTCTGGGTGGTGGGGCACCAAAACCACCCCAGGCTGCTCGTGGGGTTCCGGGGGACCGTGCTCGTGACTTGGCAGATGGTGGTGGAGAGTGGAGATGGAGCTCTGCTCAGTGCAGTTTTATTCTGTTGCACACAAGGCTTGTTTGAATGTGCTGCTCCTCTCAGCAGTGCATGGTGTATTTTTAGAACGCCAGACTGGGATGCTAATACTGGGAATTGCAGGGAAGAGTTAATGTTTAGAAGATTGTTGCTGGAAGGTGGTTGAAGAAATGTATGTATGCAAAGATCTCGTGTGAAGTGAAGAATTTCTTTTTTTAAATTTGGCAGCCTGTAGAAATTCCCAACAGGATAAACCTTCTGATCTCCAAATGCTTTGGGGGTTTAATTAATTCTGCAGGTGACTACAAGCAAATCAGGTGTACATATCTATTTATCATTCAAAGCGCACTTGGAAACTGCAGATGTTGGAGGTGTCAGCATCTTCTCTTGTGTTAAGGTGGTGTGGTTTTAATCCAGCCTGTACCCTGCTGGGTTCCTGTCTCTGTACCCAGGTCCTTGCTGGGCAGCTCTGGCATCAGTCCCCCCAGGGAAGCTTCCTGCCATGGAAGTGAGCTGGGAGCAACTGGGGCACTGAGCTCAGGGCACGTCTGCAGCCTTCCCTGCCCTGCAGTAAAGTCATTTGACCTTCAGCTCATCTTAGCTTGCTAAGACTAAAGAACAAGTGGTGTAAAAGAACTCTAAATTCAGCAATCCAAACAATTGCAAGTGCAACATAATCTCAGCGGGATTTTTTTGGAAGTTAGTAGGGTAAGATTGTCACTATTACTTTCTCAGATAGGACATAAGCCCACTCGTTAATTATTGTTAATTTCTAGGAAGGATGAGGGTGAGAAAGCATAAGGCAGAAGCAGTGGGAGAAGTATTTGAATGTCTAAAAGTTTGTGGCAATTAATGCTTTGCTCATAAAAGATGGGGAATATTTCATTGGGTATGGTGTAAGTCTCTGTTTCAGGGTAGAAATGTGTGCCCAGAAAAGGGACAGCTGTGGAGAGAGAAGCTGTGTGTATAGATGCAGGTCAGGTAAAAGTGCTTTTGTCATTGTTCTATACATTAATTGCTGGAAGTGCAGAGCTCACTGAAGGATGTGCTCAAAGCAGACGTGGTTCACCTCCCATTGTCTCAGTCACAGGCTCTTGGCCATGTGCAGCTTAACTTTATAACCTGTGCTCTGCTTTTTACATTATTTTACTGGATTAGTAAGAAAACATCTGTTATGGGAGCCAAGTGGGCCTGCAGGAGCAGCTCTGTTACTGGTACTCGAGTCCCTGCTTTCCCCTCAGCACACAGAAGGCCCAGCTCTGTTCTCTGGCAGTGTTTGTGTCTGTACACGAGCACGGGCACTGGAGAATTGCTTAATGAGCAGCCTCCTTAGCTTGGTTTCCTTTAGCTCTGGGTAGTTTCGGCTATTGGACAGGGCTGGAACAAAACCTGCTTTTGTGCTGAGAAATGTGGATGACCTTTTTCTGGACAAATGTCACCCAGGTTCTTTTGCTGGGGGGCACCTCCAGACGTGGCCATGTTCCCTCGGAGGCCTCTGGAAGGTTGGAAGTTCGGGGCAGGCGGGAACACGGAGCTGTGGGGTTATCTGGGATGCAGCCTGCTTTCCTGCGTGGGATTGCAAGGAAGCTTGCAAGAATTTTGTTCCCGTTTAGACACTGGAAAGGGGAGACCCCGGGAAAACAATCAGCATCTGTTAAGGAATGCAGCCCATCCCTGTGCTGAGGGAGGTCTCTGATTCTGCGGTTGCCAGGCGACTCCAGCTGCTCCTGCACCTTAAAGGGATGCGTGGAACACTCAGTGCCAGAGGTGCTGCTGGAGCTGCCCTTGCCTCCTCCATGCTGCAGCGTGGGGTTCTCCCTCTCCAGCGTTGAAGGGTTTGTCATAATCCTTGCGAGTGAAATCCTTGTTTTTCTTTAGAGGCTGGTAGTTCTTGCGTGTTTTAAAATCAACAAGGCAGCTTGTTAATTCCAGCCTGGATCCTGGTGCTATATATCATTTATGTTTTGATCAAGGAAGAAACAGTTTGTGCAGGAGATGAAAAGGGAGATGACTGCAGGGCTTCTGAATGCTGGCAAGAGGGTGCATCAGAGCAGTTTTTGATGTAGTTTTATATAAGATAAGGGCCCTACACATGAAAAACAAACTCCTGCTTGGTCCTTAATATTTCCTCCTTTGAGTACATATAACAAATAAATTGTGAGGTGTATAAAAGTAAATGTAGTTGCATTTCATGAGCATTGATTTAGTTTTTAAGGACATTAGCAAGGGGAATTTACAACCATTTTTGACCACTTTTCCTTCTATATTGCAACTGAAGAGCAGATTAGATAACTGAGAAATGGAATGCATGTAATGAGAACAGATGAGGCATTTTTATTAGTCCTCTTTTACCTTGTGTGCAGGTATATAGGCAGAAGTTGCTTGGGGCACAAAACTGAGATTTGCTTCTTGATATGCTTCAGGTAAAAGATGAGGAATTTTACATGCTGGTGCTCCACCTGAGTTGAATTTGAACTTTGCAGAGCCCTGGAAGAGGATTCTGTGGAGCTGAGCAGTTACCTGACTGGGACAGGCAGTGGTGGTGTTTTTGGCATTCCCCAGTTTGTCATTTGCTTTCCTGTTGGTTGTATGGATGGGTAGAATGACATTTTGGGTACTGCACCTCTCCACTGTTCTTTAAAGGAAGTAATTATGGCACAGTTTTCCTGTCTCCATTGTTGTTGCAGGTGCTGAGGATGTTGTGATGGCATTTTCCAGATCAGAGACAGAAGACAGAAGACAGTAACTACAGGACACCTGAACAACACGGAACTGGAGAGGACAGTGAGATTCCTGAAGATAGAGGAGGATGGCTGAGTGTTAATAAGTTCCTCTGCCCACCCTAATTGTTCCTTGGTATTCCTTCTCCTTTGTAATGTTGTTTCCCTTTGCCCAACCCTCAGAATGCATCTCACAGCCATCTATTCCTGTCAGATTTTGCAACTCGGCCAGGCTGTGTTTGTTAAGGACAAACCTAAAGGTGTGGTTTTGGTTGGCTCAAAGGGACAGGCTGTGGTTGGCTAAAGGAAGGCAATTTTTCGAACTTGACCAATGGAAACCTTTTATCTCACATTTGATTTTATATTTTAAACAAAGTTTCTTGACATCCTACTTCTAGAGAAGCTTTTCATGCTGTGGTGCTTATTTAGGTCAAACTTGTGAATTTGAAGAGGGTTTGATTTGGCTGCATAGAACTGGAAGCAACTTGTGATTGGGTGACAGTGCAAAAGCTTTCCCTTCAGGTGGCTTGCAGGTGTTTTGCTGACTCCAACATTTTCATTGCAGGAAGCTGATGTTTTGGTGCATTGGTTATTTCTTTATACTTACTGACTTGGGGGGGAAAAGACAAATGTGCTTTGCAATATTTATTACATCTACACACATATAAACGCTTGCTTTTGGGGGGTTGTTTTGGTTTTTTGATTGGCTTTGAAGTCACGGTTTGATTTCCTTTTGGCTGCAGTGTTTCTGATGCAATCAATTTTTCCATACTCAGCTGCTCTGTGGCCTCGAGCTCTTTTGGGAGCATGTGTCAAAGCAGATTTGGCTCAAGAAGTCCACCTGGCCAGGCTGGAAGCCGGAGCTGCCCAGCCCTGGTGGGCACTGAGGGCTGAGCCCTGGCACACCTGGCTGCCCAGGGGCTTCTCTTTGCTTCCCACAGAAGAGCTGCAGGTGTTTTGCAGGAATTGCAAGGATGAGATCTATGGCTGTGACATGAATTTGCCAAATTTGTATAGAGAATATGTGAACTTGTTTAAAATACGACAGAGTTCCACTTTAACCCTTTAATTGCTGCACAAGACTAGCTCTCACATTAGGAACAATTAATGATCATTAACTTAAATCCAGCTTGCACTGGGCTTTAATAAACTGAAGTTTCTAGTCACTTGAAAAATTGTACATGGTTTCCCTCCTTGCAGCTGTTTGGTGATAGGGAAATTCTCTGGATCCTAGGATAATAGCATGTTCTTGAGGCACTGTTCCAGGAGGCAGCAGTGCTGCATTAGGCTGTCCAACACTGAGTGTACAGGTGACACTCTCAGGTTTACTCTCTCTGTAGCTGCAGGGCCTTAAAACACACACAGACATTTACAGACTGAAAAGCCTGCAGTGAAATTCCCGAGGTGCACTGACTGTTCAGGAATCTGCACATAGTCTCCAGCACTGCTGCCTAAAACCAAGCACTTCATTTTCTCTCATGTGTGCAGGTGGTTTTTACAAAACTTCTGGATTTTGCTGTGGGTTGCACTGACTTCGAGATGTTTCAGAATCTATTAAAGCTGAACTCAATTCACCTGTTCCTGGTTCTTTTCCTATGGTTGTTAAATATTTGCAGTAACAATTCTAGAATCTGACTGTGACAACATGACCATTTTCATGGCCAGAAATTCTGCTGACAGGATGCTGTTGTGGTCTCAAAATGGGGAAAAAGCTGGAGAGAAACTATGGACTGCCTGCAAAAGGAAGAATGGACTCGTGAGCACAAGGAAGAAATTATCTTGAGCAAACAAATACTGTGTAATGAGAGAAACTGTACATCTATTTATGAAAATGCTCCTTTTGATTCAGTTGCAGCTTTGTAAAGTTCTATGTGAAAGTAAATCTTTTACCCCTTTTTGTTGGGGCCAGATGAGAAATTTCTTTATTAAAATAAACCAGGAATGAGCCCAAAGGATTCTCTAGATTTTGACTTGGTTGCCTAAGAAGCACTTTAATGTCAGTTTGGTGCAGAGGGGGGCAGCCCTTACAGTGTTAAGTGAGGGGGTCTGTGTGACTCTGGCTGGAGGAAGGGGCTGCTCTGTGGTGGCCTGTCAGTGGATGATTGTTCTGAAAATACTTTTCACCAAAGGAGGGGAATTCTGTGAGATGAGCATGGAAAACCCAAGTTGCCATCAAGGCTGGATGCAGACACACACCTGAGCAGGGGTGTGGCTCCAAACCCTTGCTCCCTGCTGTTCTACCTGTGGGGGTTGTAAGCTGCCACAAGCGCTCAACAGTTGCTGTTATTTCTGCCTTGGTCTGTTCTTTCAGAGAAGCTCAAGGCATAATTGTGGTTCAAGACTGCAGAGCAACTTGTGACTGGAACTGAAGCAGAGCTGGAAGTGCCTGGGCTGCAAACAGGAGCCTTGTGTTCAGCTGCAGTAGCGAGGGCATGTGGCACTGGAACTTCACAGAGCAGGGTCTGACTGATCTCACTGATGGTTCTGGGGGTTGGTTCTGTTTCACTGCATGAAGGGGTGTAAAGTTTCCATGATTTCAGAGGAGGGTGCTGCTTCAGAAGAGAGCAGCTTTGGATGTTACTACGTACCTGCGTTTGTCCTGTGAAACACAGTGCAGGGAGTTACTTGACCAAGGAGGGACACAGGAGCTCGTGCTGCTGCTGACTGTGCACTGTAATCCACGTTCAGCTTTGCTCGTGACCTCCTAATCAGAGGGCACAGTGTAGATTGCCTTGAACGTGATTGGAATGGACAGTGCGAGCTGAGCATTTGCCTTCAGTCTTTTGTCCTGTACCTCGAGTGCCTGGAGCAGCCAGACACCGGTGTCCCCTGATCCTGTCTGCAGCCAGTGCCCGGGCCGTGGTGCTGCCAGGCCTGGGCTGTGGTGCTGCCTGGGCACAGTGAGGCATGGCCCTGCCTCCTGCCAGGAGAACAGCTCACAGTGTGGTCTCTACTCGGTGGTGGATTTTTTTAATGGCTTGATTCTGCTAAATCTTGGGGGTGTGTGGGGAGGGAAGTAGGGGCAGGTCAAGAAGGGATGAGTTTCTGTAGGTGGAAGCACAGGAGGAGAATTCTGTCTCGCTGTTGTGTTCTCATAAGCTTCTTTGAGCCTGCAGAAAGATGATAATTAAACTAGACAGAATCTTAAGCTTTTGCCTTGCCTTGCCAGCAGCAGCAGACTTCAGAGTCTCCCTCTAAAAGGAGCTGTGCCTCGTGCTGGTTCTGTACATGCTTAGCTGCTCTCACACCAGATGGGTGTACAGCGGTGCCTTTGTTTTAGTCTGACCTTGACCTTGAGGGCACAGGCTTCTGAAACTATATGGGACATGTGGACTTACCCTGGCTGTTGTAGCTACATGATCATTTTTACCTGATTTTTGCTTCTCTCTAAATGTAGCAAAGTCTAGATGTCAGAGGATTGGAGCAGTGCAAGGAATTAAATTAAAGCTTTTCGCTTTCAGTGCCATTGTCAAAAGGAGGAGGGGAGACTTGGATAACTGAGAAGTGTTTAGATAAACTACATCCCAGTAACAATGAGGAAAGGCTCGCTGAGGGTTTTGCAGACACCAAAAGCAGCACAGCTCAGAGTGCACCTGCTCTAGTAAGTAGTAGAGTAGTCTGGTACTACTGTGTATGCAAAGATTGCCAGCTCATATCCTTCTGCAGAGAAGGTCTTTGGGGGTTTAAACAGAGAATTTTTCAGGAACAGCACCTTGACTTAAGTACTGGTGAGATGGGTCACAGAGAATGAGATCTTTGGCATAGTCAGATCCTAGACCTGGTCGTGCTTAAGGCTGAAAGTCAACACCTTGATTTTTGCCCAGACAGAAGGAATGTTAAATTCATCTGTGTCAGGCTGCTGCAGAGCAAAGACACAAAAACACTTTCGAAACACAAGTAATATTAAATATCTCTGAAGGATCATAACGTTCTATCTGCAGGATTGGGTTGTGGCTGAGTTAAGCCTCAGTCATAATTAAATTGGTTCTGTAATTCTAAAATGACACTTACTGACATCTTTGCAGGAGAGGCCACACTGCTTTTGTGATGTGTTTTGAGTGTGTTCTGTCACCTGGGTAGAAAGAAGAGGTCGTGTGTGTTGTTTTTTTAGTCTCCTGTCTTGACAAGAGTGCAGAGAGTTGGTTTCTGTCTGGACCTGAATAAGTTTTTGTGAAGGTTGTTAGCACCATTCTTGCTCAGAGCTACTAAAATGAGAGGGGGAGCAGTAGGGGAAGAAAGAGAGAGATTAAAGGGGAAAACCCAGTATGTTATAAATGCATTTTCCTCTGCTGGAGGTTAAATAATATTTTATGCGTGTGACAGATACTGTGATTAAGGAGCTGTTAGGCAGAATGAGAGTTGGGCAGCAAAGGGAGCAGAGATGCTTGAGGGAAAAGGGTACTAAGATGTTCTTGTGCTGAATTCTCTTGTGCATATCTACTGTGTGATGTGTGGCTTTGCGTGCCTTTCACTGGAAAAAAAATATTCTACAGACATTTAGAGTGTTTTTTCCCTTCGTTGCTTTAACATCTTTTCTGTCTGAGATGTGTCACTGGTTACTAGTGACATTACTTTAGAAAATGGTCAGAATCTCTAATCTCTGCTGCTACTTCAGGGTCTAGGATTAGGACTGTAGAATGGCATATGATAATCTTGTACATAAATCATGGCTTTCACAAATGGAAAAGCTTTATCCTGTTTACTCTGTTGCAGACTGACTCGCCCGTCTGCGTCTTGCTCAGTTTGAGGACTCCTCAGTCACTGCAGAGCCTCTGGAGTTTCAGCTGTCATCATATACCCCTCATTCAAATCAGTGAAACCTGGGCACTCAGACTCAGTTTTAGATCAGGTCAATAAAGACTTGACCTATCCTGGGTCGTATTTTAATGTTCCACAGATGCCTGTCATTCCCAGAGGCTCTTCCTCACGCCGCACGGAGCTGCCTGTGTAAGCTGGGCTTCAGACAGGATGATATGCCTGTCTCATCTCATAAGCTTTTTACTTCCACTCAATGGACAATGTCTCATTGAAGCAGCAGTAAACAGGGAGCAGTGTGTGCTGTTAGCATGCACTACAAAGCTCTGTACTTCAGTCATTTAACACAACATGGGATTTAAAGCCCCCCCCAGCTTCCTTTTGCAGAAGACAGTGTGTCATTCCACTTACTCAGCTGATCTGCTTCTGACAGACACAGAGCAGGGGATAGAGCAGAAGGAGAAAAAGTAAGAAGTCTCAGTTCAGAGGCTCTTTGTCCAGACTGAAAATAAGAGAAAGCCTGGAACGTTAAAAGGTCCAGGTGAAGTGGAAATTCATGGCAGTTGAATGTTTGTGTGAGTAGTGGGATGGTCCTTGAGGTCCTGTGGGGTCCAGCAGAAGTAGATCCTATGAAAAAGGCAGGCATATAACTTTTCCAAAAGAACTCACTAGAAATGTTTTATCTTCCCTCACTGAGCAGAGGAAACCGTGGAGTTAACAATCTAATGGATACATTAAAGCAGCACACGTTGGGATGGGTAATTATTCTAAATCACTCTGATTCATTTGCATTTATTGGGTTGGTTGAGGAGGGACCTGCTGAGTACCGAGGTCTGTTCTGCCTGGTATGTGAGCCTTAGCTCAGTGGATGTTTGTTTCCTGCTCTGTTAAGACAAAACAGCTCTTTGCGGGTTCCCTTTTAGGGTTAATGTGTTCGTAACACCTATTCAAAAGCCACTGAATAGAATTCTGCTGTTTTCCTGCTGGTGGTGGGTCAGTGCCTGAGTCAGTGATAGCAACAACGCTTTGTACGTTCCCAGAACGGTGTTCCACCGCTTCAACACGACCTTCCCGCCCCGGGACGGGTCACTGCCAGCGTTTAACCATCGTCCTGTTCAGAACAGCGAGGGGAAGCAGCAGCCAGCCTTGCCAAGGGCAGCCAGGTGTGTCCCTGCAGGGAGGCTGTGCGCCCCGGAGCTCCCCACGGGGAGGCAATCGGGCCGTGCCGCTGGCGGGGAGCTCCGGGAGCCTCGGCAGCGCTAATCGGGGCTGGCTGCTCCCTAATCCCCTGATCCTCGCCGTGCGGACGGCAGCACAGGCGCTGTTTGCGTGTGTGCTCTTCTCCTGCTAACGGGGCCGGCTCTGGCGTGCGCAGCAGCGATTACATGGGCGGCGATCAAAACATGATTAGCGAAGCTGCAATTAGAGTGGAGGCCAGGAGGGCAGTGGCTTACTGCAGGAAGGGTCACCGCTGGTATCTGTCAGTACAGAAATAAGTATGGGAGATGACAAAGGATTTAGCTGCACTCGTCTCTGAGGAGACTGTAACTTAAATAGCCAGGGCACTGCCAGGAAAAAGCTGGGAGCACTGGAATTTTAGAGAAAGAGGAGGGGGGGGAAAAGAGAGGAAAAAACCAAAACCAAAACGGCGTTTTCCTCCTGACCAGATAATTTCAAAAAGGACTTTTTAAAACTTTTTAAGAGATAGGTTATGTAGGTAAAACATTGCCTCAGGGAAATCTGGGAAAATCATGCACAGTGCAGATCCTGGAAACTGATTCACTGATACCAACCAATGTAATTGGGTTTGTGCAAAGAGGAACTGTTCTTGGGATTGTGGCTGCAGCCTCGGGTTTCTTTACTGGTGAAATGTGTACCAGAGAGCAGGAAGTGAGGAATGCCTGCTGCTGTCTCTGGGAAGGAGTGGGGACATTGATTCTTTGGGTGACACCCCACTTCCTACACACGCAGCTGGACTGCAGCCAGACCTGCTGGACACCTGGACATAGGATTTGGAGGACAGGCTGCTGAGGAACCTTCCACCAAATTCTGTACTGTTGCAGAATAATGTAACATTTTGCTCCTTCTTTTCCTCCTTTCCCAAAAAAACACTTAGAGAAGGAAACTGCTGGAATCTGTCCTTCCGTTGTGGGGCTTTTTTAGCCATAGCGTAAGAGACCGACTGGAGGTTCAAGATGTGCTTTCAGAGAAAACTACAGAGAAACAGTAACTTGTTTTTAGAGGAACAAATTTGTCCTGAAGGTAAAAACCCGAATCTTTGAGTTGTCTGTATGTACTTAACTTAGTGAAATCTACCCACTTTGATGTTTTACAGCAGTGAGAGTGCTTGTTTTGTTTTGTTCCTTAATATTCCTTTACAATATCTGCCAAGTGTTGATTTGTAGATGACCTGTGCCGTTGTAAATCATCTTGGTTGACCCTTTGTCACTTTTGTTTTTGCTAAATGTCACTGAGTTTCACAGATGCCAGTGAGAGATCAGAGGTTTTGGTACCAGGGAGCCTTTGAACATGTGATGGCATTGCTGGAAGAGCTGTGTGTGGCAGTGCCAGTACAGTCCTTATGGCCCTGCTGCTTCAGGTTGATTGTCATGCTGGATACACAACTAGAGGATGGTAATTTGGTTCGTTTTGGAATCTCTGAGATAGGCTGCAGCCCAACAGGAGAGCATCTGCTTTCTTTTTTGCTGAAGAACACTGCTGGAACTTCTTTGTATAAGCTCGTTTGAAAACCCGTTGCTTGGTTTTATTAATATGTGATGATTTGGCTCCTTTTACCTACAGAAAATTACTTATCGGAATAAAACGCAAGAATATTGGCTACGAAAGGGGAAAATAAAGAGTGTAATTGTGTTAATTATCAGAATACCAGACATGTAATTAATATGCCACAGGAATAAAGAGCAAATGTACTAATAGCACATAATTGGACTTAAACTACACCCTTGGTAGAAGTCTCTGCAATGGAACTGTTGTGTTTGTGCTTCTTTTCAAATTACCAATAAGGAATAAATTAACATCCATTTTCTTGCCTGTACAAAGACGGAATCATATTGTGGGGCCGGGTAATGAATTCAGAGAATGCCTTTACATTCCCATATGGCTCTTGGGGAGGGGAATACTCATGCACATGGCTCTTCTCTCTTGCAGGGGGAAGGCAGAGAGGAAAACCTCATTGTGTGACCAGATGTTTGCAGAACACCATGAGCCTAAAGAATACAAAACATCTGTAAGCTGAGAAATTGAAACACTATCACCAGTACCTGGTGCAAATGTACGAGTTGGTTTATCCACCCGCCCTTCTATACCTGGTGTGTTACTGGACTGTGTTGTCACACAAGGAAATCGGGTAGGAGCAAGACACTGTCCCAGAGGGACATCTGTGACAGAGCTGGAAAAAAACCCCATAGTTCTTCACTCAGCAAAGACTTATGCTAATAAAGCCTAAATAATATTGAGGCCCTTAACAAGCATTGCTTTTTAGGTAAAGACTTGAAAGCCAGTCTGTTCAAGGTATTTCAAGGTATTTACAGTATATCTTGATTCGAGGTATTTCAAGGCATTGCAGCACTTGTTAATTTTTCCTCCCCTCTTTGTTCCCTTCTTTCCTAAATATGTAAATGGAAAGCCTAGAAATTCTGTCTTATTCAATTGTAATGCACCTGTCACCACAGTATCCAGACACCTGCCTTTTGCTTCACAGAAGTATTGTGAGAGTGCATTAATTAACGCTTGTAAATGCTCGGAGATCCTGGGATGGAAGGTGCTAATGAGTTGTAAAATATTATAATGATGATGCAGAATATTCAGCCTCTCTTTGTAAGGAAAGACTTGCATCTCCCCTTCATTGCTTTCATGTTTCTGGATGCATATTTTGCTATAGAAGGTAAGTCTGAGC
The DNA here is from genome assembly GCA_013397755.1 of Cnemophilus loriae. NCBI lineage: Eukaryota > Metazoa > Chordata > Aves > Passeriformes > Corvidae > Cnemophilus > Cnemophilus loriae. The sequence goes on along the minus strand of VZTF01007037.1, from coordinate 383,320 downwards.
AGGAAGAAGGATTGAACAAGGTGGAAAGATTGCTAATGCTGCTGGTTTTCTTGTGAGGGAGCTGGTTGGTTTCATGTACTTCTTTGCTTATTGAATTTTCTTTTTGTCTCTCTGATGAACCCCTACTTCAATGGCTTGTTGAGAATTCTCTGAACGTTCAGAAATGTCAGGGGAGAAGATTTTCTTCTTCAGATTGCCAAGGCCTTCATTTGCATCCCCTAAATCAATTCTCATACATGATCAAAGCAGTTCTGGAAATTTTCAAGTGTGGGGAAAACCAGTCCTGTAATTTTTTCTCCTCTAAAATATACAGTCAGGTTCCAAAGCATTAAAAAATAATAATAAAGTCTTAATCTACTGAATCTGAAAACACATGAGTTTTATGCCTTTCTATGTTCAGAGTGTGCATATTGGGGACAGCAAGGCTAGAAATGATCTAACAGGTCACCTGTGTGTGTTTTGTCTTCCAGCTGGCAGGGGCATTGCTCTGGCATTGTGTTGTGGAGTTTTCTTTTGAATGACCCAAAAGATGCCACTACTGCCTGTTGCCTTACAAGGGTGTTCTTGAGGTTTCATCAACCTCGTTGTGCAGAATTAATCCTTTATATTCACCCCGAATTATCTTTTTCTTAGTCTCATTATTGTTTGTTCTTCCCGCTTGGCTTAGACTGACAAAGCCATGTCAGAACCAGAAAACACCAAAATTCAAATTCCCCAGATACTTCGGGATTGTCCTATTGCCTTTTCCAGTGGAAATGGGAGGAGCTAGAATGGTGCTGTGTTACAGCTGCTCAGAAGCTGCTCTCTTGTTGCCCTCATCCAATATTTAGCTTGGGTGTGCACGCAGCTCTCTCATGAGCTTAATTACTGCATAGTCTCTATGGCAATTGGTCCCTTCTCAGATGTGGTTTCAGGGCAGCTGTGATAAACTGGTGGAGGAGATAAAGCTGGGTTTTAACTTCCCATTAAAAGAAATCATCATCTGCAAACACACTGCTATGCAGACATTAATTGCACTGAGATGAAAAACAAGCCCACAGTTGGTTCCAGCCTCTTTATTTAAAGACAACCATTTTCTCAATGCAGTTCTAGACTATTTGAAGTTTGGGCCCTTTCCCTATACATCCCCCTTTAAACAAGAGTCCAAGTCTAATATCCAGAAGTAACAGTGCATATTCTGCATGTATTCCAAATCCTTTATGATGCTGAGCTCTAACAAGCAGCTCCAGATCTGCCATTGTTCCCGAGCATGTCCTGCTGCTCCCTGCATTCCCGGTGTGCATTGCCTGCCTTTCAGGAGCAGGCAAATGCATTCATTTTTCCCTATCACCCTATCTTTTCTGTTCTGGCTGCTCAGCTCCACTCTGACAAGCACAATAAATGTGTCCTCCTGGGTCCTTGCAAGCCGGGCATTAGTCACACTGTGCATTTCAAGGACATCAGGCCAATAGGTTTTCAGCTGAAACAGAAAACATGTTCTGCCAGGAGCCATTTGTTCCAGTTTTGTTGCTTACCAATAAAATAAAAATCAATGGTTTTTTGGAACCTGAGAAGCAGGTCAGAGAGTAGGAGGGAGATAAGTGGTAAAATGAAGGTGCTGAAGTTAGTTCCCCGAGTTTCTCTGCAATAATGGCATGTGGCATTTGGGATAGAGTGAGGATCTCTGTCAGCGTGAGAAATGCAGTTTCCTCTGGCAGACAGGAACAGGACAGCTCTTGCCTAACAGCAAACAGGACTGGTGCACAGCAGGTCCCACACTAGGTGATTGAAATCAAATTGAGTTTTGTGAAACAAAATGAGAGGATATTGTATTTGCCGCGCTTCCAGAGTAAGTGCCAGTGGAACACCCGTGGTGACAGGGATCAGGATTTCATTTGGCTGCCTCACCCCGGCTGCAGGGCCCATCCTGTCTGTATCAGCCTCTCAACTGCCAGTTCAAACCTCTCAGTCATCCAAGGAAACAAAGCCATCGAATTGGTCCTAAAATACAGACTAAAGAATTGTTTGCTTTACTGAATCAGTGCCTTAGTCACAACTGACTCGGAGGAGTTTTGGTTAGAAAGTGAAATGCCATCAATGCCTTCTCTTTCCTTGGAAATTTCCCAGTTTCAGCATGACTGATTCAGCTGATTAATTCATCTGAGCTGGTAGTGTCATTGTGTAATAAATAAGGTTTACCTGGACATAGCATTTCTTCTCTTAAAAATGTCTCTTCTTCCTCATTCTGCAGAATCAGAACAATTTAAATGAGTCCTGATGGTAACAGTGAAGTCCCCTTCTCACTGTGGTCCATGGTGCTGTGCTTTCTCCTGTTATAATGCATGATACAGCCCAAGTGAAATGCAGAGCTCTTTTAAAATGTGTTTTTGCCACACCTAATGATAATTTATTTTGCAAAAAATGTTTTATTAGAGTATGTGTATGGGAATGCCAACTAGCTGGACATTCAGCCCTCTTCAGATACCTTTATATTGACATTAAAGCTCTGTCCATAGTTAGATTCCTAATCAAAATCCAGTATTTGGGTGAATACTGGGTATGTGTTACACCGTGTATTCATCAATGGGCAATCATCTTTCAACTGATGATATCTTGCCCAGCACATCTTTACTAATGGGGTGGTTCTTACTCAGACAGTACGTTAGTGAGCCTAGGTTGAGAGTCACCCTGTGCTGGACAGTCCTACTCTCCACACAAAACAAAAACGCATCATGTAGCACCCTGTCAGCTGAAGCTGCGTTGGCAGAATGTAAAGACTCAGCTCTCTGGCAACAGATGGGCTCCAGGCTTCTTCTGACATGATCTGCCATCCAGCATATGTTAGCCAGGCTGAGAAATCAAGGAGGTTTAGACTGAGGCTTTAGCTTTATTTAAAAAAAGAAAGATGTCTTAGCTCTTGATAGAGCAGCTGCCCTACACTCAGTGGAATAAATGTGGAGTAACTTGGCTGAGGGAGAGCTCCAGAGCACAGGATGGTAACTGGGGGTGGTCACTGTGCTGGGCCTCGGGTATGGCTCTTCAGGTTCCTGCTCCGCTCTGCAGACACTCGTGTACAGCCAGTAAAAGTGGTTGGTTTTGAGGATGGAAGAGGAAGAACATTTTTCCTTTGGACACCCAAATGCACTGGTTGTACAGACCAGATTCTGTCACCTCATGGGACCTGACTGGCTGCTCCAGGGCAGTGGATAGGTTGGTTTCTCATCTTTGGTTTCTCACCTTTGGTTTCTCCCCCATCTCAAGTGTGGGGTGACCAGGTAGGCAGCCCTGGGCTTGCCTGAGGAGGGAGGGGGAGGCTTTTCCAGCACAGATCAGTCTTGGATCTAAATTGCACAGAAAATAAGGAAATACTCCATGTCTAGGATCCTGAACATTCTGGACTTTATTTTTATTTCACTGTGGGAGTGAAATGGCTAACAGGTACAAAGCATGAGTAGTCAGCTCTAATTATAAAATAAGTTGGTTGCATTTTAATTGTCAAAACTCAGATCCATGGTATTGATCATTTTTTCCTTTGTTGAAACATTTTCTAATTGAAATTTTTGATAGTAGAACAAAGAACGTTTTTATTATAGGACAAGTTCTGTGCAACTTAATGAAAATTCTTGATTTAGATAGTACTTTGAAATTTTTCCAAATAGAAGTAATCTTTTGCCTTGATAGAAGTCACTACACTAACAGGGTTTGTTACTCTGCAGACTGAGTGGTGAGTGCCTCTGTTGCTCCCTTTGGGCAGGGTTAAAGCCACGTCCCAGCACAGCCCTGTGCACCTGGGGAGCACCAAGGAGCCCCTTCAGTCTGAGCATCCCCTCGGAGCGACTCGGCGATGCACCAAGGTGCGTTTGTGTCTGAAGCAGACACATTCCTGCAGGATTGCACTTCTAGAGCTGGGAAAACAGCAAGAGAAGGGGTACTGAGTTGATAGTTGGATTTGATGATATTAAAGGTCTTTTCCAACCTAAATGATGCTGTGATTGTTTGTACCTGGTGCTTGTAACACCAGGTGTTGACAGTTTGTTCCAGCCCAGCAGCTGACTGGATTTGCGCATCCCATTCCCAGTGCGTCCCTGTACCTGTCTGCCTTTGGCATCAGCTTTGGGTTGGGTAAAACCCAGCGGGTTTGCCTTTTTTTCTGAAAAGATGTGCGAATGTTAGGGTAAAAGCATTCAAATAGCTTTATACAGGGTTAATTATTTCTTAAATAGCTTCATACGGGGTTTAACGCTTTCTAACGACTTAGGGGCTTAATCAGCATTTATAAAATCAGCTGTGTGAGGCTTTGGATGGGCATCAATTTAAGTCAGCTGAGTGAGGCTTCGGAGGGGCACCAGGTTCCCTCAGTTGTGTGATGCGCTGGGGAGGCTCCGGCTTGGCCCCGCTGCTCCCTACCCGCAGCCCGGTTCAGCCCACGGTAAGACGCCAAACGAAGCCTAAAGCGGCCGAAGCAGCAGCGGCGGAGTGGCTCCGGCCCCGGCGGGCGGGAGGTGCCCGTGAGGGAGCGCCGGTGCCGCAGTGCCCTCAGCGCGCCGGGGGCGGGGCGCGCCGCAGCCCGCGGGGTCCGCAATGGGCTCTCCCGGTCCCCCCCACCCCGCGCCGTTGGTTCGCTCCCTCCCCCGCCTGGTGCCCGGCGCGGGCCCGG
>VZTF01007037.1:310802-378326 GCA_013397755.1 Cnemophilus loriae | reverse complement strand
GCCCAGCGTCCCCGAGCCCTCCGAGCCACGAAGGGCAGAGCCCAGCCCGGCCCGGCCCGGCCCGGCGGGGGATGCGCGGCGGCGGCGGCGCTCGCCGTGTCCGCCCGCCCGTTACATAACGGGGCCCGGGGCGGGCGGGGGGCGGCACTTGTTGCCGGGAGGGTCCTGCGGGCAGACCCCGCCGGAGCGGGGCCGGGCAGAGCCGGGGCGGGAGCGGGGATAAAAGCCCTCGGAGAGCCGCTGGGCAGGCGGGCCTGGCTGGGCTGGCGTGGGAGAGCTCCGTGCGGGGATGAGCCGGAGCAGCGCCTGGGCCAGACCGTGCGGGTTCGCGATGTGAGCGCGGGCCTGGTGGCTATTGATTGATCCCGAGGAGCAGCAGCATCATACGCATTGCGGGGCTGCTCCCCGGCAGGCTTCACTGAGAGGCTCGGAGACGCTTCCTCACCTGAAGGTTACCCCTGGCATCGGGAATGCTGTTTCTGCAAGATCCGGCTGATTGTATGATGAGATTTAAGAGCGTTGAGTAGGAGCGTACATTAGAAGTGCGGCTGTAAAATGGCTTGTAAATACGTTGAAGGGAAGTTCTTGATCTAGAAAGCAGCTCGTTAGGGACGCATCTTGCTGCAGTTTTCTTATGTGGGATCAAGAGGCTGCTGCTATAGCAAGTCTAGGAAGTCCTCTGCCAGCTTTTCTGACAGTGGCCGTCATTTACCTGTGTAAGATCCCTCAGAACAATCTGTTCCCCAGCGTTGTTGGAATCATTAAATGTAATATTTACCACACCAGTACACAAGCGTAGTGTCTTTGAATTCCATCATTTGAAATTAGGAATGAGATTAAGATCAAAAACCATGTTCCAAGAAAGCTGATACATTGTTGGAAACAAATGGCAGATTTAGGCAGCGTTACCCAGGACAGCACTGGTAGGCAGATTTTCTGCAGCTTGTTAGAGGCAGTACCTGTTTCCAGTCAGATCTACAGAGCTGCTGGACTGCAGGTCCTGATCTGTTAAATTTCATCACACATAACTGAGTTACAGAATGAAGGCTGGTTCGGCTTACTATGTGCAGTTGCCTTAGTCCTTGCAGCGTTTTGGCTGCTGTAGGTAGGCCTGTTAATAACATTATGTGGAGATGCACTTAGTGACAGGTAAGCTCTGGGGAGCACCTGGGAAGCTGCAAGGGCTACTCATTTTCATTCCCTGTTGTTAGGAAAGGCATTTGTTTGGGAGCATTTATGGTAAGCTTTCCATTTTGTGCTGTGTAGCCAGTTCCATTTTTTTTGAAGTACAGCTTCATCTTTTTCATCTGTGACTTTAGAAGTCCTTATGACCGAGGTTGCTGAGATTTATTGTAAGTGGTGAAAATGGAATTGTGCATGGTTCAGTTATGTGCAAAAATGGACTGGAAGGGCTACACCAAAGTAGTGAGTTCCACTTGCTGGTTCTGCCATTCCTGTTGTTGGAACAGGAGAATGAAAAGTGGTTTCTTTTTTGATGATGGAAAGAGAGGGAAATAATATTTAGGGGGATGCGATCTTGCACAAAAGGCAGGTGTGAGCTAGGTGACCTACCATCTTCCCTGTCCTTATTTTAAGGGGTGCAGAGAGTGATTTTGGGTTCTAAAGAGGCATCTTCCTGTCCAGCTGGTGGAAAACTCTTGATCTAATCGAATTTGTTTTGTAATTGATCAAGTTGACCCAAATATTTCTAAGCTTGTTGCAGTGGAAAAGCAGTACCTAGCAGTGCATTCAGACTGTGTTTGTGGGTGAAGCAGTTGGACGTCTCTGACCAGAGCTGGATGGGGAGTGGAATGGAGGAGTTTCCGGAGGAGGAGGCAGCGCAGCTCACGGCTGCTGCTTCCATGGGTCCTGACCAGGCACAGCGATAGACCTCTGTTGTCTTGGGGCCCTTCTAACTCACTGTCATTTAGGAAGGGTATCGATGAAAGTATTAGTATCTTGAGGAAGCTTTGCTGATCTGTGATTATTTCAGGAAGTTATGTGGTGCTGTGAATGTCTTAAATCCAAACCACAAACCGCTTTGTTACTACCACAGTCTTGCTGCAGATGTTTCTTTGACACAGGAACATCCTTTGTAATATAGGGCTGAGGATTAGGTAGGTTTCTTTCTCCTTTGCAGAGGCAAGGAAATGTAACACTACCCTAAAGCATTATGTAGAGATGATTTGGCTATTTATGAGGCTTGTTTTTTTTTATACTCCAAGTATTTATGAAAGTAAGAAACCACTGAGAAGAGATAGAATTAACCAATACTAGACCTCTCTATGATATATAGTGCTTGGGAAAGCATTATATAAAGCCATCTGTTCATGCAAACAATTTTAATCTCTTTTTCTGTATGTGTTATTTAAAATTATGCACTGCTGTGGAAACTGAAATGGAGGAGAGATGGTCTGGGCAAGCATGGTTTACAGTGTGTTTGGAACACTCTGGTGCTGGTTGTCTTCTCCCATGTTATCAGGCTGCAGGTTGTGCTGTCTGTGCAGAGGTAGCAGGAAAATTTGTCAGCGGAAACTCCTCTAGACTTAATAAACGTATCTTTGGTTTGAGGTCGTAGTGTTTCTGCCAACACAAAATCACCAGTTGCAGATAATTGCAAAGATTTTTTTAAGGAGAAGGAAAGGAGCTGGGCTCATGGGCTTCAGTTTCTCATGGAAGTTAAAAGGGTTGAAGTTAAACCCGCATCAGAGCACAGCTCTGCATAATCTGAACATCCCACAACTTGGTATTCTGGGTGAAGCAGCATTTCCTGCCATGAAGCCCAAGTATGTGATAGCTGAGTGGCTTGTGGCTCTGAAACTGTTCTGCAGAGAGGAAAAAACTTCCGTAGTCATTAAAGTTTTCTGAACAGAAGCACTTTCACCATTTTTGTGGGCCTTATCTCATTCTCTTTAGTTCCACTGGGAGAAGTCTTTCTGAAATGTGGTTTATGGTGTTAAGGGTCACACATCTTGTAGCATTATCGTTGTTGTCAGAGACAGAAGCGATACCTCAACATGGGAGAGTTCAGTGAGGCAGAAGCCTTGGTCTTAAATAAATCTTGTTTTGCACTCTAATTTATTTGTTTTGTACTGATTGACTCGCATTGGCTTCTCTAGGGACTAAACCTCCTTAGGAGCCTTTAGAAGAGATTATTGGAAACCTCAGTGCCTTTGAAGAACTGTCTGTCTGTCCTTTGTTTATAGTATTACGTCTTATCTCACTTGCTTTGTATCTGATTGAAAACAAGTTGCAGCTACTGCTCCTGACGAGTTTCTGTGTTTTTAAATGGAGTCAACAAGTAGAGCTAGAAGTGCCAGCTATACCGGGGTGATGTTTGCTGTATTTCTAAATACTGTTTCCTTTCAAGGAGCAAAGTTTATAAATATGACAACAGTTAAAAGGGAAGGGGTTTCCACTCTTGCACCATAATTAGCAACATTTAAGATAACATTTATTAATTTAGTGTTTGTAGTTAAAGGCTTATATTTTCTATTTCAGTCTTCTGTTTAGTGTAAAACATTTTAAATTTCACTTGAAAAATTAAGGCTTTGTTGTCTTAATCCTATTTAAACTGTTTTGTGGTGGAATCTTTGTTTTGCCTGCCAGGCTTTTATCCAAATTCAAATTTGGTCAGTATATCCTCTGTTTAAGGTCTTTGGTGCTCTGAATGTTTCTTCTGTTGCAGTTGTGGATAATAAAAATGGCAAATAGTTTCTAATCAGTCATTTGCATGTCTCTTAGTTTCATCAGGCTTATAGCAAAACTTCCTGGTATCTTTGTACAAATAAAATCAGATTTAGGCAACTGGTTCAGTGAAGAACAGGAAACTTTCTATAAGTGGTGATAAACAGATTTTTCACTAGACAAAATATAATTTAATAAAATCCTGTTGAATCCCGTCAGCTATTGGTTTGAATGTGGTGTTTGAAGAATTAGTTTTAATTGTACAGGCTCATAGTGTAGGCAGCTGATAGTTTATAAATGTTATCTTGTGCTCCAGTGTGTGGCAGTTGAGCTTCCAGAGCAGGAGTTACAAGTGCTCCTTAACTGTGGCAAAGAATCCAAGACAGAGTTCTGAAACTGTGGGATGAATTTCCACCACTCGATTTTCCTTCAGCCAGGAACTGTAGAGGGTAATGGTGGATGCTGGGCCCTTACTTAATCCCTGTCCTGGGGCATCTCCTGGACACTCCAAGTGAGTCTCCTGGATTTGCTCCCTCATATTGTTGCCTTCAATTTCCAGCAGTGGAAATGGTAGTTTGTCTTGGAACCCTGTACTATGGATAAGTTCTACGCTATCAAGAAAGTCAGCATTCGAGCAGAACTTGTGTTCAGTTTTATCCCATTGTTTGTACCTGGTTGTAGGACGATGACTTCTGATAAAATTCTAGGTATGAGAAGACCCAGTTAAATGAACTGGATCCTTACAATACAATACATCTTTTCATTACCCGTGGTTTATTTCAAGTTGCTTATATCCAGAGTTAATCCTGGGTCTTTTCTCCTGGAGGCTGGAGCTGTGAGTGGCAGGCTGGGCAGGACAGAACACACATTGTAATCAGGCCGTGCTACGCCCTTTCTTATTCAACTTTACTTTCAGGGTGGAGAAGGCATATTTTATTGTGTAGCTCTTCACTCCTTTGGCTGGACTGTATTTTTCTGTGGTTAGGACTACAGACTTGTTCTTTTAATGATACAGCTTGAAATTTCACCAGAACAGTACTAAATTATGACTGTTCAAGGTGAGACACGTTGGAGTTTTTATTGTCTCACTGAAAGGCGTCCTTGTAATCTCTTGCATCCAGAGGAAGACAATTAAGCAAAAGATACACAGTAATCAGTTTTGGTCAGACCTTCAGGACAGAAGGTCGGGCTGCTCTGTTCTGCTTCGGGAGACACTGAGCACGCTACCTGCAGCAGATGGTATTTTCAAACCCGGTGCTGGAGGCACACGTGCAGTTCCTCCCCCTGTAGCAGCAGTGCTTACCTGCTGGTGCTCACCTCACGGGACGTGTTCTGTCAGGCTGGGCAGCAGGGAAGGCTCTGCAGGAGCTTCTCTGTTCAGGGTGCCACCCGGGAAATGCCTGTGCTTAGCTGGCCCTGGAATTTCTTCGTGCCCACTAAAAGCCAGGCAGAAGTCTGCGAGCTGCCTATGCCAGCGCAGCTCCCCCCACTTGACTAGATTAAATGCTCGTTGGGATTTACAGCAGATTCCAGCTGAGGCGCTTACAAATAGTGTGAATATTGTATTTCAAGGAAACCAGTGTAGTTTATCCCAGTTAAATGGCAAGAGATTAACAGCTCAGGGCACTTCGTTAGTGTCAGGCTTGGAATAGGCTGCCGTTCTGGTTTGAAATTACCGGGCTGGCTTTGAACAACTTCTGTAGATTGCAGGAGTTTTGTGACTATTAAACTACTCTTTCACATTTTTGTCCCTCTTCTCAGTCCAAGATTTAATGCTGTTTAAGCAGCTGAGATCATGATAATACTTCGTTCAGCTTGATTGAAGGGAAGCAGTGATGTATTGCTTGTAAGCTGTACCTCATGTTTCAAATGCTAGTTTGAGAATTCCTTCCAGTGTGTGGTTATGCTGGAGTCAGTAGATCACAAATATGGATAACGGGCCTTTCCTGGATATTCAGCAGTAAGTTCGGTGTTCTAAAATCCAGTGATGTTGAGCCTTCATACACACAAAGAGATTTAAGCTTTATGTTTTAAAATCTGGTGATGTTTTAGCCTCCCAAAACACAAAGGGGTTTAAGCTTTATGATTTTATTGTCTGCAGCACAATAAAAGGACATGACTTTGCTTTCAACTGAGACTGTTGTTTGAAGGTTCACTAGACTCTGCAGATGCTCAGCATACTCATAATTCTGTTCTTATGTGGTTACAGTACTTCAAGGTTTTATAGAACTCCCTACCCAGCAGTAGTGGGATTTAGGAGGTTGCTAAATTAGGAGAAGGTTTCTCAGAACTTTAAAAAATAACGTAAGTATTTTTATACTCCACATTCAGAAGCATTAGAATGGAGATGGAGGGTTTTTTCTGGCAGAGATCTGTTCTGGTATTTTATACCACATCCTTGCAAGGATGAAGATGAACGGATGAAAGGACTCAGATTTTCAGTTGGGGTATAACTGTCTCAGATGTACGGACAGAAGAATACACAACTGTGACCTCCTTGTGCTCCTGAAGCCAAAGCCGTATGGTGAGATGGTTTTCTCAAGACCAGGTTTGAATTGTGGGTGAGCGTTCCATGGGAGCCTCACACTTGAGCAATTCCTGGCACCTTCCCTCGGAGGGAGGAATCTGCGTTAGTGCCTCTGAGCATGACCAGGTTTGTTCTGAAACGCTGCGTGCCTGGGAGGCTGCTGCAGCACTGAACTGCTCTGGGTAAATAGAACAATGTGCTTGGCATTTACTGGCTGCTTTGGTGTGCTGCATATTGAGAGTGTGCCCATGTGAGCATACTGAAGCAATGAAGAGAGTGTTGCCATATTAAGTAAAACCACATGGAGTAATTAAACACAGTTTGCTTTAAAACAGTTAGTTGTGAGTTCTTTCTTGCTGCATTGTTATGGGTGAAGATGGTATATCCTGTCTGCTGTTGCTACTAACTCGTAAAAGATTGCAGATGAAAGCATATTGGGAATATTATGGTTTCCTGTATGAGTTCTCTAGGTTTAATCGTTTATTGAAGTGTCCTTTTATCACTGTTCTTTAATTCCCTTGGGTAAGCATATGGCACATGACATGAATCCATTTTAGTTTGTTGAAGAGCCAGGATTCAGAAGTCTGGGTTAGCCTTCCGTCTCTGCCTGTTTTGACAATCTGCTTATATAATTCTTTAGAGGTGAAATAGCAGGACTCAGCTGTGTGATAGTTAGTGTCCTAGCTGTAGTGTAGATTTTGCTGTGATTGCACAGGCATGCATTTCATAAGCTTTAAGTTCTTGATCTCATGGAGACCAAAAGCTGGGTAGTGTTGCCTATGGAATGCTCTTTGGTGTGCTTGTTGTAACCTCTGGCAAAGCATTTCTTGTATTTCACTATGCGTCGTTTGCTGAAGATTACTTGGTTTTGTCTGGTAAGAAGCAATTTTCAGGCCGTGTAGGATGTCTTCCCGTAGGCTCAGAGCAACTGGATACATGCAATCTGCCAGAATTGCATTTGGGAAAATGGTACTGTTAAGGAAACTTAACCATCCAGGAGCTGCTCAGGCAGTCCCACTCCACCACCTGAGCTAGGGATCATAACATAAAGCTCAACATCTAATAACCAAGGGACTCTCCTATCGGATTGTCACAGAGTAGACGACAACCTAGTAGATAACGTGATTTGATCTTGCATCTTTAGTGATGTACTAGAAAAATCTTTTTGAGGCTGACAAGAAAAGATCCTGCGTTCCTCTGCAGCAGAGGAAGAGCAGTCATCTTAGACAGGCTCAGGTGATCAGTTTGAGGCTCTTCTGTGCAGAGGTGAAGGATGCTCTCATGGGAGATTTGGTGGATTTTCCCAGTCTCTTAAAACAACTACTAAAGAACTGAAGTTTGATCTCTTTTCCACCTGTTTTCTTAATGATGGTGAAACCCCCTGTATGAGACAAAAGGCTGACACGAGAACAAGCCTTCATGTTCTGAAGAACAGCCCACCGGCTGCATCCCAGGTTTTCCATGGTGGGGGGAAGCAGAGTGTAAACAAACCCTGGTGTTTCGTGTTGGCTGAACTTCCCTCGGCTGGTGCTGACTGAGGTTTTGCTGGTGTCGCACTTGGCACTGATGGCAGTGGCTCCCCATCACTGTTAGCAGGTTTTTGAATTGCACTTCAGGGGCATCTTAAATCCCAGCATAGTTAGAAACTAATTTAAATTCTCTGAGTTACTTTTGGAAAGCCTACAGGGACACTCTTCTCTTCTGAACATACTTAGGCAGGATTTTGTCTTGAATCTTTTAGTTATTAAAACCTTGATTCAGAATTATAAAAGAGGAAAATATTGAAATTAGTATTACAAGTGGTTTTTTTAGGATTTTGTCAGTTACAAATGTTTTGACTTTGTACTTTGTTTTCCTTTCAGTTAACAAGCATAAGCCATGGATTGAAACAACCTATCATGGCATAGTTACAGAAAATGACAACACGGTGCTCTTGGACCCCCCCTTAATAGCCCTGGACAAAGATGCACCTCTGCGTTTTGCAGGTAAAGAATTCATCTGCATTTCTGTTTGAAGATGTGGAAATGCTTTCTTGGGGGCAAATGCTCTGTGATAGTTTGTTTTCCCTAACAGTAGCATAATATTTCAAAGCTTTTAGAGCCTAGGAAAGGTGTGTGCACGGAACAGCGTTTTATTTCAGATTTGCAGCTATATCCAAGTATCCAAACCAGAAAGTACTTTGCTTCTTTCAATTTCTTGTGTACATGGTAATTTTTCTGGTGTTTTATTTTTGTTTTGTTTTCATAATGTCTGTCCTTTTCCTCAATCCTCTACATTCCACGTTTCACAGCATTCAGCGTGGGAGTTTTGAAACAATGATTTTCTTACCATTCTGAAGAGAGCTTTGGTTTCCTTAGCGTTTTTTATTTGTGTCTTAATAGAGTGAAAATACTAATTAGTAGAATTAGGATTGCATGTCTGTGATAAGTTTACTTAACAATCTAAGGTATTTTGAAAACTGAACACCTTCCTCTGGCTGAAGAAAAGGCTTTTTCTCCTCCAGCGAACAATATAGAGAATGATACACAAGATGTTTGCCAAGTGTGGGCTAATTCTTCGCTTTGAACATAGGACTGACAGTTTTCTTGTAAACTTATGCAGTAGATTTTTTTCTGAAAACTTTTGTTTAGGAATACTGTATTCATTAATTGGATGCAGTGTTATGGAAAGCCTTTTTTTGAATTTGACAGTGTAAGAAATGTGTTTGAAGAATACCACTGGACATCTCCAGGTATTTAAATTACTTGTGGTGGATAACACAAGCTTAAACTGGATATTTGCAGAAGCTTACTTGGTTAAGCAAAATTTGAGAGTTAAGAATCCTAGTGAAATACCTAAAGGATGTGACATGAGCCATTTTTGGGAACATTGCTTAGCCTGGCTTCAAGGAGGAAGCGATAGGAGTGTGATTAAATCAGCCATTTGAAACGTTCAGCAGCCGGCTGCATTGAGTGCTGCAGTGTTATGGCAGTGTGGTCACAATTTTCTTGAAGTAGTGCTTAAAGTAACAGGTTTGTTGCATTATCATAAGGCTGTAATTATCTCCGATGAAGTTGAAGGTAATGGTAAACTTGCTATTCGGAAGTTCAGAGATAATGCTAAACCTGTGAAATTCAAACTTCCTCATGAATTAGGTACATATGGCAGAGGCTCTTCTGCTCTCTTAACTGGAAATAAAACTGCTGTCTGTGTACAAAAAACTTTGCATTGCCAAACGAAGAGGAGTGGGAAGCCTGACTTGTGTTCTCAGGGATGAGAACATGAATCACCTCTTGCAGTTCTTAAGTGATTTACATGTAGGTGCTGGTAGTTCAGCAGCATTGAACAGATTCTGAAAATGGCAGTTTTATACCTCTTGGATAGTAATGTTTTCAAGAAAGTACTGTCAGAGTATCTTCAAATGCATTGTTACGCTTGCAAAGGAAAATCCAGTGTCAAAGCATTTCTTAAATGAGACCTATTTTGTATAAACCTGCTTTCATTAAATGAACATTTATATCAACTGGAAATTGTATAAACAGAATATATTTGTATAAGCAGAACATATTTTGGCTTTCAAAAATGGACATTTCTTAAACAGCAGCAGCAGACCAATGGATTTAAAGAAATTAAATTTTAAGTATAACGCATGAACGCTGTGAAGAAATTCTCAGTACGAGAATGTTGAGTTTGAGTTGCATAAATGTTGAAGGACTGTGCCGTGGGGATCTGTGGAAGTGTTCGTGTGCCATGAAACGGAGCAGTACTCGAACCTGTCCTCGAGGAGCCCGGGGTGGATGAGTGCTGGCTGTGACCAGCTCTGCTGGGGTGCTGTGCTCCCATCCTGGCACAGGCGCTGCTGGTGCCCAGCACCGTCCCGGGGGGTTCCTTGTGAGAAACCCACGGGGCCACTGGTGTGTGTTCACAGCAAAACAAAGCACTGCTCAGGATTAAATGGCTGCTTCAGCCCTTACTGGTATATTCCTACTTATAAATCAAATTTATTCATGCTTCAAAAGGCTGGATATTTTAATTAATTGTGCCCTCTAGCTGAGCTGTGAAACTTCTGAACTGTCTGCAGGTTTAAAATACTTTAAGTAGAGCTTTTTTGCTTTATTTCAGTTTTGAGCATGTCGAAACATCTCGAAACTAGTTCATTTAGATGCTTTGTAGTATGTGAACGGTGGGGCAATTAAAAGTAACATTTTATTGCTTTGCTCACTCTGTGCTGTGGGTAGGATCCTAAAATTCAGGTGTGCAAAAATAACTAGGGTTATATAGATGTTTATTTCTCGGGTTATTTGTATGATTTTGAATCTGAAATGGCACACTTTTGAAAACAGGGTGAATATAGTCGTGCCAGCTTGCCTTGTCAAATTGCCTGGCACATAGGGACAGGATGGAATCAGTCTTTTGCACCATGACTGTTACAGGTCTGCTTGAGAAGACAGTGACCATTCTTGTTCCGCAGTGAATCTTTTCTACTTTACAAATTGAATCATGTTGGAATTTGATCCTAAGTGGTTTTGTTGAAAAAATAAAATAAAGGACAGTTACATTTTTTACTGTCTGTTTATTATTTGTGCCTAAAATCAGTTTGAGGGCTGAAGGTCTCAAGCAAGGATTTCCCCTTTACTGTGCATAAAGAAACTGAATTTTTATTGCATTTGAAACAGACACTGTTATATCTAGGTGCCTTCACACAGCTGAACGTGTTCTGTTATGAGAGTGCAGTGGAGGGTCTCATAGCCAGATGTTTGAAATGTTTCCCTTGTTTTTTTGATGTGCCTGTAACAGGGCTTCCCCTGTTACAGTCTGTTATATCCGAGCTCTCCTCATGACTGTGGAAGATCCAGGACACTGTGGAAGCTTCTCCTTTCCTGAGGTGGCTGGAGGGGGCAGGACAGCTGCTCTGGGGCATCCTTGGCGCTAAGGGAGGAATATATTGGAGTACCTGGATGTCTTCTGTCCAGCATTGCAGTATTTCAGCAGTAGAACAAAATGGTTACTTGTTTAACCTGGAAAAGCAATATACTGCTAGGAAAATACATAGCTCTCCCTCCCCATGCTTTAAATTAAAACTTTTGTGTTCATTAGAATCACAATTTAATGTGCATATTTTTTTTAACCACTAATTATGGCAAAGTTTTAAATAGAATAATATAAGTCAGATAAATTCTACTTTATGGATAGTTATTCATCAACATGCAATTTTGAAAATATACCTTGTTTAGCAGTTGGTATTATTTTTAAAAAAGAAAAACAGAAAAAAGCCTTGATGAATGTATGAAATATTTCAAATTCTGCAAATGAAAACCTGGAATTAAGAGATTAAATAATATTTAACATAACTAAAACTCTAAAATTGTAACAGTTACAGCAAATCACCACTGGAATTTTAAAATACAGTTTTTCCAAAGCTTTTCTGTGTAATGTGTGCATCTTTGCCTTTTCCTTATTTGCTCCCATTCAACCTTTCCTGTTACTGACTTGGGTTTGTCTTTTTTCCCTTTAGAGAGTTTTGAGGTGACAGTCACCAAAGAAGGTGATAAAGGGTTCTTTCTATCCCTTTTATGAATATTAACCTACTAACTTTGGTTATGAAATGGGGAATCAGCACTGAAACAGAAGATCCTGTCATGCTCTTTTGTCCCATTTATTCTCCCAGTTTTTTTCTATTTTAA
Source organism: Cnemophilus loriae (assembly GCA_013397755.1). Lineage (NCBI taxonomy): Eukaryota > Metazoa > Chordata > Aves > Passeriformes > Corvidae > Cnemophilus > Cnemophilus loriae. The sequence continues at coordinate 366,449 of VZTF01007037.1, read as the reverse complement.
AATATATTGATAAAAGCTGTTATGTAACCAAACCCTTGGTTAGAAATATCTGTAAATCAGACATCCATTTGAACCATTTGGGGTTATTGTACGTTGTGTGGACACCGAAGAAGTTGTTGGGGGAAAAATAGCATTTTCTGGTATTTTCACTTGTAGATCACATCTTTGGGGCAGCTGGAGTTTTCTACGTGCTTTGTGAAGTAATGTTTAAGTGCTGAAGCATTACAGCACCTTTCCTGCAGTGCACACCCCTCAGGACTGACTTCAGTGGTTTAAAATATGAATCAACCCCCTTTTTTTGAATACCTCTAGACATGTTTTCATTAGGAGTGTGTTGTTGGTACTAAGAAACCACTGCAACTATGATACCAAAACAGTGGGGTTTTTGGTGTAAGAAAATCTCCACCAAAATATAAGAAGTTAGAGGTAAAAACGCAGCATAGGTGGTCAGACAGTTTATTGAGCGGCTTTTGTTGTATGCTGGGCTTACCTAGCTGTGCCAGCCAGAGTCTTGTAGTGCAGCCTTAGGCTTAGATGTGTTTAAAAATGATGTGCTGGGGACTTCTCTTCCAAGTTTGTATGGATGAAGAGTTTGAATAGAAGGAAAGCCTTCTAAATCATTCCCTGAGAGCTTCCTTGACTAACATTTGGCCCGTGTTAGTAGATAGCTGTTGAAATGGATGCCTGAGAAGTTGGTATTTCTACCTTTCTCATTCAGTAGTTTATTTTGATTCCCTGATTTTAGCCAGGTACATTGCACAGGAAGACTTTGTCCTTTGATCTGTTGACAGAATTTCTGTAATTATGGTGCTGAACCGGTACTCGAAGCTTTTTCATCCCTCGACTTGTAACTGTGCATTTTAACCTCTTGCTCTGGTCAAAGTAAACCAGCTGCCCAGCTATTGCCAGTAGCTTGGCATAGAAGATACTACCAGTGGCCTTGGCTGTATGCTCACATAAGATCTACTCTTGCCCTAGAGCTGTCTCAAGTACTCCTGTGAAATGCCTGTCTACATTTCTCTTTTTCTCTTTTGTACTCCTGCATGAATGGATGCAAAGTAAACAAGTTGCTTGGAAGGCAGACGTTTGCTTCTTTTTACTAAAGTTCCCAGAATTCACCCATTTTAAAGCACAGTGCTCTTGCTTTGTCCACAGACCCTCACAAACCCTTGGCTGCAAAATATTTGGTCGTTTATTTTAAAAATGTATCGTCATGTTGACCAGTTCTAACCTGTCTTTACTTTAACTCTGTAGGTGAGATTTGTGGATTTAAAATCCATGGGCAAAATGTTCCCTTTGAAGCAGTGGTAGTGGATAAATCCACTGGTGAGGGGATAATACGCTCTAAGGAAAAGCTTGACTGTGAGCTGCAGAAGGACTACACGTTCACCATCCAGGCCTACGACTGTGGCAAGGGACCAGATGGAGCCAATGCAAAAAAATCCCACAAGTAAGTCAGGCTGGGGTGGGCCGAGGGGAAGTTTGGCTCTGAGGGGTCTCCTGCTTGTGGTGCTTTATGGTCTGTGTACTGAGAGTACGTGAACCAAGTGTTCATACTGGAAGGCTTTAATGGAACCACAGAAAGGGTCAGCTTGGAAGGGACCACACTGGGTCATCTGGTCCAACCTGCCTGCTCAAGCAGGGTGATAGTGGTAATAAAAAGAGCAGCCAAATACACATGAAGTGCTTGGACATCCCTTCATTTGTATTTTAGGTGGTACTGCTTTATCCCTTGACGTCTCTGAATTCACATTAGAAAACCAGGTGGGAATAGAAGCAGGAAAATTGTTGATGAACTTAAAACTTGTCTTGACTTGGTAGAGTTTGCATGAGATACCAAGCCTGGACATTGTTTTGGAATTCAGTTTCTAAATCCAAAAAACAGGTTCAAGAAGTCAGTCTATATTAAACTTAACAAAATGCCAAAGCATGTGTGTTTCTATCATTTCCAGACAGCCTCACCAGAGAACACAAGATCAATAGCATGGGGCTCATCTGTGCCTACATTAAAGAACGGGAACAAAGCAATCTTTAGCTTATCTTTATCTAAGGAGAAACCACAGTATAAAATAGTCTGTAGAAAACTCACTTGAGAATAACTGTTTGACACTCTGGTGTAAACATGTGCAGAGCATGTGGGAGATGAGCAGTTGTGTGAAGCAAAGATGGGGGCATAAATAAGATGAGGAATAAAGTAGCAGAGGTCAGCATGGTGAGAAACAAAACCTTGCTACTCTATAACTGAATGCTTCAGGTAGGCAGCAGAATGTTACTGCCTTAAGGATTGTGCTTGTGGAGAAATCATGTTCTTAAACTCTGATGCTCAATTTGACTTTTGAAAGATGTTTTCGAAGAGAAGGACAGCAACAAAGATTTTTCTTCTTAGCATAAGCATTAGAAAACTTCTGCTTTTATGGAAGGACTGTAGTAACTGAATTCTTTACTAGTTTACTTTTCATTATTCATCTTTTCTCCTTGGTCATTGTCAGAAACGGCATTATTTTCCTGCTCTGTGTATACCAGCAATCAGTGACAGGCACAAAAGGATGAAATTCAAGTTCCAGTCTGTTTAGGATTATCTAGCTGTATGATGTGTTAAAGTGTATCTGCCACTTCCGGGACTCTTCCATTTAAATTGTCTGATTTCTCATTTCTGTGTTCAAGAAATAAGCCAGTTTTCACTGCCTTACACAGCTGAGTACTTTATCAGCCAAAGAAAGCCAGTCAAATGCACTTAACTGAGCTCTTAGTCTAAGACCAGTCTTAACTGTCGTTCTCATTCACATAAAATAAAAATTGGGTGTTCATATCAAATACTCTGCCAGCAGGAAAAAACTGGGATTGTACTGTTTTAACAAAAACAAAGGCATGTTTTGTCACAGCTCTGTTTTGTTGGATTTCTGTAAAATGGCAGCAATTTGTTGGTTGCAATACAAGGGTTTGAGTTTTATTTGCAAATAATCAGCGATAGTAAACAAAACCTAGAACTACACCGAATTATATAGCAACACACTGGAGAAACACCCACTGCTTTCCTCGTTAGGGTAGTTGAGATTGTTGGGTTTATTAGTCATTGGTTACTTCTTTCTGAGAGCTGGAATGCTGAAGGATGGCTTCATGTGAAAAAGAGGAAGCTGATTTGGCAGAATCTGTAATACCCTGAAAGCATTTGTTTGAACAGGAGAAAAGTGACAGTCATTCAGAACCAGGTACAAATATTCCTGTTAATCAAATCCCAAACCTTTGCATTCATGGAAGTAAGTGGACTAGAAGAAAAAAAGTCAAATGTAAAATACAGTTTTTTCCTTGTTTAAAGTACACAGGAAACAGACCTTCAAAACAAGTTTTCCTGTCTTATTCCTTGGTTTGACCTAACTGTGTAGTTTTTGCAGCAGATAGTCTCTGGTAGTATAAATGTCATTTACCTTTGTTTCAAGGGTGTATTATACAATGTTGGAAGACGGGATCGAGGTTAGTTGGAGGGAGGCCATTTGGAACACATTGCGCTGGAGCAGTGCAGGTTCAGAGCTGTCAGGTTGAAAGACTGACATGGCTTTGGTGGCAGAGGGAGCTGCTGTATCCCAGAGCTGGCAGGAGCGGGTTTGCAGTGCCTGGGAGCCCTCTGTGTGTCATTGCAGGGCCACAGTCCATATCCAGGTGAACGACGTGAACGAGTACGCTCCGGTGTTCAAGGAGAAGTCCTACAAGGCCGCGGTCATCGAGGGCAAGAGGTACGACAACATCCTCAGGGTGGAAGCCGTGGATGCAGATTGTTCCCCTCAGTTCAGCCAGATCTGCAGCTACGAGATCGTGACTCCAGATGTGCCCTTTGCCATCGACAAAGACGGTAAGAGATAGAGCCAGCTGGGCTGGGAGTGACTCTCACTGGTCACCCAAAGAACAGGAGTCACCCTGGGCAGCAGGATCTGGGCCTGAAGCCTGGCATTGAAAACTCACACAGTGCAGGGTAATTCACTTGCAGATGAGTCTGTTCGAGTCTGTATGAAGTACATAGGTGGTACCTGAATGCATTTTATGCAGCAATGACCCTGAAGAATTCTATTGGTGTCTGACAATTGCCTTTTTTCTGTGTCAGGTTATATAAAAAACACAGAAAAGTTAAGCTATGGTAAAGAACATCAGTATAAACTGACAGTAACAGCCTATGACTGTGGGAAGAAGAGAGCTGCTGAGGATGTGTTGGTTAAAATTAGCATTAAGCCTACGTGCAAGCCTGGCTGGCAAGGTTAGTTTGCTCTCCATCCTCTCTGCTTTTAGCATTTGCTGGTACTTTCAGTTAAACATGGGAGATCTTTAATATTGTTTCTTTGGATAAATATTCAGGTTGGAGCAAAAGAATAGAATATGAGCCTGGCACTGGTTCTTTGGCTCTGTTCCCCGGGATGCATTTGGAGACGTGTGATGAGCCAATAACCTCAGTTGAAGCAACGGTGGAACTAGAAACCAACCATATTGGTAAAGGCTGTGATAGAGACACCTACTCTGAGAAATCCATCCACAGGCTCTGTGGTAAGAAGGCTTTTGTTAAAATGAAAGTGGTCTCTTCTTGCTTACTAGTTCTACTTTGAACTTTATGTTAGACCAGAAATCAATGAGTAGATCTGGTCTTCATTTGCATGTAGTTTCCTTCAACTCGTTTCCTCACTGGCAGCAAAAAGCATGAAATTGCCTGAAGGTGACTTCTGTAATAATTCTCAAATGTGGTAAAGAATCTCTTGTTTCTGCCTCTCTGCTGGCTTATGTAGACTAATAATGTCCCTTGCACGAGATTCATGTTCAAGAGCTGGAAGAGTATGTGTGGAAGGGTATAGCCATTAAAGCCTCTCTGTTTTTCTGAGCGTGGTGGATGTAATGGCTGCAACCTGAGAAATACGTGGTGAAAAACTAGAGAAAACCAAGAAACAGTGGTTTGGAAAAAAACAGTTAACTTGGATCAGATAAATTTGTACTGTGCTTGCCCTAGGAATAAAGACCCTTGGCATCCACTTACGCTGCAGTTAAAGGTCTTATAAAAAGTCAGTGAATCCTTTGTAGCCATATGGAAGAATTGAGGTTACAGGATAAGTTATCACTCATGATTTATGTCTGCAACCTCAGTTGAAAGTAATTGAAAGTCTGAATAGCATGTAACCCCAGAGACCCAGGCAATTCCTGAGCTATTCCCTGATTGAGGTCAGTGTGACGTTCAAGGTACCTGCTGCTGGCTGTGCTCTGAGCAGGCCGAGAGCTGGCAGGGGGTGCTTGTGCTCTCTCTTTAGCTGGGTGAGTTCTGGTCTCACAACTAAGTACAGTGTCTAGAGAAAGGCATCATGGGTCTGAGGGACAAGTGGCATTAATGAAAGGGTTCCTGAGATAGAGGCAAAGTAAGTTTATACAGCTGTGGAGACTGAAACTGTTTTGCTTATTATGAGATTAGTTGTCTGCCAAGAAGTCAAATTTGTGGAAGTTACCATGGTATTAGATGCCTGTAATTTACTGCCACGTTATTTAATGGGTGATGGTAGTGCATAATCCTGACAGTTGGTGCTGAGAAATTAGTGCTGAGATAAGCAGTTGAATTTGAAACCAGTGGTGGTCTTTTAAATTTCTGTTTTCATTTGAGCATTTGTGTTGTAGGTGCTGCTTCTGGCACCGCTGAGCTGCTCCCCCCTCCAAGCAGTGCTGCTAACTGGACTGTGGGGCTGCCCACAGATAATGGCCATGACAGCGACCAGGTCTTCGAGTTTAATGGCACACAGGCTGTGAAGATTCCAGATGGTGTTGTCACAGTCAATCTGAAAGAGCCCTTCATGATTTCAGTATGGATGAGGCACGGGCCCGGAACCAAAGAGAAAGAGACAATTCTGTGCAATTCAGACAAGACAGGTTTGTCAATACTTCAATTACAAACAGTCTTCTTGGTTGGTCGGGTTTTATGTGCTCTGGCAGTGCATGTGGCAGTGTTTTCTCTACCTTAGGGTTTTCTTAGAATTGAAATGAAATTGACTTTAAAAATCACTATTGTGCTTCTGTTTAGGCTCGGCCTTAGATTATGTAGCTTCGGATTGGGCAGACTTGTTTCTCTAATTCTATCTCAGTTTACATTATGCACTTCTTCTGCTGTGGTTGATTACTTATTCTGGCAATGCAGCCTCAAGTTTGCATCTCCAAAGATAGCCTTGTTCTTGATGCTGCCTAAAAGCACTAAGACACACATATCAGGTCTAGTGACAGCATCTGCTGCTGTATCTTTTTTTTCCCTAGGAGGATATAATTTCTCTAGAGATGAAGTTTTTTTTATTCTGTGCGTAATTTCACTCTCTGCTTATGACACAGAAACAATAATTTTGAAAATGCCATTAATAAGAAGGAAATATGATAGCCCTGTTTCTATAATTGCCATTTGTAACAAAAAAAGCTCTTCTGTTTGCAAACAGAGCTCTTTTTCTCCTGCTGACAGTTTTATCTCTGGCTCTTCAGTGCTGTGCCTTGGGTTGGGTTGGGTTTGGATAGAGACACGTCTGTCTGTTCTGCAGCCTCATGGGTTCTTCCCTGCTGCAGATGTTTTACATTCCTCTTACCATGCCTGATTTACTTCTACCTTGAATACTGCCTATCAGTTACTGTGAGGTTTAAGTGTGAAACTGCAGAACAGGTGGATTTTGTTCCTAAGGTTTGCAGAAAATAATGCTGTTGATTCAAACTGCTGCGCAGATATGAACCGGCACCACTACACCCTCTACGTGCACAACTGCCGCCTGGTCTTCCTCTTCCGCCAGGACCCTTCTGAGGGGAAAACCTACAAACCTGCTGAATTTCACTGGAAACTAAATCAGGTGAGCCTGGAAGGCCCTCTGGATGTGAGTGATAAATAGTCATGGTTTTTTTAACAATTGCTCTCAGCAAATACCTGTTCTTTGTCAGGTAATGTTGTCTTATAACAGTATTTCAGGATGTGCTTGCATGTAGATACGTATTTTTAGATTGAAATATGCTGTTATTTAATATAAAAATTAAAGGAAAGGAAGTACGTGCAGCTTCCTGTATTGGCAACAGAATAAAGAAACTTTTTATTAATGTTTGGCAGTCAGTTTGCTTTTCAGATGTGTGCCATGTGTGTGAAAGATCAACTGTGTCTGTACAGGCTTGTATTGTAGGTTGTTGGCACCTCTGCATGTGTGTTTATGTAAAACATGCACCAGATCAGTTTCTGAACTGTAATGGAAAAGAAAAAATGACAGTAGAATTTTTAAAACTCTCTCCACTCAGGTGTGTGACAAAGAGTGGCACCACTACGTTGTCAACGTTGAATTTCCCGCAGTGACTCTTTACGTGGATGGCGTTTCCTATGATCCTTTCCCAGTCACTGAGGATTACCCACTCCACCCTTCCAAGATAGAAACACAGCTGGTGGTTGGAGCGTGTTGGCAAGGTAACAATTCACAATTGTTAATCCTTCTAATTATCGTTTTTTAATGAAATCTTTGCTGTTGTCTAGAAGTACCCAGCAGATCTTTTTAGTGCATGAAATGTAACTTGTTTTGCCTCTTGCAGGTTGTTTTTGCTCCAAGCTGGTATCACATATTTCCTCTTTGAGTAATTTTTTCCATGAGTGGTTGTTTGTTTTCTTGTTGGCCACAGGTGTGTGAAGTACAGAGCTGCTCACCAGCCTGTATTCCACCAACGTGATTTTCGTGGTGGCCATGGGAATACTGAGAGCTTATTTTTAACAATAGTTGTAACAATACCTCGTATACTTCAGATTACTAAGCGGAACACTTCACTTCAAGTAGGTTGAAAAGTGTATTGTAGGCACAGCGTTCTCATCAGTGGAAGCCTGTGCAGCAGACAGCTCTGCAGAGCAACACAGCAGTGCTGTCTCTTGGGTATTTTACCATTTCTACTTATAAAAGTGGACATCTGCTTTGTCTTCTCTATTCAGGCTGCTCTAAGTTATATATACAGGTCATCTGCAAGGAGAGAGCAATTTTATCCCTTTGAAGGAGTTCTTTTGACATTTCTTTTTAAATTTTTAAAAGCCGATTTTCATTTTTGGTGCTTCCATCTGATAGTCTGCTTAATGCACGTGATGCTATTATTGATTAAGAAATCTGTGTTGATAATTGCTTCTTTTGACCATCTTTCCATACCTTTTGGTGATTTGCTGTATTAGTCTGGATCTCAACTTCATTTCCCCTCAAATAGAGCCAGTAGTTAGACCTGTTGTTGTCTTACTAGAGGTGGTTTGTGTGAGGTTTCCTCTCTTGGTTCATGTTCTGCAGTTCTTGCTGGTGTTCCTGCTGCTTGTGTGTGGGGCTCTTTGGGCTGTGGTGCCATGACTGTTCTTGAAACAACACAGTGATGCTTGTTCCCTGCATTACAGCTCTTCGTGTTTCCAAGAACTCATAATCCTTGAGAAGCTGGGTCCAATATAAACAAACTTTGGGGGATGTGCTGCTTTGTATTTTCTGGGATTAGAGAGTTTGCCAAATTGTAACTACTTGGTCCTTTCCCTGTTGTCCTATTCTTTGTCTTGCTTTTCTGCAGAATATACAGGAAATGAAAATGACAATGAAACTGTGCCCGAGACCTCTGCAGGTTGCTGGAGTTTTTTCCCTACTGTTTTATTTCATTTTTAAGCCAAGACATTGCTTCATCTCGCACACAGCATGAAATGCAGGCACTGCATTCGGGCCATTGACCTTCACATAATCCTCTCCTAGGCTTGTGTCTTCATTGTGCTTCTATTTGCAGAGCATCATCAGCTGACTTCTGCTTGGTTTTGGGGGAGTTTTTTTTGTTTGTTGTGGGTATTTTTTTGGTTGCATCCAAATGTACCTCCATGTACCAATCTGCAGCTATTGTGATTGCAGTGAAGCGGTGAAAAAAAGGTGCTGATATAAAATATCAGCTATAATTTCTTTCATCCAGTTTTGTTAAAGCATAAACGCATGTCATCGTATATACATGTATGTATTTATGCATGTAGGTATGTGTCTTTATTATAGTGCATTATTATTCAGTGCATTGGGAAGGACCCCTGGAACTCGGGTACCTTTGCTCCCCACTCAGAGCAAGCCTGATTTCATATTTAGATCAGGCTGCTCATAAGACAGACCTGTAATCTACAGGGGATACTCACCTGGTCAGATACTCATTGAAAACTCTAATTACAGTGAATGAGCAAAAAAGCTTTGGCTACCAGGTATTTCAGATTGGCTACAGGGTTATTTCCTCATAACAAATTTTAGTGATAGTTCGGTGGGTTTTGTGTCTTGAGTTGAGATACTTAAAATTAGTGTGTATTTTTAGAAGTGAATTCAAGATATGTACCCTTCCTGTAAGGTTCAAGAATTGCTGGAATAGTCTGGATGTAACTGGCAAGAGGTTTCTAGCTGTGCATCACATTTTAATTTGGCAAGGAGGCAGCAGCATCCAGGGGCTCCAGAAGCTGAAGCTGTGTGGAAATTGTATCATTTGTAACAGGACGTTTCACCACTGAGTATTTTTTGAGTTGTACAGAGGATCTTTTATTACTTAGAATTTTTAAAACAAGCTTAGACATCTTTCTAGAATCAGGTTGCTTAGTAAGTAATGGGCTTGAAATACACGTTTCCAGGTGGTGTTTTGTGGCCCCAGTATTTAGCAAGATGGACTAGGTGATCGTTGCGACATCACCTTCAAAAACATTAAGGAGTAAAGGGCTTACTATGTTGCCCTTATCAGACTTAACTCAGATATCTAAAAATGAGTTACCTGAGTTTAAACTGCTCACTTGAATCTGCAGAGAGAAGATGGCACCTTTAGAGGGGAGCGGGTAACTCTCGGAGGACACCTCTCTCAGAATGAGCCGAGTGACTTTGTGAAGTTCCTTGCTACCCTAGGAGTGTAGGGAGAGCCTGTAGTGCTGGTTTGGGTGGAGATCCCTCCCACCTGGAGGAGGAATGCTGTCTTGTGACCTTAGTAGCAGGAGGTGTTACCTCAGCAGGGAGATTTAGGTTTCATGGTTCATCCCATTGGTTCTGTGTTTGATTTCTGAGCACCACCTCGCTGTATGGGGCTTCTTTTGAGATGTTTGTCATGGAACAGTCAGTTCAAGCTGGCCACAGCTGTCTGGAGGCCACGTGCATGGTGAACTGTTTAATTCTTTCTTTATGCCTGACCATAATCACAAGGTTAACACCCAGAATGGATGAAAACTAACCCGCATGCGTATAATACTGTGTGTATCAACTGGCATACTTGTTGTTTTTCAAAAGAAAAAGCAAAAAGAATCAAAACAAGTGAAGATTTTTCCTCCCTCACTTTTTGAAGGTGGTGAACTGCGCATGGCTCAGTTTTTCCGAGGCAATCTGGCGGGGTTGATGATTCGTTCTGGTAAACTGGAGAACAAGAAGGTGATTGATTGCCTCTACACCTGCAAAGAGGGGCTGGATTTGCAGATGGCTGATGGTGTTGGCAAAGGTGTGAAGGTAAAGTTGCATATGAACAAAGGGGAACATGTATATTCCTCCCCTGATAAGAGCTAGAAGTTTTACTGGCAGAGTTAACAGGGTGTTCCAAATATAACAAGCTCATCTCTTGTGGCATTTTGCATTAAAATGACATAAAACTAGGAAATTTTTCTTGTATAAACATGAAAGTTGCTCTGTTGTCTTTTAAGTCTTGAAGAGAAATTCCATATTTGTAAGCCTCTGTTTTAGCTGTAACCATGAGGTTGTCTAATAAGAGATCTTTAACAAGCAGCTTCATACAATGAGATTATGTGGCTTTTTCAGTAGCAAGGTTGTGTGAACAGAGCTAAATTTGTCCTTTATATTAGCTGCTTCTCTTCTGTATTACTAGAACCAGAACTATGGTATGTGCTTAGATTTTTCCTTAAAGAATGAAACATGAAATATATTCCACTGGGATAAGGCAGTGAGTGGGGAGTTTAGACTGTGTGCCAGTAAATAATGACCCTGTTGCTTTGAATATGGGTGTAATTGTCCTGCATTTACCAGTGCTGAACTCCAGTTTGAATTGCCAGATCATGTCAGTTGGGTGTTCTCTTATGGTTTTTTCTGTTTTTTCAGATCCACATGAACCCAAGCCAGTCAACGCTGACCATAGAAGGGGATGACATTGACAGAGTTGACAAGGCCATGCAGCACATTTCCTACCTGAACTCCCGCCAGTTCCCAACACCTGGCATTCGCAGGCTGAAGATCACCAGCACTGTCAAGTATGTCCTGGTGCTGAACTGGAGCATCCCTGTGCAGTGGTGGTGGAGCCTGGTGTTCATGGATCTCATTTGTGAGAAATAAAGGAGTCCTGGGCTGTGCGACCATCACACATTTGAACACAGCAAATGTTTTCCACACCAGCACTCTGCTTTCTGCCTGAGAATGGAGTAGGGAGTGTGTCAGATGGGGAGGAAAGTACTGCCAGAGTGCTGAGAGTGTCTCCAGTGTCACAGCTTCATTAAAGGTGTTACCTGTGGCTCTAAGTCAGAATGTAGAAATGAGGCCAAATGGTAACTGTAAGTAAAAATTAATTGTGAGATTGCTCCCTTGGTGGCTATTTCATACTTTCCAGGGCAGCTGGTGAATTTATCTAAGACTCTTGGGTCTGAGACAGCTTTTCAAAAATTTATAAAGCAATTACTGTGTGTAATTGTTCTTCTCTCTGAGGTAACCACCTTGACTGCAAAACTGCTTCTGTCTCTCAGGTGTTTCAATGAAGAGGCCTGTGTCTCCATCCCCTCTGTGGAGGGGTACGTCATGGTCTTGCAGCCAGAGGAACCAAAGATCAGCCTGAGTGGCATCAATCACTTTGCCCGCTCTGCGTCAGAGTTTGAGAGCTCCGAGGGCGTTTCCCTCTTCCCTGAGCTCCGCATAATCAGCACCATTACCCGGGAGGTGGAGCCGGAGGGAGACGGGGATGAAGATCCCACAGGTAACAGCCACTGCTGCCCACCCTCACCTCACTCAGTGATCCTGGGGGAGGATCTTCCTCTTGCAGAGAGGTGTAGATTTTTCTTTTAATACAGAATCCAGTGAAGGAGAAGAAGGTGTAGATCCCCTAGTCTGGGCTAACAGAAACGTACCTGGAAATGATAATAAGTCCAGGCTGTTACGCTCATGTAAATTCCCCTTGTTTGTAATTTGTATTTTATTTTTTAAATCATTGTTTCATGAATACTTGGTCTCCTCAGGCCCAGATTTTAATAATTGTTCTGGTGTTTCTGATTAAGTCTTTGGCTTTTTCTCTGCTTTTAGTCCAAGAGTCTTTGGTATCTGAGGAGATCATGCACAACCTGGATACATGTGAGGTGGCAGTGCTGGGAGAGGAACTAAATCAGGAACAAGAGAGCCTGGAGATTGACATGACACGATTGCAGCAGAAAGGCATTGAGATGAGCAGTTCCAACCTGGGCATGATAATTACAGGTGGGGGTTCCTCCTCCTACTGCTCTTGGGAGGGTCTGAAGGGACTGACAAAGGGAGCAGTTCTAGAGAGGTGGTTTGGGACACCTTAATCCACATACTTCATTTTTTTTAGAATTTCAAGCTTGGACTATCTTTAGAATTCCAAGCACAGCGATTCTGTGGAAAGCTGTGATTCCAGAAGATACAACGTTCTAGAACCTTCTTTCTGTTCTTTTCTCTGTCCCGAATAGCAGATCACCTCTGGACTGTGGAGCTGCAGTTAGACTCTGCCCCAGAAGAGGCTTGTTCCTTGCACAGATCATGCAGGGCCTAGGAGCATGCAACATTTTTTTCTGTTATATTAAAGTATAGAAAAGCTCCCAGAATCCCTTCAAAGACTAACTGGGTTTAGGATTTTATCACGAAACCAGTCCACAGGATTTCAGTGGAGCCGCACGTGTTTCTCAGTGGTGTTACTGTTTCTGTACTCCTTGAAAATCTGTCAGCCAGGAAAACTTAGGTGAAGAAATGGAGTAATGTTTGTGCAGTGTGTGAAGTTGTACCAGTCTTTGGCAGAGCAGCTGCTGTACCTGTGTGTCTCTGCCCACAGGGGTTGACACCATGGCTAACTATGAGGAGGTTCTGCACCTGATCCGCTACAGGAACTGGCACACGGCGTCTCTGTTCGACAGAAAGTTCAAACTGGTCTGCTCCGAGCTCAACGGGCGCTACGTCAGCAACGAGTTCAAAGTGGAGGTGTGTGGGCTCCCCGAGCACTCAGAGAGGCTTTGGGGCATGGGTGGCTCAGGAGGATGGAAGTTGTTGCCTCAGCTGGTAGATAATTGATCAATTATTGATTTAGATTTTGTCCTGTAAACAAGTACTAGGAAATGTGAGTGTTTCAGGCAATATTTTATATATAAATGTGGGTTTAGTCCTATATTTCAGCTTGAAATAAAATAGTTGTTTAGTAGAAGAAATAGTGTGGCTAATGGAGGTGTGAAGGTGAAAAGGTTGCATTGAAAACACAGAGTAGTAATTTAGCTAGTGGAATGAGAGTGATGCTGCCAGAGATCTGAGTGGCCTTTGTGTGTCACTTCTGGGATGCCACAGATGGACGTGCTGGGCTCTTCACTGTTTTGCTTGTGTGATGTGTAAATTTCTGATACTAAGGGCTTACATTAAAGCACAGAGAGGCTAAAATTGCATTTCCTCTGCAGCAGGGTACAGGTTTATTACTATTTAGTATGCTTACATCAAATATATGGAAGTACAGCAGAAAATGACATTAAAGGCACTAAAATTTTAATTTTTTTCTCATTATTTTTTTCTCTTCAGAATTAAATTATTGGGTTTCTGGAGTTTAACACTTTCTGTTTGTCCCTAGGTCAATGTTATCCACACAGCCAGCCCAGTGGAACATGCCAATCACATTGCTGCACAGCCACAGTTCATTCACCCAGTGCATCATTCCTTTGTTGATCTCTCTGGTCACAACTTGGCAAACCCTCATCCCTTTTCAGGTCAGGATTCTCAGACACTGAAGTTGAGCTGGTTTTTTGTGGTGTTGCAGAGTTTTTTTCCCAGAGTTTAAGCCAGTGTGTTGGACTAATAAACCAGGCAGCTGCTCAGTCCTGTTCTGCTGTTGCCCAGGCGGGGAGGAGTGAGTTTTCAGAACCCTTTGAAATTCCCTTTCCTGACAGCAGAAGAGCTTTCTGTTTGCGTGTGTGTGTGTGTGTGTGTGTCGGAAAAGGGGAGGAGACTGCGAGACCTCCAGAAAGTGAGGAACTGGGACAGAATTTCTTCTGAATGGCAGGAGGAAGGAGTTGCAGTGCTGTTCCTTTGATGAGTCATGGTATCTGCCCTTTCTGTTTTAATTGCATTAATTTGGCATGGGTGTAGGATGTGAGAGGAAGAAAAATAGGCAATTCAGAGAGGAGTCTGTGTGTGGTAGAATGTACTTTCCTTGTGTTTTCAGTCCTTCAGATTGATGTAATTATATTTAAGGAACTGGGGTCTAGTTCTTACTTTTCTACTGACTTCTTAAGTGGCTGTAGACAAACTGCCTTTGTGTAATATATACAATATAATAATAGACACGTAATACTTGTATAATGCCATTTCCCCTGGCAGGTGGTGGGAAGGGGAGCAGTTGTTAGCACAGTGTGAGTTCCCATGGTCGTGTTTGTGGTTGCAGTTGTCCCCAGCACAGCCACCGTGGTGATCGTGGTGTGTGTCAGCTTCCTGGTGTTCATGATCATCCTGGGCGTGTTCCGCATCCGAGCCGCGCACCAGAGAACCATGCGGGACCAGGACACGGGCAAGGAGAACGAGATGGACTGGGATGACTCTGCTTTGACCATCACTGTGAACCCCATGGAGGTAACCCTGTGGAGCTGGTGGCCTTTTCCAGCTGGAATGGGTGTGATTGGCCATGGGCGGAGGAGGAGAGCAGAACCAACCCTAAGCACAGGGCAGAGACATTAATTGGGAATTCAGAATGAATGTGCCAATACCAGGAGCAGTTGTTTGGGATCTTGCAGGGGTTAGTGTTTCAGGATGCAGAATGAGATTTTACAGGCCAGTGTCCAGCAGCAGTGTTCATCGTGTGCACAATGCCTTAAACACAGCCTGCTTTTGTCTAAACATGCAGGAATTTATTGTCAAAACATCTGTCTTTATGATGTTTCCTTCTCCTGTGGCTGACATCTGAATTTTTTTGAAAATTGGGAACACGAAAGATGTGTGACGTTCATACTCTGTGTCCTATTGTAAGATCGTTTTCCAGTAGAATTTGCACTACTGATCACCCTTCAGAGCCAGTTTGTGTAGAGTGCCAGGATTGACAGCAGTGTCACAGAACTGTTTTACGGAGTGCTGCTTCCTTTGTCTTTTCTGGTTTCTGCCTAATTCCTGCTGAACTTCTAAATCCAGCAAGGAATCTGCAATACCTCTTCCTCAATATAGTGCCTTGAATAAAGAACAAAAAGAATTCTGGCCAGTATGGTAATGACAGCTAATTTTTGTCTGAACAGACTTATGAGGATCAACACAGCAGTGAAGAGGAGGAGGAGGAGGAGGAAGAAGAAAGTGAAGATGGAGAAGAAGATGACATTACTAGCGCAGAGTCTGAAAGCAGTGAGGAGGAAGAGGGAGAGCAGGAGGAGGACCAACAGAATGTTAACAGACAGCAGCAGCTGGAATGGGATGACTCTACCCTCAGTTATTGATTCTAGCTGCTCCCTTTGTCTTTGTTCCCGCTCTAGAAGACTCCACTGTAACACACTCCATTGGTACCAAGGATTCATGGTGTTTAAAACAAAAAAATTCATTCTGGCCAGTAGATTGAACCCCCACACGAGCCGTGTTTGTGTTCTGTCAGCTAGTTCCTGGTGTGTAGGGTTGTAGTTAGCACCTCTTCCTTCAGCCATGCCTCAGTGACTGGATTTTTTTTACGCTCTGTGAGGAACCACCTTGCACTTTTTTCTTCATGTCATCTCAGCTAAGTGACTCTACAGCTCTGTAGCCATTGCACATGAATTTCTGAACTGTCTTTTTTTGCTCAGTGAAACAAACTTGGCTTTGTTCCTTTATCTCTTTCTAAAAGATGCAAAGATTGCTTGTTGACAAAGGGTAAAGCTGCTCATTTCAGCCTGTTGATTTCTTTTAATTTTTTTCCCCCGAATTAGTGCATGTGTAAAGTGGCAGAATGAGGTTAATATGTAGAAGATTAACAAGACTTTTTAATATTTTGTAAATATATTGGAATTATGTAATTATGTCATTTGTGGTAGTGAAAACAGGGATTGGGGTTTAAAACATGCTAAGGTGAAAAATCATGCAGCATGAACTATTCCAAGTCTCATCCTACTGCAGCAGGAGCACGGGCACAGTTCTTAGTGTAGATGTTCAGTAACTCTGTCTTGGCCTTGACTGCGATGTGCGCTCATGCCCCGCTCTCCTTGAATTCCTTCCTTTTCTTTCATCTCCTTTATTTTGCAGAGGGAACAGACAAGCTCGTGAGAAGTTGTAAAGGCTTTAGGAGCCTCTGCAGAGGTTCAGCTGCCCTGTGCACTACAGTTTGTTTTTATTTTTTTTTTTTTTCTCCAATTATGGCTTGCCATAAAGGCTTTTAAGTTATTGGGGAAATAACACTACGTGGATGGTGAGCAGGTCTGTGTGCTGTGGCTGTGGGGCGTTGCCACAGCTCCTGGTAGTTCCAGGGAGGGTGCCTCGAGTCCAGTGTGGGCTGTTCACACTGTGGACAGGTTGGGTGTAGGGGAGTGGTTGAAGCTGGGAAGTCTGAGACCTGAGCACCTGGGCTGCCAACCTACATAGATAGGGATTTGGGGGTGTTTTCATTGTTCTTTTTTTCTAATTTGGAAGTGGGAGGGTTTGGGGTGTAGCTGATACCACTGAACACTCCTCCTCCTCCCCTGCAGCCCCTTGTACAGTAATTCAGATTGTCGATGTTTTAAGCCTTTGTTTACACTTAGTAATTGTGTTTTCCTGCTGGTGAAAAACTGTAGCATAAACTATCCAAGCAGAAAACCTTGGGAATCATGTTAATTCATGTGATTTGGGTTGGTTCTGATCCCAGTTCCAATTTGGGATTGCAGAGGGCAGTAGCTGGAAGGTACAAACTTGGGGGGGGGGGCTGGTTTTTCTGTCAGGCAAGGTTGTTTAACTTTATTTGGTCTGATGCAGAGTCGTGAATAATGAATTTCTGCTTGATCTCTGTGGAGGTGGATTAAAGAGTAACTGGTTCTGCCTGTAACAGGAGCCTGGGACTGCATTCCCTCCTGAGCACGGTAAGCCAAGCGCCAGCGTTTGCTCGTGGGTGTGGGTGCAGAGCCCAGCGTGTCACAGCCAGGCCAGGGCAGGGCCAGCGAGGGGGCACAAAGGGTCCTGAGTAACAGAGAGATAAAAGATTGGGGTGAGCCACATGTTTGTGCAGCTGGATTTCCAGAGCAGCCCTGCTCTCACCTACGGGATCAGCGGGAGGCGGGGTTTGCTCTGGGGGAACCTGACTGAGGAGTGCCTTTACAATAGAGATGGACCTGGCAGCAGGGAAAGAACCCACACCAGAGCTTACTGTTTTTTGGGGTTGGTTTTTTTGGTTTTTTTTTTTTTTTTAATGTAAAATTTTAGATTTCTAAATGGGAAAATGGTTTTGACTACTTACGTGGTAATTAACTGCTAGTTTTAAGTAAACTGGGAAACTTTTAACTTATGTCTGACAGTTGTCCTGTGTTAATGTGTAGAAGACTTATCCTTCCATATACTGTTGCTGTAGCTGCTGTATTTTAGACCAAAACTGATCATGACTTAATGGTAATACTGAGGGGTTGTAATGTCCTGATGCAGTTTGTAGCCACTGTGGGTATAACTTTTCAGATGTGTATATTGGTAACAGGTCAGTTTGGAAAGTCTATAAGCTACAATAAATTTCTGGTTCTAAAGGTTGTTTGCATTTTTTATTTTACTGAGTGGAACAGAGTACAATCCAGTTATATAAACTGTGTTAATTTGCCTCTGCTGGGGGAGTAGGAGAGTTTTGTGGTCATTGCTCTCGAGCACAGAAGGACTTTGCAGCATTTGTGTACAATTTGTCAATATCTTTTATTATTTACAAAACGTGTACCTGAAGCAACTGAAAAGCTAAACATGTAAACATTCTCTTCTTGCAGAACCACAGTTTGGCTTAAAAAAATACTTTTTTTTCAAAGGCAACAGAAAATAAGCACAATCAGTTTGTACAGAGTTAAAAAAAATAATGACAGAAACATCTCTAAATAAATAGAAATAGGTCTATCATTCTGAGCATATTTATAAAAATGAGAAGCCACTTGTAATGAAATGGAACAGTTTTGAAAACTATTTAAGTTTCAGTCTGTAGTACAATTCACCTTGCTGAAAACCATCAGGTGAGCTGCTGCTTTGTGAATTTGGAGTCAAAGGCTCTTTGCTGACCCAACAGAGCTGTCAGAGATTTACCCAAGATACTCTCCCAGTGTGTACAAGAAGGTCCACATGAGGACTCGCTGAATTTTTACTGCTTGTAGGTAAGTCAAGTGTCCAGACTAAGTAACCTCTGTCAAACTGTGCTCAGTTCTTGCAGTTGATACTGATACACCTTTGTGTTATTGCACTTCTCAAAGTAAAGGACAGGACAGGAGCCCCTGCTCCAAAACCTGTGAGGGCCTGACCTTTCTGCTGTGAGACCTGGGAGGGACCGAGGAGAGCAGGGTCCCAGTGCTGCAGCACCCTGAACACCAGGCTCTGGCACTGCAAGAGAATTGCTTTTCCAGCTCTGGAATTGTAGTGTCTTCCCTTCCACAAGAACCTGATCAGGGGCTGTGGTTTCAGTGCATCTCACCTTGCACAGGGCCCAAGATTTTTTTTGCATACTTTTTGCTCTGTAAATTAGTTTAATAAGCAAGGAAATAGCAATATTTACTCTCTAAAATGGAGCAGAGGCACAGGCCTGTTTCTCACTGCTCAGGCTGCATAGAGCTCTAAATCCTGCAGTATTTCCCTCTAGTACCAAAGCAGCTGTTAGAGCCTGAGTGCTTCAGTCACAGTATCATTTGAAAGTGTAGGAAAAGGGGCTCTCCCAGGGTAAGATTAAATTAAAATGAGGTGTCTTCTATGCCAGAACTGCTGCTTCCACCACCAGGTGCTTGAGAGGCAACAGGGTTTGTATGAATAGATCCAAACCAGAACAGACCTCCCAGCTTAACATCTTTTATGAAAAGAAGCAGTAAGTACTTCAATTTGAAAATGCAATCTTAGCATTTTCAGGTTTGAAATGAAAATAAATGCAGGAATTATGTGAGGTTCAACTAAAGCCTAACTTTGGAAAGCAAAGTAAGTACCTGATCCAGTGGCCACTCCAAAGCTGCTGTTGTGCCATCAGTTCTAGACAGCAATAGCTGAGTTCCAGCTCAGTTCCAGACCCCTTTGGCCTCTGGAGCAGACAAGAAAGCAGTATGACAGCGTGGATGTTTTTAGCCTGGCTCAAGGCAGAGTAAAACCATTTGTCCAAGTCAGCTTTAGTGTGCTTTGAGCTGACCCACCTCAGTGGACACTGACACAGGGGCAGGAAGAGTGACCACATGCTGATGTTAATGCCTCTAAGCTGTAAGAGTGGTGACCTAGAAGATGGGGTACAGGCATAGGGGGATCTCTGTTCAGCTAAATTTTCAAGAAACTAGAAATACAGACATTAGCACACTGGAGGATGTTACAACTGCCTCAACTCTTCCATTGAAAGATGTATTTGAAGCTTAGGGAGTTCTCAAGGGTACGGTACCTCTACCTACCTCGATGCAGTAGTTTTATTGCCTCACATCTCTCCCTTGTCCCCCAAAGATCGACAGCAGCCACAGTGGTGTGGCTGAGGACAGGCCAACAGTTTTTCAGTCATGCACCAATGTCTGATCTCTGGGAACGAGGTGGGGGATCTTCAACGCTGCACCATTCTTCAGTCTTTAGGAACCTGTCAGTGCTGGCCTGGGGGGTGTTACATTCTCCTGAGCAGGGCAGGCTCCTGCTCTCTACTGCCTGTTGTCTTTGGATACGTTGTGTGCCAGCCAGTTCACTTTGGTTTTCCAGCTCTCCCGCAGGGCTTCATTAAACTTCAGTCTGAAGTGCTTCAGTGCCTCCTCATCAGTTTTCCCAAGGGCCAGGGAGTCCTGTAGGCAAGAGGCACAAATCAGTGCACAACTGAACAAGTCCCTGCTCAAGCAGTAAGGTGTTTATTCACTAAGAAATTACTCCATTGAAAGGAGGACTTGAGTAGCCATCAGTCGATTTTAATTGTTCCTGTACTTGCACGAGGTTTTTTCTCTGATACAAACACTTGCACCCTCTGCTTCTGTTGGTGCAGGGAAAGAGCAGGTTTTGTATTGCTCCTGTACAAAGTGTTCTGCAGCTGCCAGGGATGGAGTTATAACTCAGAAGGCAAACTAGAAATGAGAGCCAAGGGCTTTGTCTCCTTCCCTGCAAGCCAGCACCTGCTGCCTGCATGGTGAAGAACCTGAAGAGATTTCTGAGCACCAGGACCTGGCATTTCTGATGTCCTGCACACTGAACTCCTCCTCACCATCCACAAGCTCAGGTGTTCAGTTTTAACCCCTTACCTGGGCTCTGCCTCTTACCTTTAGGTACTGGATGTCTTTGGAGCAGCTGAGCTCTGGCAGCCCAGCAGCTTTCATCAGTGCAAAGAGGTGCAGGAAGAGGAGCCCGTGGCGCCGCAGGATCATGTATGCCCTTTCACAGTAACCCCTGAACCTGGGCAGGAGTAAAGAGGAGCCAAAGGAATGAAGACTGCAAACTCAACCATTTTGTAAAGCAAAGTTACAGTTAATAACTTATTTACTCGCATGTGTACAGGCACCTATAGGCTGCATATTGGTAGAAATAAATACTAAAAATTTAGAGCTTCCAAAGCTGAACTCCTAGCACTTACCTTTCAAACTTCTCGATGTTGTTAGTTTTTCCTTGCTGGATGACATGCACAAAGTCGTAGGTTAAGATGAAAGGAACTCGTTCTCTATTAATACCAAATTTAGTCTTGAAGTTTCCCAAAAAGTGACCAAAATCAATATGGAACAGCTGCAAGTAAGAAAAAATATTTTCAGAATATTACCTGTTTTAGTGATCAGTGTTGAGTTCTCTTCAGTAACTACTGGATTCAGCAGATCCTGACCATAGAATTGGGGGAGAGAGAAAAATGACCTTGCCCATGGCCCTCCTCTGGGCAAAGGCACGACTCAGGTGCTCAGATAAGCTCAGGTTACCTGCCCTGTCTCTCGGACCATGATGTTGTCGCTGTGCCGGTCCCCGATGCCCAGCACGTAGGTGGCCACGCAGTACCCAGCACAGGACAGGGTGAACTCCTCGATGGCTTGGTCCAAGGCGTCTCTAGAGAGGGTAAGAAAGAGAGGGAAAGATAATTTTACTTTGGACTCCACTACTGCCCCACGGGCAAAGCTGTTTTCAGCTGCAGGAGAAGGGAAAGAAGCTCGTTTGGATTCCTGCAGTGCTCCCTGGAGGCAGGACTCCCAGCCCTGCTTTAGAAAAATGAGCTGCACTAACTACTGAAGGGGTCTGAATAAGGTTGTGTCCACCATCTCGATGGAAATGAGATCCACAGGAGGCCTCCAGGTGTGCCAGGCAGGGGAGCAGCCGCAGCCCTTGTGGGACAGCCTGGAGCTGTGCACAGCTGAAGGAAAAGGAGCAAGGCAGGAAGCAGGAGGGAAAGGTGAGCCCCTCACCCCGGGTTCTTGGATTTGAGCCAGTTCAGCAGCGCGTCCTTGTTGAAGGCGGCCGTGGCCACCATATTGCTCTTGTTGAGCTGGATGTTGGCGATGGTGTCCGAGTGCATGACCACCTCAATCAGCCCCGTCTTGTCTCCTGTGGAGAGGCAGCCATAAGGGGTCATCCTGCAGAGATGAAAGAAACCCTTCCACTGAAATCCTGCCCACAGGGGGATGGTGTTGACTTGTAAGCTTTCCCTTGCCTGCCCTGTCTCCTCTCTTTCTCCTCTGCAGTTCTATTCCCCAGCCCCCCAGAACCTGCCCAGCTGCTCCCAGAACACCAGACAGACCCGCTGGGGGCAAAATGAGCTTGCAGAGAGAACAGCCTCACCACCCCTGATTTATCAGTGCAGGAGGACAAGTGTGTGCGCTCTGCTCACCTCAGGTCCAGGCCCTCCTGCTTCCACAGGATGTCCATCAGCTGGATCATCTGCAGAGTCAGCATGTCCTGGCGCAGATCTGGGCATTACAGAGGAAAAAGGGTCGTAAGTGCCTCCCAGAGTCCCCTTGCTCTGCCCCTGCAGCCTTTGCCACGTTTGTCACCATCAGCACTGAGCAGTAACAGTGTAAAACCACCCCACCAGATCCTTAACTCACACAAGATTTTACTGGCAGAGGTTTAGGCTACGCCACTTGGCCAAAGCCCTTCCCATGGCAGTCACTGTGGCACTTCAGAAATCCCTTTCTGGGCACAACAGTGAGCACCAGCCGCCCCACCCCTGTAGAGCTCAGACTGCTGGAGCTCTTTCAGACCCCACATCAGGTTTGGTTTTACTGTTCAAGGGTATCCAGTTAGCACTGCAGTAAAGTCTTAAAGAGGGAAGCAGGTGAAATATAGAGGGGAGTTTATATATCTTCAGATTACTGCCAAAAAACTTACCCAAAAACATTGAAGGTCCTCATTTAGACAACATCTTAATGGTCAAGATTTAGGCCCACTCACCACAGTAAATAATTGAGATTAAAATATATATTTGCACAGGCATAATAAAGACTTACCATCTCCATTTTTAAAAATGATACCCACTCCACCTCCACCTGTCTCTTCATTATTAAACACAATCCACAGCGGTTTCATTTTGGAGTCCATGAAGGTGCACTGATCCACACTACAGGAAATAAAAATATTACCATCAGTTTCCATCTATTAAAATATGCCAGTCCTACAGCAACTCCATACACGGATGGACTTGGGACTTCCAGGAGGAAAGAACCGTGGGATAACCCAAAGCCTGGCTCCAGTGTGAAACAAAGCCTGTGGCACAAATTCAGAGGTGCAGATCTCTCCCTTACCAGACTTCAGCGAGGATAATGTTGGGGTTCAGGGGGGACTGGAGGTGGGAAAGGGCTTCCCTGTAGGTTTCCTGCTTCATGCACATGTGCATCATCTCCTTGGTTTGAGGCTTGGTGGCCTTCTGGGAACTCACTTTCACAAAGTCATTCAGAGCTTTCATCTTGTTGAGTGCTTCTCCCTGGAAAAAAAGGAGGGAAGAAACCAGGCTGACAAACAGGCAATTCCTGGAGAAAGTTTAAAAAACATTAAAATCTCCTGTGACATGTAAACCTTGGTTCCATCTCTTACTTTCTCTTCAATTTGTAGCAATTTCACACACTGCAACAAAACAAATTCAGTAATACCTGCCTGAGGAAGATCCATAATTAATTGTGGATACTCTGCTGGGCACAAATGCATTGTGACTGCAGCAGGAATAAAGCACATTACCATGCACCAAAGGAAGAAGTGAGGCACACTGGCTGGAAAAGTGAGGATGAGACCCAGAGCCCAGCCTGCCCTTCCCTTGTGGAGTTCTGGTTGTGCAAAAGTGCTGCTCAGTCTTGAAAAGAAGCAGCACTGGCTTGTGGGCACATCTTGGATACAACTTTGTCTAGAGATGAGTCCCTCACTTCTGAATTTGGTACAGTGACCCTTGACAGGTAAGAGAGGTTTCAGGAGTACCTGCACACAGCAACAGAAAGGGAATCCACAGCTCTCATCTGCTCCCAGTGACCAGCACCTCACCCAGCTGCCCCAGTAACAGCAGTGCTCTGAACATTTCAAACCATTCTAGACACAGACTGCAGCCTGTGTGGGTAAGGGAGGAGCAAAGCCACACGTGCTGGGGATCTCCAGGATAAACCAACAGCCCTTACGAGGCTTTTCTTGTATTACTGATATCATTAATTTGGGAAAGCCAACAGCTCAGAACCAGCCCCAGGCAGGAGGGAAGGCAACCTTATGGCCCAAAGCAATTTGTACCTGCTTCATGAGCACCTTCATGTGGTGGGTGCTGCCCCGGCAGTACGCTTCCAGGATCAGGCCAAACCTCAGGGAAACGGCAGGAACGTGCATTTCTGACCTGGGGAGGGAGGCAGGGCAGGAGCGAGGTTAAAGCAGAGCTGACTCACTGCAGACAGTGACTCATTGTCCCATTCACACCGGCACCAGGAGAGGGGGACACCAGAATATTTGGCTGCTGTTTAGATTCCATGTAATGGTGAAGGAAAATAAATGCCCCCACCCTAGAAGGTGATGCAGGAAAAGCATTGCTTGAGGTGAGATGAGACATTTTCTGGGTGATTCAATCACCAACCCCTCCTTTGAGAACATGACTTGGGGAGCAAGAACAGTTCAGAGCTGATGGCTCAGAGCTGGCACGTGCCCGTGGAAGTCCAAAGCAAATTCCAGCTCACAGCCATGTGTGTATATATTCACAAATATATATAAATTCTGGAAACAGAGCCTAACCCAAACACCACCACTACAATGACAAAAGACAAAAATAAATGAACAAAAATATGGTGTACTCCTGGAGTAATTCTTATTGAGCCACCCACGGTAACAAGCAGCAGTTCCCACTTCACAGAGCAATGAAGGACCCAGTAAATGCTGGTTTCACTTGATTACTGAGAAAAAGCCTAAAACCATTTGCTCCTCACCTCAGATGCCAGAAGAGGAAGTGGCCGATCTTGCGGTTGGATAATGCCCTTTCCAGCAGGAACTTGGTTAATTCACAGTCTAAGTAGGATTCATACTTGAGCACCTGGACGAGCTGCAGCAGGTATTGGAACACATCATCATCCCTGCGGACAGAAAGGAAACATGAAAGGCAACCTCGTCTTCACTGCCACAAGTGTGCTTGTAAAAGCTGTGAAGACAAGGCTGTCACTCCTGTTCACACCCCTCAGCAGCCCTGAGCAGAAATAGAAAGGGCTCTGCCTCGCCCCTGGGGACAACACCTACGTCAGCTTCTTCAGGGAGTTGATAGCAAAGGAACCAACGTAACGATCAGGAAAGCTGAAATCCAGCAGCTCCAAGGCATTCAGGACAGGCAACTCTGGCCAGGTCTGAAGCAGGGAAATCATCTGTAATGACCAAAAGGAAAATAGCAAAAAAAAGGAACAAGGTTTTTATGATAATGGATATGAATCTGAAATTCTGCTGATGCAAGAGCAGCTCCTTATGGAGGGTCACTATTTATAGATGCCTCACAGCGAGTTTGCAGATACCAGGTCAAAAACTGATCCCCTGAGGTGGCTGTGCTGATCTCTCACTATCATTTAAGAATACTCAATCCAGATCTCTTTTTTCTCATGAATTAAACAGATATTTTTTTTTGCCTCCAGTTTCTTAAAGGGATAAAGGAGCCCTCACTGGCCAGAAATGAATCTGGGACAGCCCACAGAGCCAAACAGAGCCCAGAGGAATCAGACCTCAGCTGGTACCAATTGGGAACTTCCCTGAGAAAACTGTGAAACATCCCCTGCTCAGGCAGGCTCCCAAAGACAACACAGGAATGTAGACACTGAAAGATGGACCAAAAAGGGAGCCTCGGCTGCCAGCCCCAGCATCCTCACCTGGGCTACATCCTCATGCTTGTTCCATTTGGTGATGATGAGCAGCTTGGCCAGAGCCTGTGGGTACTGGTCACGGATGTCGTATCTCATCTTCCACACCAGGTCCTTCTCGTGCTCGTACAGCTCCGTGTGGCTCCTCCGCTCCAGGATCTCCTTCAGCTGCAGCTTCTGCTCACAGCAAGCACAGCAAAGAGCACACACAGGGCTCAGGCTGAACCCACAGCCTTGCTCAGCTCAGAGAGACCCTGCAGGACTGGGGCATGACCCAGTCTGGTGAAAAATGCTGGGGGTAGGGGGGTAAGGTGGAAACAACCAGTCCATGAACCCAGGCTTGCAGGCAGCTGAAAACTGATGCCAGAAGACTCACCTCCTCAGAATCTTCTGGTGCAGCTCGAGGTTGTTCTCCATTCCTCCCCAACTCCAGCAGCTGGGACACAAATAAAGAGTCTGAAAAAGGCTCCTCAGTCCCTCTGTAACTATAGCTCACCATCACTTCAGGCATTTATGCTGCATCAGAGATCAGTCACTTGCCACCTCTGCCCGGGCTCCCCTTTCTCCCTGGCACAGCCTGTTCCAGCCTCTGAGCCAGACCCTGCCTCGTGGGGAGCACAGACCTGTCTCTGGCAGAGCACATCTCCCTTCTCCCCTGCAACGGGCACATTTCTTCTTCCACTTGTCTGGCCAGTTGCAGTGACAGATGGAAAATCGCCACCCCACACAACATGTTATCACTCTGCTGAAAGGGAGGGAGCTGCCTGCTTTCACTCATTTCCCCTTTATTCCTCTTCCCTCCTACAGAGCCTAATGCAGCTTGAAGGCAGCTCAGTTAAACCCATTTTTTAAACAAATGCTCATCTATGAGAGCAGCTTTACCTCAGTAATTCACAGCTTGGAAAAGTATTCACTCAAAGGTCCATTAGTTAAGAGGAAAAAGTGAAATTTTCAGTTAACAGTATCTATTCATCAAGTTTGCTTGCACCCAGCCCTTGTTGATGGCTGCCCCAGAGCTTCCCCACTGGAAGAAGGGACAGTGAGGGAATTCTGTGCCTCCCATAAGTGTCCCTGCACCCCACCTGCTCAAAGGACGGGTAATACACAGGATGTGCTGCCACGCTGGGGAAGCAGATGACCAAGGCTGCTGCACTCTCAGTGTTGGGGTTGCACTGCACTGTGCCCATGGGGTTCAGAAGTTCCCCTTTCTCATCTGAAAAACAAAGTACATAAAACCCGTGAGCCCAAATCTTGTGAAGCTTTGGTGCAGGAAGCAGAGCAGAGACTGTCCCTGGGCATGGCCTGGCCACGAGCACTTCACCCTCCTGAGCTCTGCCCAGTGAGGGGCACGTGACATCCTCAGGTGAGCGGCCACCTCTCAGGTCACACGTGCAAAGCCAAGCCCAACAAAGCCTTGCCTTGGCAGGGCTCCAGCTGCCACTACAGGACAGAGCAGTGGCCACTCCACTTCTGGGGGGAGACTGAGGATGCCAAACGACAGCAGCTCCCTCTCCTGCCTTACCTGGGAAGGAGGACCACATGTGCAGGCAGCACTCCCCCATTTTCAGCTGGTCCTTGTAGTCGAAGAGCATCACGTTGACCCAGGCGATGGGACAGTCCTGCGGGGAGACAGCGCTCGTGGCGGGCTGGCCCTGCCAGCTGGGGCAGGGCAGCAGAAGGACTAACAGGGAAGTGAGAGATCCCTGTGCAAAGGGACATCCTGTCTGCTGACCTGCTGAGCTCTCTCAGATTAAGAGTACAAGATGGCATCGGGCATTTGCCAAAATCTGGGATCTTTTGTGTGGTGCTGAACGGCACCAAACGCTCCCCACAAATGTGTCTAAAACTTCACCGCCTGATATTTGGCAGAGCTGAAGAATCTCTAAGTTTCCAATAAGGCCTCACTACCCTACACTCAATATTTGAGGGAGCTATGACATACTTCATATATTTCACAGTTTGAGGGGGCGGGAGCAGAACCTTAATTTTGAAACAGGAAACACAGAGTAGGCACGATTTTGGAAAATGAGACAAAGGATGCTAGAAATAGCTCTTAATAGGACAAAAAAGGCTTGGCTCCTTTGTACAATAATAAACACTATCTATAGAAATCAAACATGATGCTGCCAATTCCCCACCACACCCTCAAAATAAACCCCACAAATCCAACCCAGTCTCAATTTGGAGGAGGGAGACTCCAGCAAGTAAAGTGACTGGGACATGGCCAAGAACCCGTCCGCTGCCCTCACCCAGCTCCCAGCCCCAGAGCAGACACACGTTCCACGAGTGACTTCAGCTTTCCTGCAGTCAGGTTCCCCAAATGGAACACTTCACCTCATGCAACAGCACTCAGAGCTCAGATCACACCACGGCTCAAGCACAGAAACCGACTGGAAAAGGGGTTATGTGGCAGAAATTCTGCCTCGAGGCACCCCCAAACAGTGTCATGTTTGAAGGAAGCACAGTGAGACACCTGGTTCCACGGGGGCATTCCAGACAA
Organism: Cnemophilus loriae; assembly: GCA_013397755.1. Lineage (NCBI taxonomy): Eukaryota > Metazoa > Chordata > Aves > Passeriformes > Corvidae > Cnemophilus > Cnemophilus loriae. The sequence continues at coordinate 338,370 of VZTF01007037.1, read as the reverse complement.
TGCAGCAGCCTTACAGCACTTGGTGGAGGTAACAGAGCCCCCATTTCCCTCTAACGTGACAAAATGAGTCACTTCCAAGCGGCCTCTCACAAACCTTGGAGCTGATTTGATTGCTCCAAGTATCCTCAGTAAAATCCCATTTGAGACATCAGCTTCCAGATCACAGGGAAAAGCCAAACAAAACACCACTGCCAGCAATAACCTTTTCTAACAGAGAAAATCACATCTAACCACAGCTCAGAGCCTGCCAAAACACAAGGCAAGATTTCTGGTGGATAAGGTCCAGCAAAACAGGGATCCAGCATTCTAAAGACAGACATCTCCTGCATGATTTAGAGAAACACTGAAAGCCAGCCCTCTGGGTAACATTAACCCTCTGACTCATCCAGTCAGCCTGCAAACATGCCTGGTTTTGTGGTAGTAAATGATTTAGTCCCACCTATCTGCTCTGGACAGTCTGCATATAAACAACATGTATGGAATTAACCTCTGAGTAAGGAAAGAAATTAACAATCAAAACAAGCAAACAAAAAATCAGGGTGCACTCTGACTGTAACCTGCCCTTACCAATCATTTGAAATTATTTCTGGGCACTTCACTCAGAGCTGTAGCTCACCATGGGGAAAAATTCTGTTTTGCAGTGCTCAGCTCTAACGAATGTTGTGATTTTATGCCAAAAGCTCATCAGAATGCATCCACCTTTCCCCAGCACCAGAACACACATGAATAAGATCCTCTTAACAACTCAGCTAAACAGACTGGTTGTGTTTTGTCAATCAGAACAGCAAGATTTCCTTCTGACTGCTTCATAACTGAAAATTATTCCAGTGTGACCACAAACATCCAGCCTGCGGATGAATCAGATCTTCTGTCCAACAAAAGCCTCCAGCAGGAGCTGGGGTTCTGCTAGACTTAAATAAAAAAGAAACCCAACAATAAAACTGTTAATCCTGCTCCTGGCCTCAAAATGTTTCCAGTCTGAAGCCTTCAACCCAGAAACTGGTCCTCACAAGCAGGATTCACGAGCTGGCTGTTGCTCCTCGACATGACTGCACAGTAACCCTGAGAACTCCACTGATGTCAGCACGGCAAAGCTCAGTGAACCTCCCAACAGTGAGGGGGAGTGAGGAGAACTGGAATCTTCTGTATCATACTCATCAGTGCCTCATTCCTCTGCATTCAAGCACAGATGGCATGAGTAACCCTCTCCTTAAGGCACGAGAACAGCGTCTTTGTGATCACAGAAACAATAATTTGCAGAGGAACAAATGCATTTTCTGCTCATAAAGAAAACTCTCACATGCAAAGAGCTTGAGGCTTACATTAGAACTCTGGGAAACCAGCAATTCAATTACAGGCTGCATTGGGATCTACTTTTGGTTACTAAATCATTAATGGGCTAGAAGTCTTGGAATAGAGCTGAGGAAAGGGAGAAATATCACTACCTCTGATGAAGATGCTCAAATCAAGAGTTTCCAGAGTGATTTAACACTTTCTATGCTGAGTTTGCAACACCTGAACAGTAACCGTGAAGAATCTGCACTTCTATTTTACCTTGCCTAAAGCTTTGCCATAAGCAGTGTTTACATTCCTCTGTTTATCCCTCCTCCCTAGCTGGTAATTTGCTCCCCATGGGATTTGCAGGACAGACCTTGTTACAAAGAAAATGCAACAGAGATGATGGTTTAACCTCAACTACAAAACAAGGAAGTTGTGGAACAGCGAAATAGGGGCACCAACATAAGTGATTCCTCTTTAGGTCCAGTCGGATGCTGGGTGTGTTTCTTAATGGTCTTTCTAGAGAAGAAATTACATATAAACTGCCTTTCTTACTGGCAGCCACTTCTCAGCTTCCTGTTCCTGTTGAAGAAGTTACTGGCCATTATTCTGTAAGCTGTTTTATTAACATGAACTGTTCTGAAAGCAAAGGGCCCTTGGTTCAGAGTGGTGCCCTGTGCTCTGCAGCCCTGGCCAGCCTGGCTCAGCCCCAGGCTGGCTTCACTTACAGCTTTCTTGGACTTCTTCTTGGTGGAACGAGCCTTCTTGGCCTTCTCGATGACGGCGTAGAGGGCGAAGCAGAGCCGGGCCATGCGGGGCAGGTCACAGATGTTGATGTCGAAGTCCAGCCGCTGCTTCCACACCGGCTCCGAGCACACGTTCACCTCCGAGCTCGACACGGTCTTGCACAGCATCTCATTGCCATGGAACAGCCCTGCCTGCACCACCAGCTGAGGGCAGCAGAAATAACAGCACATCGTGAACCCACAGGGATTTGCCTTGTTTGCTGAAGACACATCACTAGAAGAGCAATGGGACAGGGCAGCCGCTCCTCTGAGCACGGTGTCCTACTCCTGTCTCTTTCCCGATTCATTGAGACATTCAGTTCTTTAGTCTCTCTCTTTACTCAGCTTCAGTAAGGGCCTTGTTATCTTCTCACTTCATGCAGACTTGCATTATTGATTAATGTGACACATTCTTGCCCAGTTTCCTTCCGTTCCCAAAGGGCAGCTGTTCCCCTTCTCCTCATTTTCCTGCTCCCCCTTCATAGCAAACATCCTGCATATCCCAGGGCTCTGCTGCCTCCTCTGCCAGTCACCACCTCTCCTCTCAGAGCTGTGTTTCCCCTGCTCTGCTGTTGCAGCTTCCCTGCCCTGCACAGCACTGTACAGTGCCATTACCTCAGGGCAGCAGCTCTGGTTGCTGTGCAGCAGCTTTTCCAATGCTGGGCTGCTGTCCGGCCACTTCCCTCCCCATTCCTGTTGTGCTGCAGTTCAGAAACTGCCCAAAGGCTGAATGAAGCCCCACAGGAGCAGGTGAGATCCCAGTGTCAGCCACCACTGTCCTCCCCACACAAACAGGAGGGATGTGACTGGGAAAGCCAACGTCAAACCCCCAGAGTGAGTCAGTACCCACCTTCATTCTCTCATCTGCATTGACCTTGCTGCCTTGCACCAGCTCGATGGAGAAAGGCTGCTCTAAGGACCAGAGAGAGCCATAGTTTGGCTGGAAAGAGAAAAGGGTTCTGATCAGAAACAGATGCAACAAAGGCCTCTCAAGTCAGCACCAGAACTCATGGCCCATTCCATGCTTTTGGGTCCCAGAGAAAAGAGCAAGAAGCCCGGGACAACCAGGGAAGCTGTAAAGGGGGTTGGAATTCTGGCTGGAAATTCCCATCTTAGACCCCAGCTGGGAACCTGTCCTGAGAAGGGCAGGGAGAACCCACTGCTGTTCCCAGCCAGGAGCAGCATGTCCACCAACAGACGAGCCCAGGGGGACCCCAAGGGTCACTGTCCCCTTTTACCTTTTTCTTGGGGAGCGGGGGGGGCTTGGAGGCCGCCTTTGGGGGGCTGGCGATGCAGTTGGTCTGCTCGTCCCTCATGGCAATGATGGCAGAGGAGTGCACCATGGTCAGGTGGGGGGTCCGGCCCCGCTGCAGGCAGCTGCGGATGTGCTGAGAGGGGACAGGGTCAGCCAGGGCCACCCGGGCCCGGCCACAGCCACCGCGCCAACCAGCACCAGCCCAGGCACGACCCCGTGCAGAGTCAGGGAAGGACACAGCAACAATCCAATTCCAGTTCTCAGTTCTCTCTCTTGCTTTATAAACCTGCAACCCACTGGGCTCATGTTGCCAGAACTGAGAATATGAAGTGCCTTTTAAAGCTGGCATTTCATCAATGGACTCAAATGGCTGCATTAAGGGAAAACGCTGAGGAGGATTCAGCGCTCCCAGCAGCAGTCTGCCCTGCCAGAGGAGCACATGATCCAGGATTACTTGCCCAACTTTCAGTAGGAGAACCCTCAGCCCACCATACAAGCAAGCAGATATTTCCAGAACCACAGTCTCTAAATGTGTTTACACAGCACTTGGCACCCAGGGACAGGCTTAGATCACCGGCCCCCAAAAAATAAGGGTTTGTTAGGTTGCTAGAAGCACCCCTTGCCCAAAGTAGCATCCAGGTCCTGCCACGGCTGTGCTGCACTCCTGCAAACAGCACTGTCTCCTTGACAACCCGTCCCAGCCCATGCCCCCAGCAAGACAAGGCCACGTGGGAACAGACTGACTGATAAAGCAAGACACGAGGCTCACCTGGAACTGGTACAGGGGGTAGTTCCCATAGAGATATTCACATTTCCCGTTCACCTGCAGGGTGTAGTCCTCTGGCTTCTGCACGGTCTCGGGGCGGAACACAGTAGCCTGTTTCTTAATAGCATAGCTCATTAAGGTGATGGGGAACTCCCAGGGGGAGATCTGGAACGTGAAGCTCTCCTGCAATCCCAACAACACAGCAAACTGTCAGACACCAGCCCAGGGCTGAAATGGCACAGACAGGGAACAGTGTTCCTGCTGCTGGCAGTGAGGAGCAGGATAGGAAGGTGCAATCGCACACACATCAGCCAATGATAAGTAGGGATATTTGCCAAACTGGGCAGGAACAAGTTTCAGCAGTGCAAGCACGAGGCTGGAAATCAGGAGCTACAATTTAAGCAGAATCACCAGCTCACGTGGTTGCCAGCCATTAAAAACCTTCCCACTGTCATTCCACCAGCAGGGCAGAGGCTGGAAGGCTCCCCATGCTCAAACACGCTGCTCTGAAGGCCCTTGTCCCCCGAGGGTGACCCTGCTCCATGGCCAGGCACGTGCAGAGCATGAACCAAGGGCAGGAGGCAGGAACAGGGGCCCATGGACAGCACGGCCCAGTGCCTGCAAGCAGCGCTGAGCGTGAGCTGAGCAGGCTCTTGAGCTGCCAAAGGAACGCCAAGTATTGGATTCTGCGCTCCTTTCCTACCCAAATCCAAAAAGCTTTCCAGCCCGCGTACATGCAGCAACCTCAGCTTCCAGCTAACCAGTACACCCAGCGCATGTTCAGGAGGCAGAACAGCTCCCTCCCAACCATCTCCACAGGCAAAGGAATCTGGAGAATGAACACTGAACACATGGAAACACTGTCCAGGCACACATTATTCTGTCTCCAAACACACAGAGGTTTCCAAAGGAAAAGCACAAACCATCAAACACCGTGACAGAAAAGTTTGTGCTTTACCCCGCCAGACTGGAACTTGATGTTGACGAAAATGTTCTTGGTGGGGATTTGCAGAGAGCCAGCCCCGAGGCCCTTGGCCATGGGCTCCAGCTGCAGGGGGAAGTTGTACTCCATCCAGGCTGCCCAGCTGAGCTGCTGCCGCTTTGCTGCTTTCTCCTCGCAGAACTGGCACATTTTGGTGCGGAAATCGCTCACCTCTGGATCCTGCACAGAGTCAAACTCGTGCAAACCTGGGTGGAGAGTAAGAGAGAAACACAAAATAAGCATCTGCAGCCAATGGGGGAAATGAGCCTTTTCTTCAAGTGTCTGTGAAAGCCTCCCTGAACATGTGTTTAACATGGCCAAAAGCAGAGTCAGCCAAGCCACCAGCAATCACTTATTTACGATGTACAGTTGCACTGACTCAACACCCCAGCGCTCTGCCAGCGGGAAGCATCACCTTCCCTGGTTCTGCACACACAGTGCTCCCTCTCTGCATCCACTGGAGATCAAACCCGCTGGTGTCCCAGGGCACGAGCAGGGCTCCAGCACTGCCCCACAGGCCGCCAGGCTGTCTGGGACGCGTTCCGCCCACCGCCACCACGCCTGCCGTGACCAGTGATGGTGCACTGACCTTTCCCAATGAGCAGGCTGATCTGGGAGTTGATGACCTTCTTGACCCTGTCCCCCTCGCGAGCCACGAGGCGCAGGACGGGCAGGAAGGGCTGGATGTCGCAGAGGCGGCGCTGCTCGTCCTCCAGCTCCTGCTGCTCGGCCGTCTGGTTGATGCAGGTGAACACGTAGGCCTCGGGGTCGCTGAGCATGTGGAACAGCGGCTCATACTGCGCGTGCTTCCAGAGCACCTACAGGGCAGCACACACCACGACATGGCCCTCCACACCACCACAGCTGCCCCAGAGCCTGTCTCAACTCTCACCCTGCCGCTGTCACCCACCACCTCTCCCTGAGCCCACAGCCCAAGCTCCTCACAGCACTCCTGGACCTGCCATCCCAGGCTGCTCCTCAGCCAAGTCTGCTGGCTCCAGCCCGTGCTGAACTGCTGGGTAGGTTTATTTGCAGGTGCCTTTAACTGACTTCCTTTCTTCATGCTTGCCTTTTGTTCCAGGCAACGTAAATCCCTCAGCCTGAGCATTTAAATAACCCCCACCTGAATATCTCACAGTAAGCACCTGCTGACTCTGGTCCTGTGAAACAGAGCAATTGCTCACACTGGAAGCAAAATTGAGTTAAGTAACTTGCCCCCAGTAACATGAAATCTGTGACAGGAGCCAAGAGCTTCTCAGGTCTTGTCAACACTATCCAGTTCCCAAAGATCCTTCTCTCCCTGTAGATAGCACTCTCACATGACTTCATATCCCTTTTTTTACTCTCATCCTAAGTGCCTGCTACTGGAGGCAAAACTCTGGAGCAGATGGGCCTCCAGCTGCAACACAGTCCTGTCACCTAACAGCTGGCACGAGGCTGTTACCTGCTTGATGGTGTCCAGGCTGGCATTGCAGGGCACAGAGAGGTTTAAGTATATGCCTGTGGGCAGCAAAAAGTCCACCTGGATGTTTTGGTTTTCCCCCTTGGACCAGAATTCCGTAGGGCAGTAAATGCCTGGGGGCATCCTGCTCACTGCTCAGCTACCACCTGCAAGAAAAGGGAAAACAATCTGTTGCTGTTGATTACATATTGTTTGCTCAGTTCTGTGCTGGGCTGTGGAGAAAATTATTGTGCAAAGGAACCCAAAGAAAGGAAGGTCAGCACAGCCTCATAGCTCAGGAAAACATGGACCTTCGTAAAAATTCCACTCCAGTGCCTTTGAGCCACAGGTAACTATAGCATTTGCTTCTATTTCAGTGCAACCCTCTCTTAATCTCTTCTAGGCTGGGATTAACATCTACATCTACATTTGACAAAGAAATAAGAGAATTATCTTCTCTGGAGAACAAAGACACTTGGCCCAATAGCTCATCTACGACCAAGCAGCCAAGAGAAACAGTAAGTTCCTACCCCTGGCTGTGTAAGGCAGTCCTCAGGCCACATGCTCCAAGCTCCACTTTGTTTTTCCAGAGCTCAGTTCCAGTCTGCAAGAGGGAGAAAGAGTTGTTGCTAGTTCCAAGTATGCATGCATTTTTATACACACAAACAAATAATGCTCTGCTGTACATCCCCCCTCTGCAAGTGTAGAAAAATGAAGCTGAAGGCTGAGGCAATCAGAATAAGTTTGTTAATTCCATCTGCAGCCTTTCCCTCGGCAGGATGCTACAATTTATTTTCAATATATCCAAGGAATGCAAAGAGGAGAACAAGAATCTCAACGCTATCAGGTACAAACTGCTGTTTTCAAACGCAGGATGAAACAAAAGGCATTCACCAGAAGCCTGGCAGACATTTCCTTTCTCAAAGACATGTAACAAAGTCTCCATCCATTTGCCCACAAGCAAAATACTACAGCAATAAACCCTCCAGTTTCCTGCACAGATGAGGAGTGGCAGAGAGTGGTGTCCCCACGTGCTGGGAGACTCTGGAACTGCTGGCATAGGCTCCCAGCAAGAGACAGGGAAGTGGCTCTAACTAATTCTCTCCAACCACCCCAGCAGGGAAACCAGCTCACCTCAATTCCCTCTCAGCAGAGGAACATCCCCGTGGCACAGCCTGGAAGGTGCTCCACAGCCATGGCTCCAAACTCAGCCCTGAGTCTGTGTCCCTTATCCTCAGCCCATGAAACCAGCACAAAATTTCCCCATTCACAACTTAAAATACAGCTTTGCAGCTGTGGGTGTAGAGACTTTGAAAGAAGCTGGGCAAAGTGCTGCTGATTCCCAAGCCACGAAGTCCTGCTGGCAGCTTCAGCACAAGGAGCCCAGCATCTTATCTGCCAGGTCCTGGGAACACACCACTTCCCTGTCGGCAGTGAGGTCAGGATTCCCAGAAATATGAGCTATGTTTTATCTGTCCTGCTTCCTCAGCACACAGGCTGCATCACCCAGCGACCAGATAGAGAGCCCACAAACCACTCCTGGGCCTGAGCAGGGAGAGGAGCAAAGGGGGAGGAGGCAAGGTTTACAAGTCTGAATAAAGCAAAACAGGCTAGCCCTGTCTTCTGCTCACCAACAATAAAAACAGCGAGTTTCTGGTGTGTCTGCTACCTCAGCCTGAATCGGCAAACTACCACAACTCTACTGACCAACAGAGACAGAGACACAGCAATGACTGAGCTGCTTCCTTCTGCTGAGGACTTCCACCTGGCACCACATCCCCGAGGATATGAAGTACCTGTCTAAGCCACCAGCACTACAATGTCAGTTCAAGCTCAACACCTCGTCTTTGCTAACTCCCTGATTTAGAGGATGCAGGATTTTTCCAACAGAACCTGGAGTGAATATACCAAAGGAAGAATAACTCCGGACTTTCACCATCTCTAATACATCATTTACCAAGTCTCTCCCCTTCCCATTGCTAAATTCAGAATGTTCTACTTGTTGGAGCTCAGATCTGACGCAGTGTGACAGTTCTTACAGGAGGCAAGCTCTGCATAGATGAGGACTGCTGCACCACCTGACTTCCCTCGTCCCCTTTGCTTTGGGAAACCGAACAGAGTCCTCCAGGCTCTAACCTTGTTTGCACTATCTTGACCTCACGGGTACAAGTAATTACAACTCCCTTTTCTCTGGGTCATTCTGCCGTTTGTGAACAGCCAAATGCAGCATCACTCCTTTTTGGCAGGGTTTATACTACTGGAGTAGTTTGATATATACTCTTTGTCTTTCACTGCAGCAGTCTTTGGAAAAAAAAAAAAGAGTTCTCCAATGTAATTGTCCATTTTAAAAGCCTTAGCATCATCTCAGACTCATTCTGGTGGGCAGACAGATTATTGTTAGAAATCCCACTCTGCGACAGGGTTCAGACCTGTAGGTCTGGCAGCCTTGAGGTTCAAGTTAATCAATCTACACTTGACAAATTAGTTTCCTGTACAACGTGTGTATCCCTCAGAGCCAGGGCAAGCCAGGGTGAGACAGAATTTTGTGTTTAGAGGGATGCAAACCCACAGAACCAACCTCAGCAGGTACCCAGGCTCCCACAGACCCCTGCTCCACACCGGGCTGCAGCCACCCACATTCTACAGTAAGACACCCCCAGTTCTCACCCTTCCTGCAACACACCCCAAAACATCTTCCTGCCAGAACACTTCCACATTCCCCCACGTACACCTTGCTGTAAGAGTTCTTCCTCCCACCAGCCACATCTCCCACAGCCCCCAGGCAGCGGTTTCGGGTGCGAGGCAGGGACGCGCTGCTGCCTCTTCCCAAAAGGAGGAAGGGAACTTTCCTTCCTTTCCTTTCCAGCGACAACGTGAGGCACAGCCAGGCACAGACCAGGGGAGAGCCCAGCTGTGGGACGAGCTGCTGCTCCCCACGGGCTGTGCCCACGGAGCTGCGGGGCCGCCACGGCTGCTGCGCTCAGGCTGCAGACAAACGAACTCTGCACAGCCAGGGCGCCTCGGAGTGCCCGGACCCTGCCCGAGGAAGGGAAGCGCCACTGCCACGCAGCACAGGCACCACGAACACGGCCGAGGATGGATCTCCACGGGTCCAAACACAAAGCTATTCCACACAACTCCCAGAGAGCTCAAGGGTACTCCCCTCGCCACATGTGTTTCTGCTCTGTGGAATATTTTTGTAAGGTGAAAGTAGAAAACTGTGTAAGACAGACTTTCTTAGGAAATTAGGAATGAAATGCACGTGGAGCCATTCCACACTGACTCCTGCCTCTGGTTCAGACCAGCACAAGCAGCAAAGACTCCACAATTGCTCCATAATCCCCCATTAATTCTGAGGTGTGGAATAACTTCCTAGGGAGCAATCAGAAAAGATGCATCCATTGGTACTAACCACTTCCTTAGAGTCATACATGCAATGAACCCACCATACAATGCCCAGACCTCTTCATCACTGGGCAGGAAAAGTGGTGGAGAGACAAAATTCCACTTTTTAGATGAAGGCCAGTCCACAATTCCCATGCCCTTTGCCTCAGTTCATTATTCTTTACTCTGCAGGAAAGCTACAGGCTACTCTCTCCTCCTTAAGGTTTTCCACTTGCAGTAATTAGTGTGAAGGTAATAAATGTGTACCTTTACCAAAGAGGGGAGCTGGCCAAGGCAGAGCTGATGTGCACATGGGACGAGTCTAAGCACTAGGACAGGAATAAAACCTCAATTTTACTGGATACCATGTAGAGAATATAGGCACGACATCAGTAATAGGAGGGGACACAGCTGAGGAATCTGAGGCAAGGTAAATTTATGCAGAGTGTCAGAGTGCAACAGACACATCTGAAACCACCCAGTCAGTATTTAACAAGTCAGCAGCCGACATAAAACCTACTAACACAAATTTCCTCCTATGAAGTTTATCAACCACAGCTCTGGTGTTTACAACATGCAACTGCTGTGGAGACGAAAAGGCAAAAAAGAAACAAAAAAACCTCCAGCAAGATCACACGTGGAGCAGAGTTCTCCAGACCTCTGAGGCTGCAGCATCAGACACGGAAGCTCGAACACCCACAAACAAATTGCAAAATTACAAAACCCCAGGACTACCAAAATATCTCTCGAGTTTATAGGAAATGAGCAGTGCAGAACTCACAGGTGATGTGCTGTGTGGGAGACTGCGTGAAGTCCCTTTCCTTGCAGGCATGGGTTTGGCTGGGGGAGGAGACCACAGGAATTTTGAAGTACACATGTGTTTGACACGGCTTTACCACACAATCAGTACACTCTGCAGACCTGAACCAGCTCTGAGCTGGCAGGAAAAACACTGGGGACCCCTTGGAAAGGTGTGGAGAACCATCCAAGCACTGAACAACCCCCAAAATCAAGAGCCTGGCTTTTTATCTTCCTCAAACCCTAGTTTAGAATATTTGAATTTCCTTTACTTGGTTTACCATCATATGACTTCTACCTCTACCAAATATAAAAATCAAATAAAGCTTTTTTCATGTTATCAGTTTCCATTTTGTACATTGATCTCTCCTATCCTGCCACACAGTTGGCTGCACTGATTCACTCATTCTTTCAACAGCAGTTTGCTGTTCATCCAGCTCTACATACCAGACACAGTTATGTTGCTCTGACAATGCCTTTTCTTAGAGATTCCTAAGCCCCTGATTAATCTGACTTTTACTCACACAAACCATAAGATGGATGTAGATGTACCATGAACTCTCTCATGAAAATGCCCACACCTAACTCTTCAGGCCTCTGAGACACTACAGAGCATCCTCTTCCCTACCAGAGGCACTGATAAGAACCAGCACTTAATTAACAAAAATCAGCATCTTCTGTGCACCAAGATGTCACTGGAGAAACACGGATTTTCCCACCTTCCATGGAAGTGTTCTGGCTATGTGGAAACTACAAGGATCAAGCTTTAAACAACCACTGGGGCTAAAGAATCCCTTGGCTTGGGCCCTTCCCTTTATGAAATGAAGACTCCTTTGAGCTTTTAGATTGTTCAATGCCCACCTTACACACACACACACACACACACACACACTCCCACAAAACAGGCTCTCAGGGAAAAGTAACGGAAGCAGAACTACACTAATGTGATCTGAACTGGGGATAACCTTGTTTGTGTGCAGGGCTGATGATGAAAGGGGTTGTCAGCAAGAAAAGAGATAGGAAAGCAGAATGTACGTGTGGTGATAAAAACAGGCTGCAGTTTTTGGGGCTCCCAGCTCCAGGAAGAGCATCCGAGCAATGTACCATCATTCAAACTCAGCAGAACCTTAGATCCAATCAGAAGCAATAGCCAGAGGGAGGGAAAGGGGAGTTCAGGCAAAGCAGCTTAAGAGAAAAAGAGATATTAAGCCATTCCTCATTCTGGGAGTAAAACAGTATCACCAGAGAGAGAGAGAGGCAGAGAGACATCAGACAGCGAGAACAGCATCTGCTGGGAGACTCGAGAACCTTTCTCTGGTGGAAACTTCCAATCAACTTTTAGGCAAGTTCACAGTATTGCCTGAGGAACCGTCTAGTGGGAAACCGTATATTTAGTGGTTAAAGCAAAAGCTTGAAAACCAACACTGTGCAAAGTTCTGTTCCCAAACCTGACAATTGTTTGCTGCACAACATCAAACAACAAACTCCTCTGTGTTTCAGCTTTCTCACATGCACAAGTGCAGTCTGTAACATGAAGGATGCTGTAACTCTTAAATGCTGGCAAAGTGACGTGAGATCCTTGCACTCTTTCTATTACTGCTAACACAGGCAGAGCCTGGGAGTTGGAGGAAGTTGCGATAAACGAAAGCTTCCAGCTGAAGGAGTTGCTGAAATTAGGCTTTTTCAACTGTTCCCAACTGCTCCACAATACCAGAAACCCGAGACCATCTTGTTGATGAAAACAAAAAATAAGTCATGCATTTCTAATGACTTCTATCTTGACATTCAACTTTCACGTTCCCATCTCAGGCACGTACAGTGCGCTGTGTTTGAGACTCTCTGCTGGGAGCTCTTAAGAGAGTCCCTCATGCCCTGCCAAAAACACGATCCAAAACTAAGCCACAGCAGAAACACACATGGCTGTGAACAACTGAGCCACGAGTCCTACACCAGGGAAGGTCTGGATGACCAGGCGTTGCCACTCCCCAAGCCTGGGAGTGACAACTGAGGTGACAAGGCACCATGTGCCAAACCCACTGTAAAGGCCAGGCAGACACCAGCAGCACCAGAGCTCACCAGCATCCCGTGGGGTGGGCCGGCAGGTGATGACAGTGGTTACTGGCCAAAACAGCCAGCCCGCTGCCATCCATCCATGCATCCATCCATCCATGCATCCATCCATCCATCCATGCATCCATCCAGACACCGAGCCCAGCGCTGCCACCAGCCCGGGGGACACGGCGCCAAGGGCGGCCCCTGAGCAGCTCCCACCGCGCATCCCCGCGGGTCAGCGGCTCTGCAAAGCCCCGGTCTCCATAAAGCAGAGGCGCTTTTCCCGAGCAGCAGCGCGGTTCGCTCCCGAGCACAGCCGCGGTTTGCCGCAGACGGCCCCGGACGCGGGCGAGCCCCGCAGCGCCGGCCGCGCACCCCGGAGCCCCCGGCCCCCGCTCCCCGTTCCCGTCCCCATCCCGGCGCTCACCTGCGCTGGCGGCCGGGGGNCCGAACGGGCGCTCCCGAGCCGCAGGGCCGAACCACAGCACAACGCCGAGGGCAGGTCCTGCATCCACGTCTGAGTGTGAAACTGCCCGCACAGGAGATGTAAAATGGTTTGGGAATCACTCCTTTCCTGGAAAGCGCTCCTTTGACAACCTCGGCCATACAACTGTTCTTTCTTCGTCTGGAAAACTGTGGGAACCCTAGAAATTGGCTGACACCAGGTCTGGGAGAAAATGAGGGGGAAGGGCATTTAAAGGGAAAAGACGTGGAGAGAACGTGTAGAAGAGAAGGAGAGAGCCCCAAAGACAATTAGAGAGACCCTGGTCGTGCTTGCAGAGTGAATAACAGTGCAATAAGGATGGGGAATACCCCAAATACCAAAGGAGAGTCAAGTGCATTTGGGGGATGAGAAGAAACACCTCCAAGGCAGGCAAGGTACCCGTGGGTCCAAAGTGGGAGCAGGGTAGGTTTCAACACACCTGGTGTTCCACTTCCACCCACTAATCGTGGGAACGGGACCAGGCACTCCTTTAAATGCTGGATACTGAGGACACACAGGGTTATCCACATGTTTTTTTTTTCTCCCCCCAACCTGTTGTAAGGGTCCATTGACTGCAGGGGAAGCCCACCCAGGCACTAAGCCACTGTCTCATCCCACCAGTTCCCCAAGGCTCAGCCACTTCTCACCCCCTTTGCTCAGTGCAGCTCTCCCAACTGTCACGAGAAATTAGTGGTTCCAGAGCAGCAGCAGATGGGGATAAGAAACGTTTCCAATGTTCAAAGACAATCATTCCTCTCTGTCTCATTAAATTTTCAGCGGCAATTAGATACTCAAAGACCATGCGCTCGTTTGAAAAGTCTCTCTCTTTCCACACACTTCCTCTGAAATGCCCACTGTACTTTGGGTCACAAATGAGAAAATATTGGGAATGTGGATTTGTGATTTTAATTATTTCACTGCCACACACGGAAACAAACAACCCTGGTACAGGGCATTGTTTGTGCTACTGCGTCACCTCGACTGGTCCTGCGTTTTATGACTCCCAGAATCACCATTTTTCCTAAAGCTTTTGGTGCTGGAGACATGTGATTAAGGTGTAATTTCCTTTTTTTCCCCCTCTATGTTATCATCCAAGAAAAGCTCATTATTCTTGCAATCTGACTCATTTTTTTTCCCTGAACATTGCTAGTTGGCAACACAGATATCTTGCCAACAGTACACGATGTGACTGTTGAAACATTCATTGTTCTAACCCCCTTTGAATCTACTATCGCGTCTCCATGTGACCTTTTAACGCTCAGAAATTGTCTATTTTAAATCATCGGCCCTGACATGTGCTGAAGATATTTTTAACAGACTGTTTACAGGAATTCTGGTTTCTGTTCTGTTTTTTTTTTTTTTTTCCTTTTCAACTGCTTTTCTATTCATCATCTCCAAGTTTCACATGTACAGCTGTACTGAACACCGACAGGGCATTCGCCCACATGGCCTGTGAGAGATTGGACATCAGAAACTGTAGGGAAGGGAAAAAGGAGCTCAGTCGGAAACAATAGCTGCAACCTTCTAGGTTTGAGACCTGAGACCTCCAGGAAGAATAGAAGGGAAGGTTACGGAGTTGTTTTTCTTCTGTGTTGTTGAGAACCAAACAAGGCTAATGCATTTGAAGAGAACACTGCTAAGAAGGGCAAGTGGCATTATTTCAAAGGCACCCGACATGAGGGATGTGCAAGGCATGCCAGTTCACAAAGACCATCTCCACTCCATGCCAGTCTGGTTTGCATTTACCCAGACCGTTCACAAAACTCTGAAAGGTTAATTTTGTGTTCTCAGCTCTCAAGCTCTCCTGCTGCACGTGGGCACGTGCTCTGTGTCATTTAATCTGGTGAACCTGCAGAAACACACAATTTCACACTGCTGCTGAGTCAGGGGGTGCCTTGTCCTGCTTGGGGAACGATGCAGACCCCAGCCTAACATTCACCACTGTCCCACTATCAGGAAATTTAACCAGCGTTTGCAGCTGAGACATGGTCAGCTTTTACAGGAGAAACAGCGGGAGGGAGGATGACAACGAGCAACGTAACCACAGCACCTCGGTATTTACAGGATCACCCAGCAAGAATGCTTCCACGCAGAGACACAAACACCCCGCCTGCCCTCCTGGGTCCCGAGCCACAGAGATGTTGGCAGATGTGGTGAGCAGTAACACTTCTGAAGGTGTATTCCCCTGTTCCACAGAAGAGTCTCCCTCGTCCTTCACCTGCGTAGGGCAAACAAACAAACCAACAAACCAACAAACCCACCCAAGTCGCTGCATTTCATTGCACCAGGAGGCAAACAGGAAGTCTGAGGAGAGCTGAAGCTCTCTACTCCATGTGGTTAACACTACTCAAGGTTAACACTACTGAACAGGGAAACCGCGCCTGGCTGCAGACACGGCTGGGAACTCGCTTGTATTTAGAGTCAAAAGAGGGGTTTTTTGGCTTGTTGGTTTTTTCTTGCGACAAGATCTGAAATAGGATCACAGCCACTCAAAGTAAGCAGCACTGATCCACGCTGGCTGCCAGGGGTGAGCGGTGGGGCTGTGCCTGAGCACAGCCACGGGCCACAGCCTTTGCTGAGAAAAGCCTCTGGCCAAACCAAACTGCCTCCACATTTGAAGGTCACTGTTTCTTTTTGCACGTCACACAAAAGCTCTCTGTGCTCTAGAATAACACGATACTGCTACAGGCTTTGGGGATTTCTTTAAACGCACACGCATATATACATATACATACACACATATATATACATACATATATATATATATGTGTATGTTTGGGGCACCCAGGTCCTCTTGCAAGCAAGCAACGTGCATGTCAAAGGGACATTAGGAGAACTGGGATAAACTGCACTTAGTATTGTAACTGCACCTCACAGGGCACAGGAACAGGGTCAAGGGCCTCCTCGAGCCCCAGCTCTGCTCCCCACTGCATACACCCCTAGTTTGTCGCATCCTGATGCACAGACATCCTTCACCCACCCTCAAACGGGTGCTGCTCCCTCTCTTCTTCATCTACACTCCAGCAACCTTCTCAGGAGGATATTGCCCTGAAGACAAACGTGACACTTACTTCATAGCTCGGTCTTCGGGACAGCTGAGGACACAGTGGTTATAATATGAGTTGTTTTTCTTTCAAGAGCAAGGCCACAGTTTACTTGTTGATGTTGCCTCAAGAGAGATTTCAGAGACTAAAACCACAACAAAGCTTCGGCATGTTTTTGTCTTTGATGACCACACATTCAAACAAAAATGCCATTAAGCAAAACCTTTCCACAAGCTGTAAGGAGCTGATGGTGAATTATTAGAGGGTGGGATTCAAGGACCTGAGCAGTCTGTTTGTTTGAAAAGCATCTGAAATGGTGGCAATCTTGTGACTCCAAAATGACAGAGAGAAGGGAGAATGATGACAAAGATACTCGGCTCTCTTGCTGAAGGCCAGAGTGGCCTAATTAGGTGTCCTTGCCCAGATAAAAATACTGTTTTGTTTCTGTGACTATGTATTTAAATGAAGGATACTGCAGACTTGAGAACGATGCGTTCCTCTCTGGTTCCCCCATAAATGTTTGCAGAGCAAAAATGTAACAAGACATGACCTGAGTCAGCTGCAGCGGCAGCTGAGCTTCCCATCTTGACCATCGGCAGCACCGCAGGACTTGGACAGGAGAATCATCCCTGGAGGCAGTTCTGCTTCAGAGTGACCGAAACGAAGCAGGACGGTTTGTTTGGGACCCCCTTGTTGTTTCCTCATCAGAATTTCTAAGCTATGACCTCTGTCCATGCCGAAGTTTAGTGCTGAGGAAAAAGGCGAGTTCTGTGGATTGTAGGTGCTGCAAGCAGCACATCACCCCGCGAACGGAGTGGAAGGTATCAACCAAATGTGAGACAGGAGGAGATGCTGCTGACCCAGTCCTGCAAGGAACGTGAGGCTACAGCTCTGCCAGGGGTACAGTGAGTTACTGACTGCAAAAACTTAACACAAAAAAGCTTGGGGAAAAAACCCACGAATCAACGCAAATCCTCAGCAAAATTACACACGCTGCTGTGAAAACCCGAGGCTGTCAAGGGCAGGATCTGGAGTAAGGGGCTCGTGGTCTGCTCCTCGCACTGGTGCCGATGCCCCAGCTTTTACTGCCTTGTGTTTCCCTGCAAGCAGAACACAGGGAATGTCCCTTTGTGTTCCAGAGGGCGCTTTGGGAAGCTCTGCTGTTTGTACGACTCATCTGAGGTCTTCAGCTGGTGGTGCTGCACCAGTTCAGAGCGTCGATGTCGCGACACACCGCGTTTTTATCACTTCAGAACACGACTGCAGTACAAACACAGCATTTTCCCCTCTCAGAGAGTGCCGCTCAAAAGCTCACTTCTGTTGAAAATGAGTTTTTGATACAAAACTAAAAAAATGTCAAACACAGATGGCCAGAAGCTCCATCCCTTTTCTGACTATCAGTTCTTCAGAAGGGACAAACAACTTTCCTTTCTCTTGTTGTTTTCTTTTTTTGCAATACAAGTGAGTGATCTTTACAGCCACAAATTTCCATTATGAATTGTAACTGCCTATTTAACTAAACCACGCTATTTAAATCTCGAAATTACTGTTAGGGGATTCTGGATTCTTTTCTTTGCTACCAGAAGGAAAGCAGCACACAGTCTTCCCACACTCAGAAGTACAGTTCAAGTTCACAAAACTAGACCTCAGTGATAAAGTCACAGTGCTAAAAAGAAAGCCCTTCATCCCGTTTGGGAATTTTGGGGGTCTTTATTAATTGTTTCCAGTAAGACCGGATCTTGCAGGCTCGTGTGTGGGTGGCTGGCTGCACTCTGAAGACAGATGCAGGTGCCTGCCTGTGCTAAATATTTTGCACAAACTCAAGAGTTTGTTATATTTCAGTGGTTTTTGTTTGTTTAGCTTTATTTGACATCTAAAATGTGTATTACAAACTAAGCAACATTCAGAACCCAAACAAATACGCTCTCTGCATAAAAATCAGAATATATATATCGTGTTACCAAGTGAGGCAGATGCCAGTGACAAATGCTTTAAGAATTTTTTAGCAGCCACCTGAGAAATCACTTAAGAGTCAGAAATAAGTAGCAAAGGCCGATGCATGAGTCATCAGTGACAACAAGGAGAAAAGGAATGTGAATGGAATTTTTCTTCTTTTTTTTCTAAAAAGAGAGATGGCTCTGGCTGAAAGAAAATTATTTTTACTGTTACCAGAGGAAAATTTCCATTTGCAAAAAGGGGAATTTCCACCTGAGACATATTGATGAAGACTCATTTACATAGCTGGAGGTAAATCTTCAATTTTTACCCTGGGAACAGTGATGAAGGAAAAACAAATTCTCTTCAGTAGCGGGAAAGTGCAAAATTTTTGTCCTCAGATTTTGGTCTAGAAATAGATAATGTTTGTTTTCGTTAAGTCTTTAAAAATATTTACAAAGAAGAGAAGATGTATTTCACAGAAGGGAACAGTCCAGCCAGCCTAAACAGAGCCAGGACTGGGAAACTGTGCAGGACAAGTATTGACTATGTTAAGCACTTGGATTGTGTGCTACAAGGGCGAGTGCGGCTCAGAAAATAAAGCAAAAAGCTCCATTGTTTATTATGAGAGTATCACCATTTAAAACACGGCAGCAACCAGGTCTGAGCAAGGCTGGGTCTCCCGTCTCAGCAGCAGGAGGAACTTGAGCAGCTCAAGGTGCAGGTCTCACCCTGCCCTGCCCCTCTCCAGGGCACAGAATCACCCTGCCCTGCCCCTCTCCAGGGCACAAACTCCCTGCCACAGCTTCCCTCCCAGGGCAGTGGGAACGGGAATGTTCGGTATTGGATCATTTCAGAGATCGGCATTTTTTTCCCCTGCCCTTTTTTATTGCTGGTTTTTCTGCTGTTCCCACAAAAAGGGGGAAAACCCAAGCACCACAAACCAGCAAAGTCTTTCAAATCAGTCACCTAAAACACGAGAGAGAGGGGACAGCATGGAAGAGCACGCTGCCCATTTCAAGGAAAATACCTGAATACTTGAAAATTAAAGAGGAAAAAAGTCCTGCTCCTTTAACTGGTGCTTAGCTGAGTCTGGCGCATTAAAAAAACCATCTAAACAGATAACAAAACCATCCATATTTGTAAGCAGCACTGAATATTAATTCAATTATTAAATCAAGTGACTGATAGCAGTTTCCATGGGCAGTCTCAATTGCTTCCTAGAAGAGGCTGCAGCCTCTCTTCATGTCTGTACATTTTACAGCCCTGAGCAATGAGGCTTCACCCAAGTGATTTTCCCATTTTTACAGAAGGGCAGCGAGCTAACACAAATTACAGATTTGTGCACAAATTACACCTTTGCCCGTACAACCACTCATTCACTGGGTTGGAAAACTGTGAAGATCTCGGATTGAATTTGATACAACTCCGTTTTCACCAGGTCCCCAGTAGCCAGGGTCTGTATTAGTACATCCAGCTCACAGCAACTCCCCCTGTATTCTAACGGGGAAAATGTCAGTATTATCCACACTGCCTGGACATCCCTTTCCTAAAGGGTCTCTGCTGGCAGCTGCTCTGCTCCGTCACACGGAGCTGAAGTCCAGCTTTTACCCTGACGTGAAGAGGAATAAACCATCAGACAAAAGCAGCCATAAAGCACCTGCAGCCTGTGGTGCTGGGGCGGCTCAGCAAGATAACTTTGCGTTGAATTTCCTATTTTATTTCCTTGCTACCTGCAACAGGAAAAAACTCAACCTCTCATTTCCTTCCTCCTACTCACTTTCTGTTTGGTGTTTCAAGCAGCTGGTGCAAACAAACTAGCTGAAGTCAGGAGCCAGATTTTCAATTTGCTCTTCTTCTAAAGTCCATGGGTAGAGACACAGAGTCTGCTGGCTAAAATGACAAAATGACAGGGGCGAGGGCAGGGCAGTAACAGCCACAGAGCTCACGGGCACAAGGGGGATGATGTTTGGATGCCAACAGGGTGGAACCGAGTGCACAGCACTGTCTAAAAGGAGAGGATTGAGCACAACTTTGGCTTTCTGAATTAGTCTTGGCAATTTAATGGAAAAATGTAATGAAATCTTTGCATCCTCGTTCCATAAGCACCAGCCCCACAGGTACGTGCTGTTCTGGACAGCACAGTAATGCTGCCAAGCCACTCTTGGTGACTTTGGGAGTGGACCCTAATGACCATGCACCACCCACACCTAGGGGTGCTCTGGGGAGCCAAGGTACTCACTCAACCCTCCAGAGAAGAGTTTGCAAAGAAAAGGTGCCCTGGAAGACATTCCTCCCCACCCTCAGAAGCCCCCAGCAAAAATACAGCTACTGACTACACACGTGATTCCTTCTGTGGCAGAAGCAAAAAAAATTCAGAAGCCCGTTGACACTAAAAATACATCCTTCCTCCTCCTCCTCGGACTTCTCCTTTCCCAGAAAGATTTCTCTCTTTGTGCCATTTCCCAGTCTGTCACACTTGTCTCTTGGCTCCCACCCTGGAGCCAGACAGATGCCCTCAAAGCACAGAGCTCCCGATGGGCCACGAGGGCTTTTACTGCCGTGCCACCGAGCCCGGCACTCACTTACAGCCCATTCCCTGCTAACAGGTCATGCCCTGGCTATTCCTCCCTGCACATTATTTATTTACCAATCTCCTCCTCCTTCAGAGCTTTATTGATTGCTGCTGCTCGCCCCGTGTGCTCCCTGCGATGGGAAGCCACACGCAGCGGTGAGGACAGACATCAGCACCACTGCCTGCTCCTCAAACACCACAGCTTTGTCACTGTAAGGATCCACAGAGCAAACCTGGAGATTTGAACAGCTCCCTCAGATTACCAAATGACAAAAACCCCACCAAAAAACCCCTCCGAACCCACACTTCATCTTTTTTTCACTGCTGAATCAGAACCAGCAAAAGCCAGCACAGATTTGAAACGTGCATCCCTCCTCCTGGCAAAATACAAATACAGGCATCTGGTCCCATTTGCCAGCATGGCTGAGCTCTTGTCCCCCATGGCTCTCATCGTTACTGAATCTTTGTCTTCCCTCTTCTCTGATAATGGGCACAGCAGAATGTTTGGTGATAACAGATTTATCACAGGCACTGGGAATTGCTCAGTCCACAGCATCAGAGCATTTTCCCCTACTCCTCTTCCTGAACCTCTTTCGTGGGGGTTCCAGCTGACCACAGGAGGAAAGGCAGCCAAACATCTACTCAACTTACAAATGACAAAAAATAGCACATGAAATCCTGCTAAGTTGCAAAAAAGTAAAGATGACAACACCCAACAAACTTGCACAGGAGAGAGCTGACAGAGCAAAGTCCCTTCAGTGCCTTTGGACAGCAGTGACCAGCCACAGCACAATCAAACCTTGATTAATTTTTTATCACCTTCTCGATGCTCAGTGTTTCCAGCTCATCACCAGATGGTTTTGCCTGTTACCTTGGCTGTACTTTGGAGACCTTGTAGGTACAAGCTGCTGTTGGTAAATGCATGTCCTGCCCTCGTGTGAATTAGCAAAGGCTGAGGGAGCCCAGTGAACTGGTCCAGGGAAAAGTGGCCTTCCTCCACTGGCAGCTTCAGGAGACACTGAGTGGAGTTGTCCCCACAGGAGAGGAGAGGAGAGGAGATTGCCTTGGGATCGGTCTTACAGCAGAACATGAAAACCAGGCACACTTCTTCTCTTATGTCCCAAAAAACAGAGGAAGAGGCCATAAAAATCCCAGCCAGTAGCATAACTGATTCTGAATAGAGTGTTTTTCTCTACTCTGAATGAGAAGTCAGCAGCTCTGATTGCATGTGTGCAAATTCCCCCAAAATTTCCCTGAAACCTTCCATTACAGAGAGGCACCTGAACTCTAGTATTAAGTTTAGGCTCATACTTGTTTATTTACCTCAGTTAAGATTATCTGATAGATCTTATCATGGGTGAGTGAATCACCCTCTACTACACATGTGCAGCTGGCTCTCCCCAAGGAGAGGAGCACAGCAGCAGCTCTGCAGATTGCAAGTGCTCTCTGCAAAGGGGCTTCTCCCAGCACTGCCTTTTCCTCTCCTTTTTGGCTGGTTGCCTTCACTGAAGAAAAAGTTCTGGTGGGAGCACGAAGAGCAGCCAAGTGACAGGTTGTCTCCTCTAGCGTACAAGACAGTTGTAGCTTCTATGCTGCCTGTGTGCATCACAGGTCTACAAAACCCAAAGAGATTTGCTTAGGTAGTGCAGAAAAATCTCTCTGCAAGAGCTTGCAGAGCAAGGAGGGGACTCCTGCTAAAGTCTAAACAGAGGTGCTGGGAAGACTTGTAGTGGGAAACAGAACCAGGAGGACAATAACCCTTGGAATTAATCTGGAAGACATGAATGAGTGTCACCATGAAATCACCAATGACAAAGTGACATTTAGCACTCAGTAGAGACTCGCTGTCAACTCTTATTAACTGCATCCTTGTATCACAGCAGACAGCTCTGCCCACAGATCAGAGACCACAGCATTACAGTGCAAAAATCATTCATGAGCCTGCTGGTGGCTCTGGAAGGAACTGTAGAATGAAGGAGGAAAAGGAATCCTAATGGAAGTTTATCCCCATCATTTGGAAACTTGGACTAACCAGCATTCTGTCCAGTTCCCTTACAGCCCTGGCACCAATTCCTACATGGAAAAGTCAGGCAACCCTTCTCAACAAACATTTGCACAAGCTGTGCTCATCTCTCTGTGTATCACTGGTCATATCCGGTACCACTGGTAACTGCTGAAAAGCCACAAAAATGGCACTTGCTGTGCAGGAGCCTTTGATGGAAGCAGCTTCAGTGAGGGGATGCCCCCTCCCTCCTTGTCCTGCTCTAATGTGCATGCAAAACTCATTCGTTATTTTTCATCTCTCCTCAGCCACTGATTCAAGGGGCATCCTACCCAATTCCCCTTCCTCGCCCACCCCCAGTGAAGTCCTGTCTTTCTCTGCTTTGGCAGCTGCTTTTCCTTCTCCTCCCGGCCCATTTGCCTGCTGTTGTCTTGCTAATTATGTTTACAAGGCTTAATAATTGATGCAATCTTCCCCATTTTTCATCTCCTTCCCGCAGCGGTGTTTGGCGAGCAGGGAGCTCCTGCAGCAGCTGTGCTCCTTGGCTGCCCACCCAGCTCCTGCCGAGAGCAGCCGGTGCCAGAGCAGGACTGTGCAACCCAATCCTCTGTTTACCTTTCCCTGGGCTCGGCAGTCGTTATCCAGAGGAGCAGCTTTGGAAGTCACTTAGCAACGTGCCAGCAAACCAGAGCTCTGATGTCACCACCAGAAAAAGCATCTCAGAAACACCCAATTGTCTCATGCCCTGAGCCAAAGCATCCGGGGCCATTCCTCCAAAATTGCTGCTTCTAGAGAATTTATCTTTGACTCGCTGGCAGATGAGGCAGCAGCACGGTGATTTCAGATTAAAAATAATCTCCCATTCTTCGATAATCACACTGACTGGAGCACAGGGCTCCTGCTGCCTCTCTAATGTGTAGCAGTGAACAAGAGCACAGATCAGATACTAAAGTGACACAGGTCTGTGTGGTAGAGCAGCTCCCTCAACCCTTCCAGTTATTCACCCGTGAAGATGAATTACAGATTTAAAACAGCTTTCTTCACATTTTGCTCTTTACTTATGGTCAAACAGGCCATTTCCCCCCTCTCAAAACAGTGGGGAGAAAACATGGCTGTAAATACAGAAATTACACTGACAGCAGAGTTCCTAATTCAGCTTCTTGGTTTTTTATGAATGCTGTCAGGCTCCTAAAAACAGAAGTCACTGCTCTTGAGAATTTTCATTTCTTTGCGAATTTTCAGTTAAAAATTGACCCTGGGTCTCAGTTTGGGAACCAGTTCTCCGAGAGTTCACTCTTGTGCAGTTGTACAAGCTGCCCAGGGTCATGGAAAGGGAGGGCAGCTCCTCACTGGTGCACTTCGAGCCAGATGCTTCCTCATTTCACACACTTGAGCAAACCTAGACTGCATGGTGGCTTTTAGAGCATAAAATCCCAAATTCTGCAGGAATCAGCACTGGTGATTCAACATTCAGCATTATTCTGACACTGAGTACCTCTGACTGATTATCACAAGACTCCTAAGAACAGGACAAATTCTAGATTTGGCCATTCAAGAGCAGCTGAGGGAAACAACCCAAAGAGGAAAGTTAATGGATAAGTTCTGCTGCTGCACAGCACTGAGCAGGGCATTTATGGGGAGCGCACAGACACCACAGCACCCCCTCCCTGGAGAGCCACCTCTGTGGGACGGGGTCACACCTGGAGGAACACACAAACATGCACTGCCTTTTCCTGAGCCTGCACCCAGACTTTTGCAGGTGTTTCCAGGGGTTTCTTCCAGGCTACCAACCGCCAGCCCTGTCCTGCTCTCTCGCAGCTTGTTGTTTCTAAGAGCAGTGGTGTGAAAAAACAGGAAGCCATGCAGAGAAGAGAGAGAATACAGATTGAGGCATGAAACTGCAGCAGCCCCAGCTCCCCCAGCACTCACTCCACCCCCTCTTCCCTTCCCACCCCCTCACCAGAGGCCGCATCGTCGATGAGAAATGCTCTGCTCGCTCTTGACGGGAAACTGGGTACGGCGCTGGGCGGCCAGAGAGCCTCGGCAGGAGGGGAAACCCAGCACACGGAGAGAAATGCAGCTCCCTGGGCTCTGATGGCCACAGAGTACCAGGACCAGCTCAAATCAGACTCTGCTCCACAGGTGCATCCATTCTACACTTTGAGAAAAAGCTTGTAACTCCCTTATCCTTAAAAGTTGAGATTTGCTGCTTTGAAGATCTGCTGAGGACCATTCTGCAGACTGTTTGAGCTTTATCTATGATTTACTGCAATCTAAACAGGTCTTTGAACCACTCTGTGCCCATGTAATTGTTTAAGGAATAAGGATTCCAAGTCACAGCTCTCTATTGAAGAAAGCCAGCAGATCCTCTTGTCTACAGCTCTCTGTATTCTCAGCTCTCCCATCTCACCCCACCTTGCTGGCAAATTCTGACACAAATGTTTTGTTTTGCAGGACTCTTCATTGCTCACACCCTTATCTCTTCAGTCTCCAACACAAGACTGAGAGATTAAGAGTGGAGATGAAGAAAAAACAGCTGGGGCAAAACCACTGGTAGGGGACAGAAAGGCCAAGGAAACCACCAAAAACGTGCCAGCACCCCGGCTTCCATGGCAGAGAAAATATTCTTGGCTTCATCCTGCACATAACCATGGCTGTGCTTATGCCAACCAACTGTCTGGATAAAAGAGGAAAAGAGGAAATGTCTTGGGAATCCTGGTGTTGCTGAAAGCCAGGAAAAAGCCAAACACCACACACAGCTTGGCCAGTGCTTCTGGAGACCAGCGCTCCAAAATCAGAGTGAATGCAGGTGGGACGAGCAGCACAGCCTGAGCCACAGAGGGTGACGGGCACAAGGTGCAGGCACAAACGACCTGGCACATCCCAGAGCGAGTGACAGCCCAGGATCAGGTACAGGCATCAACACACGGAGACGTCAGCACGGCACCTCCCTACACCGTGCTTGCATTTTGTCAATCTAAAGTCTTTTATACCTGCACCATGCACAGATAAATTGTCCTGCTTTTTTCCACTCTTAATAACGCATAAAACCATTGTTAATTGCTAAAACCGAGGGTGAAGGAGCAAGGACAGACATGAGGCCACACAAAGGAGAAGAAT
Source organism: Cnemophilus loriae (assembly GCA_013397755.1). Taxonomy (NCBI): domain Eukaryota; kingdom Metazoa; phylum Chordata; class Aves; order Passeriformes; family Corvidae; genus Cnemophilus; species Cnemophilus loriae. Next base: position 312,469 of record VZTF01007037.1, on the reverse strand, counting down.
TAGACCGTCTGATATCTGCTGGTGGGAAAGGGGAATGCTGAATTTCCTTAGCCCTACCCAAAGCCTCTGTACTGTTAGCAAGGGGATGTGCTGGGCTGGGGTTTATTTATAAAACCCATAAGAATGTTGACCCAAGGCTATAACTTGAAGAAAAATAAGCAGAGGTCAGGTTTTCTAAATGCAGTCACAAACCCCAGAGAGAAGCTCACCAGTAAGACCCTCGGCTTTTAGAGGGAAGCAGAACTCAGGAGAGGCCCCAGCATTTCTGAGCTGCCAAGTAAACCGTGCAAACCATGAGCCATCCCCTGGTTTGAGCGCAGCCCATGCTGCAGCTTTCTGTTCCAGCCACAGAAGCAATGCAGGGTCCTGGGGGAGCTTGAGGGTGCCTGAATGAGCCTGAGGGGGATTCCCAGCATCTCTCTTTGCTGGCAGAGGTAGCCAGCCTTCCCAGGCTCTTAGATTTTTTTTGTCTTTTTAAATAACTGATGAAGAAAGAGGCTCTGACAAGGAGTGATTCAGAGCAGGGCCTTTATCTAAATGCTCTGAATCATTCTTTAAAAGAGACCATCCCTGCTGACAAATGAAGGAGCCTCTGGAGAAGGCAGACAGATAAAAGTGGTGATTAACTCTTGCGTGGCATTTGCATCAGAACACCCGTGTAAGAGATGGAGCTGTTTGCTGCTGGGGCTGTGGCTCATTGTCCAAACCGGCTCAAACCAAGAGCCGAGGCCGGGGCAATAAGGAGCTCTGGAGGAAGAAAAACAAGCAGTCTGCAATCCAAACGTTTGACCCACAAATAGCTCAGCCGTGGGCATCCCTACTGTTCTTGTTAGGAATACCACGAAGGCCTCATCACCTCAAGGAGAATTATCCACGCCCAGCATGATGGGGGATGCTGCTGGGAGGGGGTGAGCAGGAGGAACCCCCGCGGGTGCAAACGGCGCTTGAACATCCCCATCTCCGTGTGCAGACTTTCCGAATCTCTCTTTGGCGCAGCTCCAACGCGAATTTATTGTTTGGTTTTCCAGAGGGGATGCCGGTGTTCCACGAGGAGCCCCTTTCGGCCCCACAGACACCGGTCCCCGGTGGGATGCGGCACAAACGCCCCATCTAGTGGCACCCACAAAGGGAAGAGCTCCGGAGCCCAGAAAGCGCCAGACAGCGAAGCGCTCCTTTAGTGGCAAGTTGCTGTAAATGGCCCCAAATATAAGAAAAACAGCTTTTTTTGTGTGTTCCGCCCGTCTGGGCTGGGCTCTGCAGCCCATCGCCGCTACCACAACACAAACAAAGCAGAGAGGGGCCACAAATGCCTGACCCTGAACCCACGAAAGCCAGAGCTGCCCGAGCGCCTCGCAACCCCGGGCACAGAGCCCCTCAGAAACACCCCGGGCTGTAAAATTCACTTCACACGCTCCTTATAATCTCTTATTTTCAAGAGGAACAATCCCGGCAGGAGCGATCTTTACTTCAGGGCACATAAAAGCAGCTTTGTCCTTGCATTTGGTGGGACCACACCCGAGACAGCACCCGCAGCTGAGGGGACCCGGTCCCAAACCCAGCCCCTATGGAAGGAATGGTCACCACTCACCTCGGTCCTTCCCGGCCAGGTGAACGCTGAGCCGCTCCAGAAATCATCCCTGGTCAGGCGCACGGGGGTGCAAGAGCTT
>VZTF01007037.1:284652-308488 GCA_013397755.1 Cnemophilus loriae | reverse complement strand
ACCCTCTCCCCGCCACCCTCCCACCCCCCGACCCGGCCTGGTCTAGTCAGTTCGGGGTCGCCGCCGGGTCAGGACGACGCCTTGGCTTCGCAGCCCCGAGCCCCGGCGACAGGAGCGGGACGGAGCCGGCGGGGGCTGCGGGCGCTCCGGGCACGGGTCGGGGCGGGGGCAGCCCCGGCAAAGCTCAGCGCTGGGCATCGCCCAGAGAAGGTCCCTGCAACCGAACCCGGTGGAATCCCCATCGTTTCTTACCGTTCCGGCGAGACCAGCCGCACACCCGCCACGCACAGGGGCAAACACAGCCGGCACTTGTGCCCCCACCCATCGCCCCCGGCCCCGCTCGCAGGTCCCCGCAAGCACCGGGAGGACGATGGAGAAGCTGCTCTGCTGCAGCAACATGAATTCTATCAGTGTCGCATCCGTGCAAGCACTGCAAAGCATTAAATCCTTCAAAACACACCTGTCCGTACAGAATTATTAGTGGGCTGCTGCCAGTCACTTAATTAAAATACATCCTTCTTTAAAAACTGTTGATTTGATCAGCTTATGCCACTTGCCCCCTAATTTACATTATAAAACAAAAACATAAAGACCATACAATAATACATAAGCACTCTCAGTCACGATTTCACGAAGAAAAAAACCCCTTAAGTGCCAAATGAACAAAAAAGTACGGTGTGCATATAACTGGACCACTCACACTGAGGTGAAAACTTATCTAGTTTTATTTTTTAAAGAAAAATATTCCTCTTTAAACACAAAGCATGAACTAAAAACCTCCGAGGAACAGCTTCTCCTTCCTTGGAGCACATTTAACTAAACTGTACAGTGACAGAGCTCCCCAAAGAAGTCCACACACGTAACATACAGTCTTTCACAGGAAATAAGGTTTAGGACTTGAAATTGTCCTCCTCACCCTCTCTAGATACCCATTCAATCCAAAAATACTCTGTACCTTACTCCCACCCCAGAACACAGTGATGATAATTTCTGGATGCAACATATATTAAAAAAAAAAAAAGTATTGGCCAGATTGGCCCATTCTAGCCTTTTAAAAAATGTCTGTGAGAGAGGTTAAGACCATTGTTATTTCCAGGAATGGTGCTTGGAAGAAAAAATATAGCAGCATCCACAGGCAACAGAAGCCCTTCAGTGCAGCTGCCCTGTTACAAGGAACCCAGCCAGTTCAGCAGTGTTTTACAGATGTTCCCAGCACCCAGGGAGTGCGAATCAAACATTCACAGGCCAGATCTGCTGCTTGAGCAAATAGCCTAAAATTCAGTGAATCTGGCCTACATATGCCAGCAATGAGGTTTCTTTCCCCCCAGTGACCAATTTAATGTTTAAGATTTTATGTAAAAAGGTATGATAAACTTCAGAAACCAGCAACTCGTTCTACCCATTCCCTCTATCCCATCAAATAGATATGTGCATAATATTTGTCACATCTGCCAAACTCCCCAGACTGCGGAACTGGAATCAGACTCCAAAATACAAATTCTTTCTAATTCAGAACAGCAAAACCCTCTAAAGTAGCTGCAAGGTCTCAGAACATGCCTAACAAGCCCATATCCAAAGAAAAAGTACCTGGACATTTTCAATGGAAAGTAGGAAATGGAAAAGGTCTGGAAATAAAGCTCATTTATACTCCACCTGATCATTAACTGTTGGTATTATTAAGTCATGCTCACATCTTTATCAGGCCATTTTGTAAAGATCTTTTCCACTCCATACACTCCAACAGTTTTTACAGTAAGAAAAATATTAGAAAAATAAAATCTCCCCCCTGAACAACACTGTATGAAGATCAACATCATCAGTCACAGAGATTTTTACAGGGGGACCAGATAAACTCCTGTTTCCTCCAAACCAGCTTTGTACAGAAAAGAGCAGCGAGATAGACACAGTATCTATGAACTAGATTAAGGCCAACAATATAAAGACAAACATGGGCTCAGATCTTCTGAAATGAAGAAACCTTCCAAATGTTTTTGTACATCTGCACACACGCACAAACACACACACGCGCTCGTGTAGTCCCCAAGCAAAGGCTTCACAACCGTGAGAGCACCACGGGAGAGAGTTCTAGCACCAGAATGAAAAACTTCCCTCTTCAGTAATAAACTCCAAAGTCTCTCTATTGCTTTGGACAAGGTCACCAAACACCCTTCCAAGAACAGTTTCAGTGAGCAGCCGCAGAAGGGCAGTGACAGGTTACAGCGTTGCTGTTCTGGAATACGGGTGGGAAGAGGTGTGTGGAGATGCTGCAGCTCCTTGGTTGCTGGAGAGGAGGAGAAGGTTGGTATTGCAATCTGGTCGAGACCGAGACCGACTGGGATCCAGGTGAGCGGGTGGTAAAACTCAGTGCAGGCTGGGAGGTGGAAGTGGGAGGTTTGCATACATGAAGTCACAGTGCACATCTGCTGGGTGACAAAGACAAGCAAAGCCTCGGTATTTTCTGGCAGCTTGTCTCTGTGTAGGAGGCCTCTAGGTAGGACAAGGATCCGTGAATGGGATGTCACACACTGCACCAGAACACCATGAAACCCAAAGAGCACAGGTTTAAAGAGAAGCTTGGCAGTTGCTCTGCCATCATCCTGCCTGTACACATGCTCGAGTGAGCGTGCAAAGTCTATAAAAGGGACAAAAGTCTCTTTACAACAAGGTTATGGGTCCGGTTTGGCTACAAGGAACAATTCATGCAAGTTACAATAGAATTCATCATCAATCTGCAGCACATCTTTCTGCTGCAGGTCTCTCCTGGCTCTGGGCTTTTGTCCAGGAGGTGCTGGCTGTGCAGCCCTGCAGCAGCTCTCTGAGGAGGCCAAGAGAGGCAGAGTCAGGAGCGACCTTTCCTCAGCCCCTCGATCAGCACGTGTGGGTGCAGCTCTGGCCTCCCCTGCGAGGCACAGCAGGGACCAGTCTCACCCACAGGGAGGGCAGGAGCAGCAGCTGGAAGTGGGCAGCGAAAACCACGCAGGGAGACTTGGAAAACACAGTGACACTCAGTTTTTCAGTGCTTGAATCAGCAGCAGTAAAGCCCCATTCAAGCTGTCACATGCACGCTGATGAGAGTCTGGCTATGGCTCTCATGATCTGCCAAGTGAGGCTGTGGTAGGAACTCAATTAAAACATGCAAGAAAAAGAATGCAGTGAAAGGAAGGGTGATCATCACTGCGAGGTGTGACTCTCAGGTTCAGAGCAGAGAATGGTTAGCAGCAGATACACTTTGTTCTGTGCACATGCAAGAGCACGAGAGGGAACAGCAGCAAACTGAAAGGGAGGGAAAGACACAGTAAGCACCAATTTGGGATGCAAACACAGGGCAGTGGAGTGGGGGAGTGAAATTTGAGGTAAAGGAGCCCAAAGGAAGAGACAACAGAAAAACTCTAAATAGATCCGAGTCCTGCTTCAGGAAATACACAGCTAATGCCAGTCAACTCTCTTCTCACCAGGTATTCTTGACACACTGGTAAATCTTTTCTCTGCACTTGGTTTTTAGGAACCAAAACATCAAAGTCAGGATTTATTTTCTTTCCCTAAGATGCACTAAATGATTTTGAGCGTTCAGCACAATACTCTAAATGGCCCCTGAATTCTAAGCAATGCTGAAGACTCACCCAAAAGCAGAAGTACCCAAATTACAAACTGCTTTTGAAAATCTACTACTTTCCTTGAGCTAGAAAAGAAGAATCTATCCAGAAGGCTGAATTGTCCAGAAGCAGGTTTGGCATTTCTCACTGAGAGCACCTGGGCATTTTACTAAGTAAGAAATATCTTAAACAGTTTCTTAGCAAATCCCAACATCAGATTGAGGTGTCAGGTTTCTGGGTAGATGTATACAATCAGACAGCTCCTCAACTACCTCTAATAGAACAGATTTGTGCGATTTACAGCAAGAACAGGCTCTGCCACTCACTGCTTCAGTGAAAACTCCAGCAGAGCTGTGAGCTGAAGCCCTTTGACTATGGTGCAAATCACACCAGGATCCTTTCTTCTTACCCACTTCACAGGAACACAACTAATGCCTCCTGGGCAAAGCAAAGCACGGGCTTCCAGGTTCTGATGCAGCCAGCACGGGGTGTCTGCCTGGGGCAGCCCTGCAGCCACAGAGCTGGCTGGACACAGGCACACGCAGGGGGGCTGACAACCGGCATGGCCAGAATGGAACTGCTGAAAGCGGCCCCAGGGCCAGGGCCAGGTGGAAGCACAAGAACATCTAAGATGCAAGAACATGACAGAGCAGCCAAGGTCACCCATGTGCTCAGGCAAGCTTAAGGCAACTGAAGAAAGTTCACTGACAATTTAGAGGAGAGCGCCAAAGAGAAGAGAGAAGAGGAACCACTGAGCAGAGGCTGGGGATGCTGTTACTGTAGCCAAAGCCCAGAACCAGCCACTAAGCCATCCCTCTTCTTCAGCTCATTTGTTCTAGTTCTCCCCATTTCACCAGCACCATCAGCACGAGGTCAATATGTCAGAAAGAAGAGCTGGGGGCAGGTTCCTAAAAACATAGCTCACACAATTTCAGGCTTCTGTCTCAGGTCAGTCCTTTTGAAAGAAAGTGTGTGGGCTGTTGGACTGGCCTCCCGCTTTGAACTGGAGCTGGGAATTCTGCCTGCCATCTCCAGGGGCAGTCCTGGGATATGTTCTACCTGGAAGTGATGGCAGCAGCTGCCCAGGCTCCTTTTCATGACAGTTGAGCGTACAGTAGTTTTTTAAAAAACAGCATGCACCGGTGGCATGGCCATTGGCCATGAAGCCGTGGTTGAATTCTTGCTGCCTCCTCAGGACCAGGTGGAACCGGAGGGAAAGGAGTGTTGGCACAAATCAGCGCAGGCTCCTGTAGACATAGGCTGATGTGAAGACAGCATTGAGAGTCAGGCTCACGGCGAGCAGGCCCCGCAGAGCAGAGGTACCAAAGCGACCTTGGCAGAAGGGGACAACACAGAGAAAAAAAGGGAATAGTAGAAAGAGATATTAAAGAACTGAAAAGTAAAAGTGAACATACATTGTACTGTTTCTCTCTGCCCAGTGTTTTCAGCACAAGCAGAAATTGCTGAAGCACTTTTCCTGTCAGGAAAGACTCCACTGCTCTCTTTTGGCTCTATTTTCATCTCATCTCATGCTCTTGACACCTGCATCCCCACTCCTCTTCTTCTGTCTCAGTTTAGCACTTTGTCAGTGTTCTTCAGACAGTCCAAAGAACAGGAACAGCTTTGTTAAGATCTTAGAATAGCAGGCAGAAGATCCATTTTGCAACTACTTATTTATTTGATTCCCAGGAAAGATCTCAGTTACCCTCACAGAAATGCTCACACGTGCACGAAGCAATCACATGACTTGCACTCACCTCTCCAGCCTGTCAAATCTTCCCCTTTGGTAGTCGTGTCTACCACACAGGTAGACGAGTGTGATGAGTGATCCTCCTTTTTGATGGAATTATCACTGCAGATACTCCCCCCTTCCGCAGATCTCATATCTGCAAGGAGATAAAGACAGGAAAATTCACCACCTGGGTTCCTCCTGAAGGTTTCCCACCTACTGTGGCCTAGATGTTGCAGGGCTGTGCTTGCAAGCCAACTCCTTCCCACAAATGCCCTGGCAGGAGGGCAGCACTGCCACATACCAGGCACTCCCCGCTCCATGAGGTTCTTCCTGGGGAAGCTGGGCAGCTCGGGGGCAAAGATGTTGCTGTCGGAGTGGGTGTGCTCCTCGGAGCCGCTCGGGGTGAGCAGGGCCTCGCTCTGCGACGGGAACAGCAGCAGCTTCTGGCCCTGCAGGTTGAGGCGGGCGGGGCTGATGAGCGGCCGGCGGAAGCGCAGCGACCCCGAGCTGGAGGTCACCGAGCCCGCGACCGACGGCGCCGGGGACGGGATGCGGGACGGGGCACCGCTGCCGGACAGCAGGGAGAAGGGATCTGCAATGCAAACACCCCACAGACAAAACCACCGGGTTATCGTCCCAGCACAACAGGCACAGCTCTCTTTAAGGGTTCTACAAGAAAAAGGAATGGGAGTTGCAAATGTCCACCAATATGTCTTGTACTAAAACTCTTTATTTGAGTCCTCACACTGCAAAACACAGAGAAATTCCACAAGTACTTTAGTTCGCTCAGGGATGGCTCAGGAACCAGGTTATCAGGAGCCTGGTGAGCTTTCTCTTTGCTCAGATGTGTCCATCCAGGAGAGCCTGCACAATACATTTTGCAGCTGAATGAACTGTACTGGCACGTCCTTCAGAGCTCTGGGGAAGTGCACTGGGATGCAGGAGGCTTGCACCGGCCCAGGCTGTGAGTGCCTTTGCAGCAGCACAGACAGCCCAGGGACCCATCTGGGCCAGAAGGGCAACAGACAGGTCATAGAGGACACGGGAGCAGAAGGGCAGAGCGGCCAGGGCAGCCAAATTACCAACTGCTGCACTCTGCTGGGAAAGCTACAAAAGAGCTGCCCTGAGAACAGCTGGAGTCTCCTACCCACGCAGGCTCAACTCAGCTCTCATCGGCAAAGGGCTCCTTGTTTTGTCTCACTGATGTCACCATGAGCTCTCCCAGGGAGAACATCCAACACACACAGCACCTGATTTTAACGCCATCCCACTTTTAGCTGGGACTCTCCCTGCAGCATTTCTAACAGCAAAATGGGCATTTTCACTGGAATGTGAGCAGGGAGGAAAGAATTCAACCAGACCACGTGTTTCAACCCACTCAGTGCAAATCCTGCAAAGACAGTTGCTCTGGAAGGCCTGGAGCAGTACCTGATGTAGGGGATTCCTTGGACTGGGATGACTGCGAGGCCGGTCGGCTTCCGCTGAACAAGTAGCCAGAATCTAAAAGCAAAAATTAAACAATTCAGACCCAGCTGGCTCAGCTACCGCCAAACCCCAAACTCCTAATGCTGGATGCTCCTCTGTGCCACAGGAGCAGCCATCCCTGAACAGGACTACAACGTGTGGATCCCCCCAGCCCATTTCCTCCTGAAGCACTGCAGTGTTCCAGGGCCATTCCCAGCGGGACAGTGCCCTGCACACTCACCTGCCCGGGCCAGCGAGGGGATGGTGCCCAGCGACAGCGCCCTGTTGAGACGGCCGGGAAGGGAGGACGAGGAGCTTCTGCGTGGGGACCTGAAGAGCTGCTGGTTTGTCAGGTGCAGGATACTGGGTGGTGTTGGGACAAACAGAGACGTGGCAGGTGAAGGGAAGGCTGTGCCAGGGCTGCTGGGAAAGACAGTAATCGAGTCCCCAGAGAGGTACCTGCAAAGGACACGCAAGGACACTTAGCAAGGAGAAATCCCAGCAGCTGCCTCTCTCGTTGTTCTTGCATAAACACTTGTTTTGTTACCAGGTTTGGACTAACTTTTCAGTGCAGGAGTGCTGAAGAGTTTACGGGAATATTCCTACACTTTGGAAAAAGAAGAAGTTGTCAGCCTTACTTAAATTATTGTGCACCAACCTGTCCCACAATACTGGGTGGAAAAGCGGGTGGAACAGTTTAGGAATTCCAGTGCAAATACCTTTGATGAGAAAATTACCCAGAGAATGCTTTATGAAGTCCAGATGTTGAAAATACAGGAATTTTGTATTATTTTTAACAATTGAATGGAAATACATGAAAGAAAGTCTAGAATATGAACCAGAATCTCTGAATGATCTTCAGTAAGATTTTTTTAGTTAGAAACAGGTAATAGAACTGTCAAATAAATCACGATGAAGAACTGAGTATGAAGTGCGTATGCTTTTAAATGGAGGTATCTGACTTTGCAGATACAATTTAGCAGATACAATATTCGGAGACTTATCTCACTTCTGATGGAAACAGAGACAGATGAGGCAGCAATACGGTTACATGGCTTTTCTTCTGTCAGAGGAAAGCCAGGAGTAAATCAGAGCATGAAGAAAATCTCAGCCTTGCACTGTGGGGTGATTTATGCACGTGTCATTCTGTCCTGGAGATTAAAGAGGTGGTGCAACAATATTATGCCGTGCTAACTCTAGAGTTAAGATTACAATTTAAAGTATCTCATAAACTACTTATCTGCTAGTAGGAGGCAGCCATCACCAGTCCTGACCAGCTTAATGAGGCTGAACACGTGAGCCAAGCAGGGTCCTGGTGCAGGACAAGCCTCTAACAGCAGCCAGGGATGCGCTGGTCCTGCAGCCCCAACGGCCCAACCTCTCCAGGTTCCAGAGGACCTGCGAAGGGTGTCCTGCTTTCCATCCACGGGGAGTCCTTTAGAGCACCCCCACACACATCTGCCCCACCACACACACAGATGGATGTGTCCAGCTCAGATTTGTAAGAGGGAAAGAATGGGAAAGGGAATTAGAAGTGCAGCTTGAATCATAGGAGAAAGAGTGATACCTACCCCTCACTGTGCCATGGCTGTGGAGGGCCAAATCAGAGCATCGCCTGTGAGCAACACGGCTCTTTTGTCCTAACTTTGCACCTTCTGTGTCTTTGGGCTAAAGGATCCAACTTTACACAGCTCCTTGCTGCAGCAGAAAACAGCTTAACTGGTTTACTGGCTTTTGGAAGTCTTTCATTTAATGGGCTGGAAGATATTACAGTAATTTATCACTCAAAACCACAGTCCTGGGATTGTAACTGTTTCGGATCAGACTTCCAACGGCTCTGCTGCTCAACAGCCCCATTTCTCAACCTCACCAAGTTAGTGCAGCCAGATCCTCAGGGCAGTGAAGAATCATTTGTCTTGCACCATCCACAAAAGGAATTTTTCTGATTAGCAAAGAGGAGCTGAAGAATTTTAAGTATAGCTTATTAATGCCTTAGGACTGAAAGCTGACCAAAGTATGTCTCAAACATTGATCTGTTCTGAACAAATTCCTGCCAAGTGTGCAAAATCCTGTTCCTGTTCTCTGCAGTCTTTAGTGTTTGCCACTGCCATGTCAAGAGGGCTCGATGCTGCTAAAAGCTCTCATGGGAATGTGCTTCATGCCTGAGAAGGGGCAGCTGAACTAAAACTTCTTCCAGAAGCACATGAAAAAAGGTGAGGAGATCAAGAGGATCATAAGGCAGGAAGCAACCACATCACAGCCCTGGGATGGAGCACTGCAGCCGTGTCTTTGCTCTCAGACCATGCACTGCTCCAAGCCATTTGCCACGTGGTAAGAGCGGCTCTGGCAACAGTAAAAAAAGTAATTAAAAAAAAAAAAAGGCAAAAAAAAGGCTCTGGAGTCAGATAGTTTGTGGAAATAGTCAAGGCCCGGAAGCCGTTTATTTCAGAACTTGATATTGTGAACATCAAAAATTGGGTATCTTAATTAGTGTTTACAATGATCACAATGTTACTAGACAGTTGGGCACAACTCTGCTACACAGATACTTTAAAAATAAATAATTAAATAGAAGGTTAAAGAAGAGTATTACACGGTATGGGACTGTACGCAGTCCTGAAGAAACACCTCCTGCCAGGAGAGCCTCTCCTCCTCTGTCCCAACAACTCCCTGTTATCCAGACACCACCATATGTGTGTGCCTTTTTAATCCACATTTTACCAGAGATGCTGCAGCATCCCTGGGACAGGGAGAGACATGGGAGAGCACAGGGCAGGCCAGGCTGCAGATGGACCCACTCCTCTACCAGAATTCAGCCCATGAAGTGAAAAGGTAAGATGCAGTCACAGGCAGGCAGCTTGGGGGATGTGCCCAGGTTCATCTGCCCAGGGCAGCCAGGGAGCCATGTGTCAGTCAGGGGGTGAAATGTTTCCTCTGGACTTAATGTCCCCTCAGAACTGAGCTGTGAGCTACCCATGTAGAGCAGCCCCTCTCCCCGGGCCAGGGGTGCAGAACAGGTTACCCCAGGAACAGGGTTACTGGCTGGGGAGCAGCACACGGCGTGCCCCAACACTGCTCTGCTCTGCTGCACCTCCTCACCCAGGGCCACAGCCTGTGCCTCCTGTCAAATTCACAGAACCAGGAGGAAAGAGCAATACAGGAATAAAGAGCAGGCACAAGGAGAAGGGAGAATAATGCTAAAACGGGCACAGCTCTCAGACACATTAATATTTTGATATGTGACACAGAAAGCTAGAAACTTCAGCTGCCAAGAGTAAGAATTCTTGTCTCCTGCCTGTTGTCCTGCTTCAAATGAAAAAGGAGGGCTGAATTAGAGCTGCCACGTCCTGCACTAAGACCTCCTAGAGTACACATGTTTGGCATCAGTTGTGCCTTTCTCCCTAGCTGGTGGCACAAAGTGGGGAGGGGTGTGTGTATATGCACATCCTATGCCTACACAAATCCAGACTTGTTGGCATGCCAAAAATGTTCCGGGAATCTCTTCCTGCCTGTGCACTCAAGAGCTCTGGTCCCAAACGAGGCTTTACAGGGGTTGACTTCAGGACTGAGTACTGTCCCTTTCACTGGAGAGCACCTGCCATGGCTCAAAGAGCCAAGTGTACCTGCAGGTGACAGCACACCTGGAAGGAACTTGCAGGTTGTATGTGACAGCACACAATTTCAAAAGCACCTCTGAAAACCAAAGCAAAGCCATATACCACAGCTGCCTTCAACCTTCATGAGTGCAGTCACTCTGGAGCAATTATCTGGCTATTAATTATATTAATTTTTATAAGAGCATAAATACTTTGTCCACATTACATCAATACATACTTCCTATAGTATCTAAGCATGATTATTAGCTTCACATAATTTCAGCGCACTTGAAAAATACTCATAAAGCCAAAATAAAAAGCCACTACACCGTTTTTATATTCCCACACGCTCTCACCCTTTGACACACCCAAGCTCACTAGGGCATGCAAAGCATGGATGTAGGAAAGGAGGAGTTAAGAGAAAGGAAAGAACTGGATATAAATACAGAGTATTCAGAAAGGTAAAGGGCCACAAAGGTGTCAGTTTGCATGCACTAATGTCACTGAGGGCCTCAGGAAGAAGAGAAGCAGCAACAGCAGAGATGCTGACTTGGTTGCTACCTCTGAGTTCTCCCTCACCCCCCCGCAGAGTCTGCAGAGTTGCTCAGAAATGTTAGCCCAAGTGTCCTCTTATGCCCTGCCACACTCAGTGGTGGCCCAGGAAGGACAGAAGCGCTGGCCTGGCAGACACATGGGCACTGCTGTCCCATGGTTCCACCGAAGCAAAGCAACACAGTGTTGTCCCAAATCTTGTCCAGGGAAAGGCACTTAATGAACCCACATTGGCCCCTTTATAAATCTGACTCTGCTGGGCAGGGTGCAAGATTTTGAGTTGGCAGACCAGCCACGGCCACTGAGGGCCAGAGTCAGGCACTTGGGGATGGAGCAGATTTGATTTCAAGTGACACACAAACCCACTAACCATCCCTCAGCACCTCAGCCCTATTCTGCTGTACTATCCTCTGGTCCAGACACATGGTCACTGTGAAAAAGCAGCACCTCGAATTAGGGGCTTTTGGGCTAAAACCCTCTAATATTGATAAGATGTTTGCATGCTCTGGCCTGCATGGCTGAGAGAATAATCAGGCAACGAAACTGCACCTGGAGACCACAGGTTACCATGTGTTCCTCTGTGGTCTGAAGTAAGAGCCCAGCTAAGGGAAAACAAGAAGCTCAAAGCACTGACCAAGTGGTTCTGGATGATTTTGTGTCACTGTGGTTGTTCATTACCAAGCCTTTGTTAGCTTTTATCCTAGCCAGCAGAAGGAAATGTGTCACACAAAATAGCACCTCAGCTGCACAGGACAGGAGCACTGTGCACCAAAACACACATTTCCTCCTGCTGGACTCACTGTGGGGCAAGCAATCATGCAGTTAGATGATGAACTAAGGTATCCCCATCTAGATGGCAAAGGTGAGTGAAAAATGCAAAGCACCTTCCATACAGAACCTACGGCATGGCAGTGTCTAGAACAGCTTATTTGGCTTTGAAATCAGGTGTGGCAAGAACAGTCTCAGTAAAGGCAGTAGTGGTTTGACTATTTTTTTTTCCACAGTCAACAGGAGAATACTGCTAACTTACAACTTATCTGCAGGGTTTGTTGTCTGAGACACAGCTGGTACAGATTGAATGCTACAGTTTATAAATCAGAGCACCTCTGGACAAAGCCCACCTTTCTCCTCCTTTCTTCCTCATCCCAAAAGATCCATCATCCTCCACTGTCAGCAAAAGCACGTGAGACAAGCAGAGAGGAGACTGTCAGCATCAGAGTCTCTAAAACACCAAAAATTCAATTGATGCAAGATTGGTTTTGAGGCTCTGAGGTTTTTGGTGTTTTTAGAAGCAGCAGCACAGATGTGCTGAGGCACCAAGAAGTGGGGAAAATAACTGACACCTGAGCAAAAACAAAAGCTTCTTTGGCATTAAATGAACCCCTCTTCAATATGTACTTTGTTATTCTGTTTCACCTTTGAAATTTTCCCAATTACAAGCACAAAAGTTCTTCAGTTGTAAGTTGTGAACAAAGCACCACAGAGATGTTGTACAGCTTAGCCATAAAACAAAGTAGCTTTCTGATGTTCTGACATATAAATTAGTGCAACTAGTAAATATACTTAATTTGTATTAATCTGCATAAAGCGAAGACAAACGGATGTCACTTGCAGTTAACGCATCTCCCAGATTAAAAGACTTTAAACTCAGTGTAGATTTGCATTTGCTGTGCAAACAGCTAAAATATTCCTCAACAGGATTATTCAGGCTTCACAGTGTAAATCCTCTCCTTCCCACAGTTCTACCAACTGCCTGTTCCCAATATTTAGTGTGCATCCTCCCCATCCCATCCCAGCACTGCACAGGGAAAAAGAGAAGAGAATAAGAGAAAAGAACAGGCATGGTAAACCAAGGTAACATTTAAGAGAAAAACATCACAAAAGGTGCCTGGCCCCAGGGAGCTCGAGGATGGGTCAAGTTTAAAATTGAAAGAAAAAACCAAAGTGCTCCTAAAAAGAAGGGAGGAAAACAGCTACTTAGAGGAGATAGGAGACGATATGAAATGGGACACAGTGAAGCTTAACACAGCCTTGACTTTCAGCTCCTGAAAATAAAACATCTGAAGAGACTGCCAGCCATCTTTAAAAGCTGCCACTGAGAGTTTCCTTACTACTGTGCAAGAAAATTTGGACAGATTAATTTCGTTCTTATTAATAAAAGGACATTGCGGACAGAAATCAGGCATGGCATTACTATGACCATTCCCACCGAGTCTGTCAGCTGCTCATACCCCTCCTTTCAGCCTTCTCAATATATCCTTCAAATATGAGATTCCTCCCATCCCTTGGACGCATCTCACAGGAGAACAGCAAGAGGAACTTTCAATCCACATTGTACAGGTAAGTGCAGAAGACAATCGCAGCTAAATAGAAACATCAGTCTTTTCTTACATGTACTTTATGAGGAAAATTTGGAAGTCCTGAAGCAGGAAGAAGGGAGGAATTTTTACAAGAGTCTAGATGCCTTATTTCACTTACTGGCCATAATAGCTCAAGGTTTCCCGTGCCTGTGAGCTGGAAGACAAATGTTTTGGGTCAGGACTGATAAGTGATGGGAACGTGGAAGATGGAACCAGACTTTGCAGGAGCTGGATTCCCTTTGTGGGCAGGTAAGTAAACAACCCTCAGCATCATTCACAAGCACCAGAATGGAGCCAGGTTCTGTTAGCCTGGAGGTGAATATTGCAGTTCTCTGAAGGCACCAGAAAAAGGTTCCAAAGGAGAGCCCAGGTGGGTAGCAGGTCTGTGTGGCCATTCCCTTGCTAAAGTTGCAGGCACACAGCCAGGAGCTGCACCTTCCCATGACTCAGCCTGGCTTATTGTTAATGAATTTCAGAGCTTCTGGCAGTGCTACCTTTATGCTTTCACAATGAACACTGGTTTGAGGAACAGTAAGTACAAACAGCTAGGAAATAGCTTTTGTTTCCTTTAAAAAAGCTCCTCTAATTTCACCGGCATCTGC
Organism: Cnemophilus loriae; assembly: GCA_013397755.1. NCBI lineage: Eukaryota > Metazoa > Chordata > Aves > Passeriformes > Corvidae > Cnemophilus > Cnemophilus loriae. The sequence goes on along the minus strand of VZTF01007037.1, from coordinate 294,589 downwards.
AGCACCCAGTAGTGTCTGCACATTTTTCAGCAGGAGTTGCAGATACTTCACAGTGAGAGCTCCATTCTGATTATTTTACAGTTTATACACTGGAAGATCACGACACCCAATTAACTTGTATCAGACTGTTAGGGTGGTGAGTTCCACTGTGCTATTCTGAACAGAAGAAAAGAGCAGATCTTCTGTAGAAGTGCTATTTCCTCTTGAAAGACCAAAATCCAGTGAGAAACTCAGTGGAGTGCCTTTCAAACAACTGTGCAGGATAACCAGACTGCTTATCCTAAGAGGCCCCAACAAGTTAATCCTAAAAAACCCAAACAGCTGGAAGTTCCTTCCTCCCCACACAGTAACACCCAGCCACCCCAGCTTTCAGCAGAGCACTGCCAGGCACTCAACTCCAAGTCACAATTTCCAGACCCCTTTTCTCAGCAGTATTAGCACAATGCCAGACTACAAAAACAAGCCCTGCAAGTAACCCAAAAAATGCACCTCTGTTGCCATGCAGTCCCACAGCAGAGCTCCCACCCCTTCCTACAGCACACCCTTCCAATCTGTGTTCTCAGCAGTGAGCACTGACTGAGTAGTGATGTACAATGAAAGCTGACCAGATACCACAGCATGAGGCTGTCAGTCCCATATTTCTTCCCTTTCTAAGGCTATAGGAGTGGAGGAATATAGGCATTTTTATCCAGTTGTGCTTGTACACAGATGTTGCTCAGGGAGTAGGTGGGTAAAGAAAACTGGCATTGAAAGCAACAACCACTGGTAGATCTGAAAATTTAACCTCAAACAGCTGAATACTTTCAGGTATTAAGACACCCTGAGCTCCATGACTTTTTAAAGCACCTTTTTGAATAAATTACTGAAGTTCCAGTCAAAAGCACTTAAGGACACTTCTCCATTTAAAACAGGAGCCAGGAGAAGGGCAGGTGTGTGATGCTACACAGTGGAAGGCAAGAAGAACCAGGTTAGGGGCTCTGTGTGGTCCCCTCCTCGCGTGCCAGGGCACCACAGCACGCGTTAACGAGGACTCCAAATCCAGAGGCAAGTTCCCATCAGTTCCAAATTAAAATGACCAGCACCATTAGGAAAGTGAAGGTGGCCCGGCCCCACGGTGGATCAGGGCAGAGGGTTCCTCTGTGAGTAAGGATGGAGAGGCAGTGAGAAGAACCAGGAGGACAGGAGGAGCCAGTATCTCTTTGGCTGGAGGAGCAGAATGGGGAGGAGGCTGCATTTACGGAGCAGTTTGTGAGGCAGCTGCTGGAAGAACTGACTCTGGGGAAGCTGGATATTTGTACTGCTGACGTAGGATGCAGGAGGAAGGGAAGATGGAGGCAGCACGAGTAGCTTCCATGGCTAGCAGTGGAAATGCTCTGAGCAGCTAGCACAGTGGTAAGCAAGGATGGGGAAAAAATTTTATATATATATATATATATACATACATACATATATGTGTGTGTGTGTATATATATATAAAAAGGAAGAAGAGGTCTTCACAGCTTATCTAACTTTAAAAAAGAGAAACAGAGGAAGGGAAAATAACAAGAGGAGAGAGAAGCACCAGTCGCAAAGAGTTCACAAGGCTTTTTTCCTCCTTCCCCCAGCGTCACTGCTCTGGCTCTGACCTTCGGGGCCGGAATCTCCGCTGGCCCGTTGACTTCCGCGTGGCCACGGCTGCGGTGAAGCCCACCAGGCAGCACAGGGACGTGGTGCCAAACTTGGCCGTGTCCAGCCAGCTGGGCGTGTCCGTCTTCAGGTACCTCTCGGCCAAATGCAGACTCATCACTACGAACCACAGGACTGAGGCAAACGCATCGATTCGCCGGAGCCTGCGATGGGGAAAGAAACCAAACAAGAGCTCAAACACCAGGGAACCACCTCGGTCCCGAGGAAGGAGAGGGAAGGTGGGGAGGGTACCCAGACTGAGCAGGTTCTGTACTGCCTCTGACTACAGTACATCATGTGCAGCCCTGCCTGCTGCTGGGCAAGTGCCTAACTAGATCAATTCCATTTTCTACCAGAGCTGCACAGGCAGCTTTTCATTCACAGTAATTCAAGCTTAAATTGAATGAACCAAGACATGCAGTACTGCATGTGCCATTCTGGAAAATGTTTACCCCTGGATAACTGAGGCAACACAGGACCAGACAGCTCCCACGAAAGCGGTTTGAAGTGAGACGGAAGCCGAGCACACCCACCTGATGCGCCCGGCCAGGAACATGGCCAGCAGGCAGGTGAAGAGCCCCAGCACAGCCACTGCCATCTGGTGATTCTTGCCGTAGGCCCACGCCGCGCTCAGGCTCTCCAGCAGGCGCTCCGGGAGCAGGCGGAGCGGCTCCCGCCAGCCCCGCGCCGAGCTGTCACTGCCACTGCCCCCGCCCGCACGGGGGCTCGGGCCAGTCCTGTTCCGCACGGACGCGGGGCCGGAGGGGACAGGAGCAGGGACGGCTGTGCTGAGGGAGAAGGGGTCGCCTGACCCGTACAAGGCCATCAGAACCAGGAACGCACAACTGAGGAAGGCCAGGAACCGCAGAAGTATCACCTGAGCTGGAGTGGTGATGGAAGTGGAAGAGGAGGATGAACACAAATTCTGCAGAGGAAGGGAGAAACACCTTTTCAGAAGCTGAATGAACTGCAGCAAGGTTTTGAAACGGTGCTGCATGAAACACTTCCAGACTGTATGGTTTACTGGACTGTTCTGCTCAAGTTCTTCTACGTCTCTGTACTGGGCTGACACCACACGGGATCTCTTCACCTCTCCGTGGAGCTCCCAGGGCTAGAGAGCCCCAGGCTGCTGCCTCCCTTGCCCAGCTGCAGACCCAGGTGCAGTGGACAAAGCTCTCTGTCCCTCCCCCTGCACTCCCTGAGGTGTCCCCACGTACCTGGCTGGAGCTCTCTGTCCCTCGCCCTACACTCCCTGAGGTGTCCCCATGCACCTGGCTGGAGCTCTCTGTCCCTCCCCCTGCACTCCCTGAGGTGTCCCCATGTACCTGGCTGGAGCTCTTGTCTGTCTCCCGGCGCCTGAAGTGGTGGCTGAGCAGCAGCGCCCGCAGCTGCCGGTTCTGGTGTTTTATGTAGTACTCCACAGCAGCCTGGCACGGGCGGCACAGCTTGTAGGTCTGCTCCAGGTGGTGCTTGTACACCTCAATCTCCTCATCGTACTTGCCCTGGTGAGAGAACAGGAGGGGAAAAGTAGGTGAGAAGAGCAGGTCCCTCACCAGTTGTCATGTTGGCAATTGGCAGGTGGACAAAGCGTGACTCCAGTCTCACAGGGACAGCTCCCTGGAACCAGGCCTGGACAGCGACCAAGCTGCAGGCCAGGCATACAGCCAGCTTCACACTGACTCAGCCTCCACGGCCCAGAAGGGACGGCAAAAAAGAGCCTTGGAGAAGGCTGCTGTGGCCCAACATCAGGATGTTGAATTTCTGTGCCCGGTTTTGCTGTCTTTTTTGAGATCTTATGAATTCCACATAGGTGAAACAAGTAACTAGAATTGCTCTTCCTCTCATTAAATGAGGGGACACAAAATATCTGTTGCTCCTTCACTCCAGGCTCATCCCTCCCTAGAACAGCCAGCCCTGCTGTGCAAGGTCCCTGCTGTCACTGCCACCCTTCTCCAAGCATGCTGGATAACACAATCCCAGGTTTCTCAGCTGCCACAGGCACTGCAGTTCACTGAATGCCTAAAAAGGGGCCAAAGGCTGGCAGTACTTGAGCAACTGGATAGGTCTGGCAAGAGGCAGGGACTAGAAATAAAGCTGAGAAAAGGGCACCAGCCAAAGATATTCTCATTAAGCGTGATCAAATTTCAATCTGTTCTCTGGGAGTCATTCTGATTAAACTCATTATAATCACACAAAGCAGACTGGATGAGGCAGGACAGGAGGATGGACACATTACACTACAGCACAGTCTAACCCCAAGGCTCGACCACAGTTGAAGGCTAAGGAGTGCAGCACTAAATTCTCCGCATGAAACTTTAGGCAGCCATAAAACTGTGAAGGAGAAACGCCACTATCCCATCCTCCATGCATATTAAGTAATGGGAAGGCCAAGAAGTTGCTCAGCAGGAAATCCTGTTGCTGTAGCTGCAAAATCCCTTTGCCCTCCTAGGCACAGATGCCCAATCAGGGAAATCACATGGCTGCACAAGATTCCTCTCCCACATTACTAGTAAATGCAGAGCAGCACAGCCAGTGCCTCAGGAAGATAAAATCTATTAAAGCTTCATGTTAACTAGTGGGCATGCCTCTCAGGTCCCATAAACTCAGCCATGGGAAGTACTGGAGTTGTAAGATGATCTCAGAAATGTCTTGGGCTCAAGCTTCAATTTCCAGTGCTCATCTAGAACAGGGGAACATTCCAGCTTTGAAGTAGAATTAGGTAAATTTGCAACACTAATCAGTGAACTTCTCTGCGCTGGAGTGCCACGCAGTGCTTCTGAAGACTGCTGGAGCATCATTCCACAGCACACTGAAAAACTGCTCTCTCTCCTGCTTACTAGGCTGCAGCATGGAATAAATAGAGCAGGAATAGCAGACGCATGGATGGGAATGCCGTGGACAAACGTTCTCCAGTGATGGCAGTCCCTAATGAACACTCACCTCCTCCCTTGGTGAGAATGAAGCCAGCTGTTTGATTTTCATGGTTTGATGGTTGTTGCATTTCTTGCAGAGCAGAATTTGGCTGCTCACCCACTGCTGTGGTTTGGTGGGGTCACAGAAAGTTGGACTGCCCGACACAACGTGGTTAAGGTGTTCCATGTACTGGGCAGGGATGGGCTTGTTGTAGTCTCCATTCTGACAAAAAGCAGGGAGAAAAGCAAACATTCGATCATAAAATCAGAGCTAGGTTGACAGTAAGATTCCCAAAGCTCTATCAGCAGCTCTACATTTCATTAGCATTCACCTATGTAACAAAATAAATAAGTAAAAAAAGAGACAAAACGCTTCAAATCTTGCCCCCATCTCCACTGTCCTGCACACCTATTGCAAGTAGCTGTTGGTGCTGGATTTCAGCTTAAGACAGGCTTTGCTATTTAACAGAATACAAAACCAGAGAAGAATTGTTCCATACAGTAAAAAAAGTATTCTTAAGAGATATGTCAAGCCACTTTTGCTCTTTAAAGCAAGAGAGGAAAATTTGTCTTGACCTCTCTAGTCAGCACACCCCAGCGCAGTGGATTCTTTCTCCAAGGTGAGGTGCTGAGCTCACGGGTGCTCAGCACAGAGCTGCCAGCTGTCCAGCCGCTGGCCATTCACCTGCACTGCACCTGTACCATCCTAAGTGAGGTGCAGGGCCCCCCAGGACATGCACGCCCCTAGCCCCCTGCTCCCCTGTACCTCCTGGAAGCCGTTGTACTGCTCGCAGTTGGGGCAGTCCCAGCAGTTGCGGTTCCCGTACGGCACCACCGTGTCCTGATTGCAGAACCAGCAGTTCACTGTCACGTGCGTGGGCTTCTTCCTGTCGGGAGAGGAAACCTCTCAGGCAGGAGCACTGAGCCCAGCTGATGGAGAGGGAAGCAATGGCTTTCAAACAGGGAAATGCAGGAAAACAATCAATCTTCCCATTCTGTGTGCTTAATGATATGACTTGGAGCAGTCATTTTAGCAATGAAAAGATGGAATGTTAAAGTATAAATAAATTCTGCCTGACAATCATACCCCTGTTCTAGTACCATGGACATGCCAGAACTTTAATAACAACCTTGAGAACTACCCACTTCACTGTTTTTCAGGGGTATATTTGAGAGTACGAGTCCCCTCCATAACCAGCAGTGCTATTCTACGAGAAGGTGCAGTAGAACTGATGCTTAATACACAGGACTCCAGGAACAGGAAGTCAGGATCCACAAGAGCTGTCTGTGACAGTGCTCAGAAACCCAGGAAACGGGCTAATGGTTACAGTTCTATCTCCCCTGTCTGGTAGAAAATGTTTCAAGGACAAGGGCATATCACGTTATCCTGAGGTTCCGGCACTGTAGACAGCCGTTTCGTCACAACTTTAGGTACTAAAGGAACTGAGGAATCAACATTTCTTCCCCTGCTTTTATGCACTAGAACAGAAAGGATAAAGACTAATGACCTTGATCCACGAGCCCCTTGTTTTCTAAAGCAATCCTGTTAAAACAACAGCCAGTACAGACAAACAGCTGTGACGTGGCCCCACCACAACAGGTTGTGACAGATGCTTGAGCAAAGAACTCCAGTGCCCCGACCCCTGAGCCTGCCTGCTAGAGAAGCTCTGCACTTGTCTCGAAACTCAGTGCAACCCCCAAGAGGAGCTTCCTGGCAGGTCAAGGCGCCACAGCCCAGCTGTCTGGGTTTATCACAACCAGTCCCAGCCACACTTCCAAGGGAGGGCAGCTGCTCAGGAGTCGCTATGGCAGCTATGCAGACAGATGGACCCAGCTGCCACCAGCCCAGCTCCACCAGGGAATTGATCTGTGTGGCTCCACTGCAGCAGCAGAGAGGGCGACAGAGCAGGGGAGCTCATCACAGGCCTGGGGAGCAACTAACAGTAGCCAAAGTGCTCCCAGTTGAGAGCAACTTCTCCCAGCTCCAGGAAATCTTCCCTGCTGCTGAAACATCTGAATGCAGCAGAGGTATTGTCTGGCACCCTGCATCCAAACAGCCAGGTGGGTCTTCTCTCTCAGCCATCACCTCTGTAGCTGCATCTCTACAATTAACATTTTTTACGACTCCCATTTCCTTAGACCATGCCTTGAAACTTGGTTCATAAAATATCAAACCCTCAAGCAATGTCTGAGCCTTCTGTTTAGGCACTAACAACGAGGATATGCTTGAAATGAAGCACTGAAAAGTCAGAATGTACAGAGGATTCCCTGCCAGATGCTAAAAGAAAATGGCTGGAGCTACTAGGATGACAGATTCTCATCTCAAAATAGACGCAAACACCCACACCCCTCTTAAAATGAATATTCCCTGCTCAACTTTCCTCATTGCCAAGGGGGCTCAACTGATCTGAGTTAAAAATACCACTGCTAAAACTAACAGGCAAAAAACCCTAAACCAACCCAGAGTTTAAAGCAGACAAATCTAGGTCGATAGTCTGAGTTACCCATGAGCTACTGCTGTCCAAAAGCCAAGCAAACCACATGTCAGAACAGCCACATGAAGGATGGACAGCAACACCTGCTGTATTAGTGCAATCCCACTATCACAGGAGTAAAAGCTGTGCAGGTATAACATGCAGGGTTCAACCACCAGTACACAAACCCTGCTGCTCCTAGGGCACAGCCTGAACTCCACCCTCCGAGGGAGGTTATTGTGCAGGTCCCAGGTACTGCAGAACCTGCCACAATCCTCTGGCACCCACGGAAATAAGACCCACCACCCCTCAGCCTCTAAATTCCATGACATGACAGAGGTAGAAGCACTAATTTCAAGCATAATAGAAGTGGAAAGCACAGGCGAAGAAATGAACAAAGCAGCCACGGTATAACGCAAAAACCATCAGTGCCAAACCCCACCTAAGAACTTGCTAGTATCAGAGACCAAATCCTCAGTGTACTCGAGACCGTTCCATCTTTTTCCAAACAGGATTTCATTTCTCGCTCTTGAGGCTCAGGAAGTACTACCAAGGATTAAATAGCAGCACTTCTTTCTGACAATGTATGCAAAAGAAACGGCTAAGTCCTGGATTATTTAGGATAAAAGGCAATAATACTTCCTTTCGTGAACCTATAATCTGTTGCCATAGAAATAGGTACAAAAAAATCCCAAATTCCCAATCTGTTGGATGCAAAAAGAAGAACAAGGGGAGAAAGAGGTCCTTTAGGCAAGAACATGTACGTAGGGTGGTAATTTTCTAGTAATTGGGCAGGACTGAAAAACAAAAAACAATTGATTGCCAGAACAACAGTCTCCCTGATAAGCGCTGGTAATAACAAACTGGATTTATAAGTATTTTTATTTACATCTATTCCCCACCCTCTTTATTACTAAGCCAGAAGATGAAGATGTTTACTTTTCTATAGTCTTGAAAGAGACCGCTGGTGGATGTGCAGTTCTTTGCTGGGTTACCCTCATTCTCTGCCAAGGATTAGAAGAAAAACCCAATTCTCTATTAAAAGTATTTAAAGCAGCAGTCTTCATTCCGGCACAACTGGATTACGAAGCAATTATTCAAATGGCTATGCCAGCAAATCTGAACAAAAAGTACGTGGGGGACAGGAGCTGTTTTGCACAGATCAGTTTTGATCAAACCACATCTGGTGGCAGTCGGACGTCGGCACGGCACTGTCGGCACGACTGGGCTGAGGGCTCAGCTCCTTGCCAGGGAAACTCCTGGCTGGCAGACAACTGAGCTGCCGCAGCTCCAGGCTGTGCCCTGTGTGTTGAGCTATAGACAAGATTTAGCCACAAGACCAAATTTCTAGGACAGTGTCGTAAGTTACAATGCAGCCTGTCCTCTCCCAAGAGCCAGGCTTAGTGTCCTCTCAACCAGGAAAAAGGTGCCCAGTGGACTCAGGCAGGGACACAGACCCAGTGATAACCACCCCAGGTTCTGTGCATATCTGGACATCAAATCTTTTATCTCCTTGATAAAGAAAAAGCAAAGGCAGCATCATCTATGTCTGACATCATGTCTGTGTCCCTTATTAAGCTGTCCTCCTTGATGACTATGGAAAATTCATTTAACTAAGGCAGAATAAGAAATTTGGAAGTATCAGGATAGTACTGAGAAACACAAACATGTAGCCTCATAGGTTACCTGAAAGAATTTATCAGCAGTCTTCAAGGACTTGGGAAGAAATGCTTTCCATTCCAGAGACCTTTTGATGAACTTAAGCAAAACAAATCCAATCTCCTCCCTCAAAAGGCATGTTAGCCTCAACTGGGTCAAAGAAATCTTGCCTGCTTCACTGGGATTGCTTTAGGCCACTTGGATTTCTTGGCTACCCTAAATATGTCACAGAAATGCCAAGTCTTGTATATGGGCTAATGTCCCATTGATCATTGATCTGGTTAAATAAACAGCAAATGCTTTAGAGCAAACCTTAGGCATCATATTGAGGATGCAGGAACACGCTTCTCTTGCAAAGCGTAAACTTGAAGTGAACCTTAACACAGGGAGCCCTTGGGACCAGGTTGTCTCCAACAGAGGCACTTCATAGATGAGCAGACTGCAAAGTCTATTGCTGCTATAAAGACTGAAATGCCTCATATTCCACATATCCCTACATTCCTTTCATGATATGCTAAATTAGAACCTGCCAAATTAAGCTTTTCTCCTTCTATGAGATCTGAATCATGACATCTCTCCTGATGCTTTTCAAACCTGGTTTTCAATTGCTCTGAATTTGTTCGAAGGTCAGGAACGTTCTGTGCAATTAAGAAACAAGTAACCAAACAATTCTGGTCCCTAATCAGAAATTTTGACTTGTATAGAATCTCCCCAAGTTCTAGCACTGTGCTAACAGCGTTGTTATTTTACAGACCTGTTCCTCAGCAATCCTTCCTTTACCCCACATCAACCAGCCAAAGGAGCAGGATCTTCTCTTTCCCTGCCTCAAAGACGTCAGAAAACAAACTGGGGAGACCCCGATGGCCCAGAGCCGAGTCCCCCGGCGGTGTCCCCGATGGGCAGCGATGGGTGTACTCACCGCTCCCACCGCAGCGCGTCCTGGATGCTCAGCCCGGCACACAAAAGCCATTCCCGGGGAGACGGAAGAACGCATCCAGCCATTCTCCTACACATGCCTGCCGCCGACCACGCGGGCGGCCCTGCTCCGCACACACGCCCTGGGGACGGGCACGGACCCCGCCGGGGCTCTCCGGGAGCGGCCCCGCTGCTCCCACACTCGCGGGGCGGCCGGGCGGGCCCCGGGCCCCGCGTGGCGCCTTCCCGCCGCCGCGGGCCGCGTCCCGCCATGGCCCTGCCTGCCTCCCTCCCTCCCTCCTTCCTTCCCTC
>VZTF01007037.1:209858-284643 GCA_013397755.1 Cnemophilus loriae | reverse complement strand
GGCCGTGCGGGGGCGGCCAGGGGAGGTCGTGCCTGGCCCGGCGTGCCTGGCCCGGCGCCCGGCGCACGCAGCTCAGAACGGGGGGGAATTGCTTCTCCTAAATTTAGACGCGGCGCTTTCTGTGTGACAACAGGGACAGGCCCCGGTGAAGGGCGGCCGCCGCAGCCGGGCACGGCACAGAATATCCTGAGCTGGAAGGGACATACAAGGGACAGAGTCCAGCCCCTGGCTCTGCACAGACACCCCAACAACCCCACCCTGGGCATCCCTGGCAGCGCTGTCCAAACGCTCCCGGAGCTCTGGCAGCCTCGGGCCGTGCCCATTCCCTGGGGAGCCTGGGCAGTGCCCCGCACCCTCTGAGGGAGATCCTGATGCTCCACCTCGCCCTCCCCTGACACAAATTCATACCCTTCCCTCGGGTCTGTCACTGCCCACAGCGAGCGGAGATCAGTGTGTGCCCCTGTTCCCTCAGGAGAGGCTGCGGGCGGGGATGAGTGTCCCTCGGTGTCTCCAGGCTGAGCACACCCACAGCCCTCGGCCGCTCCTCTGCCCCCGCGGCCCCTCACAGGCCCCAGCTCTGAAGGGGAAAAGGCTTCACACCCCTCAGCAGATCCACCCCCAGCAGCACAAACACGACTGGAAACAAGGGGGCTGCAGCAGGCAGAGAACCGGCACTTGGTCAGGAGCTGTCCCCTAGAAAGGAAAGTAACCGCATTCATGCTCTGATCCCTCAGCACACACAGGTGGCATCTGCTGTTCTCACAGAACTGGAAACAGTTGGTAGCTTGACAGTGCCGTGCTTCTACATGAAAGTAAGAGGTTAACATCTCTCCAAAATATGAGACTGACCCACCCTCAAATTGTGTAGCTGTTTTTGTGATTAAAACAAAAGAAAAACCTCTCCGCACAATAAAATTGCTTAAAATTCAAGAGTTCCGAGTTATGTCAGCATCATGTCTTTTAAAAGGCATAAATGGAAAAGCTCTTCACAGACAAATACTTGTACTGGGAGTGAGCTGTAACTTTTAAGCTTAACTATGGTTGGGCTCTTCGCTGTTCCATTTCCATCTGTACAGATTTAACCACGGAAATTAATTCTACAGAGTAACAGTGAATATTTCATCTTAACAAATTTAAAAGGCACATAATTTTTCCATCTCTCTTCCATTGTTTAGTGCAATGACTTAGGGATTGTATTATGAGACCAAATGATAGGGAAAGGAGGAAGAACGACCCACCCAGTCATTTGGCACACCAAGCCCTCTAGGACTTGTGTGGCAGAGCTGGTCTGTTTTTGCTACATGAGTTCCTCCCTTCCTAGCAGCTCTATCTGTACTATCAGTCCAGCCAAAGCTGCATTGTTTAGAAGTTTCCTCCTTAAAGGAGCTAACGAGGAACTTGTGCAAGGGGCACAATCACAGAACAAGCATGGAACACAATTCCCAGCAAATGCAGGTATCTTGAGGGCTATCAAGGCAACCACAGATATCTAAAGGGAGGCCGTGAGTCTCACAGTGTAAGGACTTGGGAAACCCCCAAGTGGCTCAGAAATACTTCCAAAACGAAATTAACCAACGTGAGCGGCTCATAATATTGCAGCAACAATATATGCGTAACTTCCATTCAACTGTTAATTTATGAATGGGAACAGGCACAGTCCTGGTAAAGTTAACGGAATCTTTGTGGTCACTTCACATAGCAGTAGTTTCATCACCTTACTGATAATTAAGCTACAAAGAGTCTAGTAATGAAGCCTTTACCTACCTTCCATGAAAAAGACTTTCTGTAGAAGCTGGAGAATAGGAAAGAACAGTGAAAAATTCTTTTAGATTGACTTTCACAAGCAGAGAAAGGTTGTTGGTTATTTTTAAATTCAGGTATCGTTTTGGAAAAAGCTACTTCAAATTCTTCCCTCTGGTAATAGGCTTACTCCATACTCAGTGACATCAATGGGATTGCTCACAGACCATCACCTAAAAATGGTAACTCTTTACAGGGTTTAAGAAATCAAGGGTTAGTGAATTTTAAAAATTCTATTAGAGAGAGGAAGGAAAAAGGATTTAATTATACTAATTCAGAAACTCTATTATCTCCCAATATAGCTTATTAACCCCTTATCAAATTAAGACTAATTCTGTCAGGATTGGTAGCAAAGCTTAAAGGACAAAACCAAAAATCCTGCAGAATTCCTGATTTCCCATCAGATTTAGGCAGAACAAAAATTACTCTTGCTTTTTCTCTTACCAAGTCCCAGACTTCTCCAAAGGGTTGGAGTTCCCTCCCCTCATTCTCAAAAGACATCAGCAGTCTACACATTTGACTAACATTTTAGAAGTGAGCTAGTGCACTGGAAGTACAGAGGAATGCTAATTTAGGAAAGCAAATCTCAGAAAATGTTTCAGAGTAGCAGCACAAGTGTCCTCATTCTCAAAAATAGAAACACTCTTTGACAGTTTTGCCTCCTATAAAGAGACTGAAGCTTTTGCTGCTCATCATCTCCATTAAAAAAGCCATGTCAATTTTTACTCAACTGTTTCCTATTTTAGCTTAGGGGGAATGTGATAAGTTATTTCCAGTGAGGCATAATAGAAATCAGTTATTTTTTGCAGTTTTGCCTCACAATGAGATACACACACGTTCTACTCTCCTCGCACTAAGCTCCTACATCACACTGATGTCAAACATGACCTCAAGTACCAGTCATCAGCTGGGGTCTATTGGGAACAAATGGGAAGGTTTGAATCCAGTTATCAGCCCATCCTATTTCCGCAACAAAATCCCAGCCTGAAAACTTCCCCTGATCAAAGACAGCCCCGCTCACTACCAGGCTGTTGCCTAATGCTCCTTCCAAGCCCGCACAGCATCTCTGCTCTGAGGGGTCCCTGAAGTCAAAGCTGCCCATAAACACTTGTTTATGCTCGAGGACTCAGTGCCTGCTCAGATCACAAGGAGCTCGTTGTTGTCACTGGCAGGGAAGGCCGAGGCTGGGCTCAGATGCTGCAGTGTTTGTCTCAGCTGCCAAAGCAAATGACACTAATGAACAGAAGGGCAGAGTGTGGCCAAAGCAAAACACCAGCCTACATGTGAGTTCTAAAATACCTTATCCTGCACTATCAGTAATAATTCATATGCCACACTTTAATCACAAGGTGTTGCTGCAATACAAGGGGGGTGAAGACTATTAAAATGAAAGCATATTCTAATGTTTTTGAAACAACTAATCTCAAGTATGCAGAATATTTGATTTATAAGTCAAAGTTAAGAATCGTATCATGAGAACTGTTGAAAATCTCTCTGTCATGGAACTTCCACAGGGCAGCCAGGCCACAGTCACTGACTGTCCCTATGCTCTCAGGCCTGCACCAAAGCAAGGTGTAAAAGCCAAGTCATGACAGATCTGTGCATACCCAGTACCATAACCGTGTATCCCAGATGCACCGGGGACACACACAACTCTCATTACATTCTTACTAAAAGCCTCCCACAATCATATTGCCACTGCAAATGGCTTTTCTAAGAGATTCTGGTGTGCATAGTTCATACCAACAAAACAGAGAAACAAGTTTGTCCTACTTGAACGCTCCAGGGTGTTCACACAGCAATGAACGATGCACCCTGAAAAAACCAGAACTACTCGCAAACTTATTTGGGCACTTAGGCTATTACAGTGCTTGAAAGCAATATGACCCTGTTGTGAGAAGACAGTTTCAAATGTCCAAGCCAGTTCTCCTGTTTTAATACAGTTTTAATGAACATCAGTCCAAGAGATCACTTGATAGTATGAGGTACATTCCTTGACCACATATGGCTGTGCTTAAGGAAAAGGACAAACATATAATTAAATTAAATACTGTAATTTAATTTAGTAGCAGTTTAATTATTATCAAGTTAAAAAAATTATAATTAACTATTAACGTTAATTACTTGAGACCTTTTAGAAAGCATGAGTCCAAAAGGAAATATCCACAGGTGGTCACAGACTTGTAGTTTTTCCACCAGCACTGCCACCTGCAAAAGTCTCTTAAAGGACTATTTGTTCAATGAAGAAATTGGTCTTCAGTCTGTAACAGGAGTCTTGGCTCTGCTACTTTGCGTGGTCTTCTAAGAGATACACAATTAACTCGTAGGTGGACAAGACAATGGCTGTGTTTGGTATCTGCCGGATGAGCTGGGCAAAGAGTCCTCTGTAGAAGGCCAGGTACCCCTCTTCCCGTGCCACCAGCCGAGCTGTCTGGATGAAAGCCTTGTACTTGGTGCCTTCCTCTCGCAGCCGTGTCCGGATGACCTCTGCACAACAGAGAACCAGAGCCCAGAGTTACCAAGGAGAAACGTGCCAGTACCAGGAAAGGTCCTGTGTGCAAACCCCAGGGACATGGAACCCTTCTGTACCAACTGCCAGCCTGTACTTCCAGCCAGGGAACCCTGGACACACTGCCCTTCAGGCAAGAGGGAGAATTAAAGACAAGTTCTCTTTCATGTGGAATAAATGAATGATTTGGTCATTGAAGCTACTACAGATCTAAATGCTTTACTGATGCTCACATAATCAATACTGCTCTTTCTACACAACCGCCTCATTCACGTCTATCCAAAAAGACTAAACGCCCTTCAGTTCCCAAGTGCTTCCCACAACCTGATCACAGAATCCCAGAGGCTGTGGGTACTCACCCAGCTGAGGCTACAAGTGAGAACAGAAACGGGCAATCTGTTTTTTTGGTGGCTTTTGAGTTGTTTTTAAACTAGCAAGTCCCAATCACCAACCATGTGTCTGACTAGGAATAGTGGGCCTGGTACTGAAAATGTCAGTGCAGAAGCCAAAATAATGTGCATTTGGCCCTTTGAACAACTAGGAGTTTTACACCCCTAGACCCCATCATTTGTCTTGGATTCCAGGCAACAGCTGTTGTACTGCACTCATAAATGGAAGGGTTAACATACCATGAGGATAAGCAATACAGGAGGCACAGCCCTTGGAAACAGCAGCAGCAACCATCAGTCCAACGAAGTTTGTCGAGGTCCTTTCGGTCCCGTTAGAAGAAGGGGGCAGTTGGACTTCCTTTAAGTGCTTTTTCAAACTTTCATAAATAGCAAAGCAGATGATGGTCTCTGAGATCCCTGCATAGGAGGCAGTCAGGCCCCTATAGAAGCCACGGATACCTTCTGTCTGGTAAACATATCTAGCACACTGCAGAGCATTCATTGGCTTGGAGCCCCTCACTCTGAAAAACAAACAGAACAGAGCATATCATGAGCCAGGACAAAGAATTAATATTAAAAAAAAAACCTGATGGCTTTCACTTATTTTTATAACTACAGAAATGGTTCTCTAAGTTTTACTCCAAAATTCTCCTATGAAAGCTGCACAGAGCAGGACTATGATGCTAAGAGTGCACAGGTGGCTTTGCTACTTCACCAATATATACTCATAATTCCTTCAGCTCAAGTTCAATCTAGTCTGTCACAGTTCACACCAATGCCCTAAAAGACAATAAGCACTGAAGAGACACTGCTTTGTGTCAAACTGGTGACTCCATTTAAAGCCATCTTCAGCAGGCCAAGAGACAGAAGTCTGCTGCATGAGAAATGATCCTTCATTTTAAGAGGCAGCACTCAGTTCAAAGGTGCCATCCTGCAAAGTGCTGGAATTAAGTCTTATAAATTATTTATAAAGTTGTCGTGCCTTATAAGATCCTTTTTATCTGACCGAGCATGTCCTTGCAGGAAGGAATTTCCATTCTAAGCAGTCATGTTATTAGCAGAGTCCCTTACTGCTTTGATATCCACCAGTGACTGTGAATCATTCAACTAAAAGAAATTGCTGTCAAATTCCCTCTGCCTTCAGGACGTGTGGTTAACAGTAACACAGTGGTGAAGGAGGCAAAAGAACATTAAACCACTGCAGCAGATTCTTATTGCCTCTAGGAAGTTTTATGAAAGTAAACTGCTGAGTCTTCACCACGATTTAAAGCCAGCAGCCTTTCTGTTACAGCTGCCTGGATACCCCACCTGTCTGATCTGGCATCAGTGACCTTGGCTGGCTGCAGTAACACACATCTGTCTGGCCTGGGATCAGTGCAGGTGGTGCTGCCAAAAGGGACACAGGCTCCACCCTCATGCTCAGCCTCCCACATGAGCTCTCATGGCCCTTCCATAGCTTCTGTTCAGTTCTCAATACATTTATCCTCATCATCAACCCCAGAACTACAGAGGATTCTGTAAGCAGCAGAGAGAAAAATAATGCTATGCTAAACTCAAGATTTACAGTGAAACCAAAGGCTGAGCCTAACCTAGCACTCAAGGCAACTCCCACATCCTTCCCAATAGTCTCTGCATCGAACTGAAGTAAGACACACAGAACCTGAACCTTTAGTCTGACCACACAGAAACATGGCTTGAAAGGTGGAACTGAGAGTCAGGGAAAAACTGGGCAAGATCTATCAAAGCACAAAGAGCCATGAGTAAAACCACAACAGTTTTCCAGAGGCTCCCACAGCCACTCAGTGGCATCCATAACCCCTCATCAGTTACTTACTTCCGTTCCAGCTGCATTCTTGTTTTCACCATCCATATAGGGTTCATCAGGGAATTTGTGATAAAGGCTGAAGAAAATAAAACCAGAAGTACAGCTGAATCCAGACCATTGTATTGCCATGAACCTTACACTTGTGCAGTGCGACAGTTCTACCACCAGCTCAAGCCAGAGGTGTCAAAAGCCACACAAGTGCACAGCTTCCAATTTCATGTTAAAATTCAGGAGGCATCAATCCATGGATTCCTCCTTTTTGCACCTATTTTAATTTCTGTGTCATGTTCCCAAAGGCTGTTGCAGACAAGATCCCTTCCTTACTGATGGGTTTTAGAATTCCAGCTCAAAGGAAACCCGTGGGGACACAAACCTGAACTGGACTCGTGTGTCCCCAGGGCTGTAGGTGGTGCCATTGAGCCGCTCATTAACAGAACTCACCCCTAATTAAGGGCTTACTTTGGGAACGATTATTTTTAGTGACCACTCTGGTGATTGATGATTGAACTAGGGGAGCTCTTCTGCAGTATTTTTCCTACAAGAACAAACTATTTTTCCCAGCCTGGTAGGAAAAATACAACATCCTGAAACAATCTGGCAAAAGCAGTATCAGAAGTTTAATGATGTTTAGTAATATTTTTTCCTTGCATTAACAGACATGACCAGAAGATTGTAGTTGGAAAAAACATCCCAAATTAGTAAACAACAATCTAGAAATATTTCCATGCTGAACGAAAAACAGTTGCTCTGTAGACAAGGCCAGCTAGGAGCTAGCAAACTCCTGTTTTTTGGCATATACCACCTCAGATTAAGTGCACATTTTCAGCACCTGCCACACACTGGCCTCTGTTCTTGGAATTACAAACACCTACCTGCAGAACCCGCAGAACAGACATGCACAATGTTGCTGTTGGGCACAAACATGCTGTTAAACTGCTCTTTGGCTTTGGAGTAGCATGCAAAATAGACAGCTCTGTGGGGAAAAAAAGAAGAAAAGCAATGTAATACAGCCAATGTCAAATTAGACAATTACTGTTCTTTGCCCTGCCCTTTGAAAACCAAAACTCTCTCTGAAGAGGCCTCCACATGACTACTTCCATCTGCATGGACACAGGGGTTTTTGTTTTCTTTCTTCCCTTACACTACAGTGCCACAATTTGACTTGACGCGCACAGGGTAGGAAGATTTTGCTATGAGAGGCAGCGTGGTGTTGCAGACAAAACAAGTTAGATCACATATCTACCCCTGCACTGGCATTATACACACTTCGGAAATGTCACTTCCCCACCTGCAGCCCATGTTTTCCATAAATTTGTTCAGCACTCTAACTGCATTAGCAGCACTTCCTGCTATAAGACTGAAATTCAAGTTTTATACACCTCAAATCCCTACAAAATGCACAGGAATGGAGGAAGATGAGCTGATCTACAAGGGTCAGCCTGCTGAGTAAGGAGCTGCCTGAACCACGTACGTTCAGCTCACAGCTCCTTGAAGTGAACTGCTAGCAAAAGGTGGATAGTGGTGGCTACAATTTGAGAATTTCCATGGAATACCTTATGGAGGAATCTGAAGGAACACAGCAGACAGCATGAGTGAGTTGCACGGAAAAGCAGAGTCCTGGATTCAGAGCCCTGCTGCAAAGGTTACCTGTACAGAAACAGGATTCCCTGCTGCTGGGGGGGACATCCCACCTACTGGGCAAGAGGCCAGAGAGGGAGTTCACCTCTCTTCAGGTTCCTTTCTAACTGGTTCAGTTTCAGGCAGAGAACATCTGCCAATATCCTGAGTGCTAATGAGTTTTATCATTTCCTAGACAGAGAGATCTTCGGCCCTGCCAAGAACGGGGCAGTCACAGGGGAGACCATTCAGGTGCTGTGAGACTTCCAAATGCAAACAAACTTTGTTGCTGCTAAAAGAGGGACACACACCCCTTTTGGGGTTGTGTGGCAGCAATGAGACTCTTTCCCCCTCAGCTTCAGTTTTTCTTTTGAGAAGAATTTAGGCAAGCAAGGCCCAGAGAGCAACTCCTCTCCCCTGGCACGCAGCTCCCACTCACTGGTAGGCAGCCACTGGTACGTGTTCAAGGGAAGCAGGATGTTAGAATAATGCAATTATTAACCCTACAGACGTTTCTGCGCTGCTTTCTCTTCTTTTTCAAGCACAGAAGTGGCTCTTGCCACTTGGAACTTAAGTATACTTGGCATTTAAGTGCCTTATTTACTCTGCACCTTCCAGTGCTACAGAAGTGTAAATCAGATTTTTCTCAGTATTTCTTGGTGTGTACACTGAGCAGAATGCAGGCACAAATCTCAGTTTACAGATGGGATAACTTCATGGCCTATTATTTTGAATCACAAATGTACTGTAACATTTGTGTTGGCACCTTAAATGTGGCTTTTAGCAATAGTTTAACTATTTACCTTGATGGTGCAACTCCAACCAAGTTTGGACCCAGCCCTCGGAAGAGTGACCTTGGTCCTTCTTTTTCCAGAATTGACCTTAAAATAAAAAACAAACAGGGAGGGAGAAGATAGCATTTGGGTTAAAAGTTAGTTTGTTGTTCTGCCGGGCAGAGAGCCAAAAGAACTACACAAAAGCACAGAGTATGACTTGTGAAGCTGTTAGATTTTAATCTACATGATATACTTCAAAGTAAGTAGAATTATACATGGAGTAAAAGGCACTGTACCATAAAATTCAGCTCATTCAGGCAAATAAATAAAATTAGATAAAATTCATGTGCCATTCAGGCAAATGGGTGTCAAATGGCACAAGGTTATGATCTCTGTTCTTTGAAAGCTATCAGGAATTGAATTAAAGTTTCGTGGAGATTCCAGTGATAGCTGACTCTGATGAACAAAGAATATTTTTAGTGTTTTCTGTATCTAAGCAATTCAGAAGTTTGCTTCCCATACAGTCCTGTACGGAGACATGGAAAAAGAAATCCTTTTTCCTTTCACAATTACCTAGGGATGTGCTTTTTCCCCCAAGGAAGCTGAATGTGGCAGTCATACTACAAACGATGTGAGTGCACAGTCTGCCAGACAGCAGCTCTCTCAACTGAGTTCACCACGGGAAAACCATGCGGGAAATTCCGGATGACTCCGGGCTCCGTGGGCAGCTCACTGCATCCCCTGGAACTGCCAGGCTTTCACAGCCTGCTCTCCAGCTCACTGGCACTGCTGAGAGTGTTCCCCACAGATTTCAAACCCAACCTCCTTAGACAGGAGGAGACACAGGAGCTTCTGAAACACTTTTGTTTTCTGCAGCAGAGCTGAACTTTCTGCATAAACTCCAGGGCTGAGTGTTTCCAAGGAGACAGATCCACCAACTACTTGTTCTTTGTCACTTAACAGTCACGACTGCAGCTTCCAGCTGGGCTAACTCATCAGAATCTTAAATGGATTAGACAAAACCAGCCTGTCCTTCTGGAGTGCTTTCTATCAGCAGCAGGCTTAACCCGCCCTCTGGGTACCTGATTTCTTTCCATTTACAGCAGTTAAGGGGCTTTCATACTTAACACCTTTAACTCTTACAGAGCAATTTTATTGGTATGGCTCCTTCCTTAGCCATACAATTTTCCCAAACCATGAGGTCCCAGTCATGTCCAGTTTGGCAATGATCAGGACTGAGAAAAGGATGAAAGAGTGAATGTGAGGGACCGAACTTCACTTCTTTCTTCCTACATTTGTATTTCCTTAGGCCATAACCAACAGTTTGACCTGTTCTTCATAGACGCTGCCTGCAAGGGAATGACAGCAGAAATATTTTGCTCTCACTTCTCAATCCTCTAAAGTAATCAGGTTGAAAACTCGGCAATACATACAGCTAAGCAATTCCTGAAGTGAAATGAAATCAAGAGCCCAGTCACCAAACTTAATGAGCTTAATAAATATATTAACAGCCCGATCCATTTTTAACCATTTCCTCTCTCCCTAAAAGACAAGCCCAGAAAAAGATGGGCCCAGAAGATGAATTAAGATCTTTCTGCCTTAAAAGTTTTCACTTTCTTTAGTTACAGCTGCCTAAAGTCTAATGCTGCAAGGTGAAAAGATAGCAAAGGAAAGGAAATTAAAATCAAAGCAACTGGCACTGCCTTATGCATTCAGTCACGAATTGCTCTAGACTCACATCTGAGTAGACAAAGAAATGTTTGGCAGGGGAAAGGAGGCTGTTTACAATACAGAAACTCAAGTCCCAGAACGACTCCAGCCAGAGAGTTCTGCAGAGAATTTGAATTAGCACTCCAGTGTTATGTAACTGTGCAGCTTCTCCCCAGGCAGTCTGCCAGGCGTGCTGGCCTTACATAAAATCATTCAACTTGCCCAGCTGCTCAGTATTTTCCTTGGCATTCCTGCCACCTGATCTCAGCAAGACCTCTGCATCACCCTGGGGTGCCCAAGCAGCCAAACAAACTCAATCCTTCTGCAGGAGGTCTGGCCATAAGTCAATGGTGCTTTGGTATTAAAATACAGTAGCTGAGATTGTCACAGTTGCTGGTAGAACTATTGAGCAGCTGTTAGGTAATTTCACATTTCCTCTTCTTTATGAACACACATCTGAAAGGGAGCAGCTAGAGCATCAAACACTGCAGTCTGAACCACTCAAGGCTTTTAACAGAGACTAAGACAGGCATAGACAGGACTGATGCACAGTAATAGTCAGCAAAGACAACACCTAATAGCAGAGGAGAGCTCAGTAAGTCAGCGACAGCTGAGAAGATAAAAGCTCCCATGACCCCCACACAACATTACATTTTAGTGAAGTGAAACTCGGATCAGTGTGTCAAGGAACAGTGAATGAGAGGAGGAGCAGCACTCACTTGAGAACACTGATGAGCCCAGGGGATACAGACGTTGGCCTGACCATTCCTTCCCCACTGATGGTCCCCAGCTGCACCTGGGGGTAGTAGACAGTCCTGAAGGCCAGTTTTGAAGATTGAAGCCTCGTCTTTATCACCTCTAAGGGACACGTAAAGATGGCTCCAACTGTTCCTCCACACCTGCAAAGTACAATTCAAACAGAGACAGAGTGTGACAAACGTTGCTGCACAGATGTGTAGAACCACAGCACAGAAATACAGTCTGAAGACTCGTCTCCAGTTATTCCACACTGTGGACAAGTCCTTAGGAAACAGGCAGTTTTGGCACTGGGCAAGGCAGACTGTTCCCATGCCCTGGGACAGGGATGTAGTGGGATGTGTGGGTAGTGATGAGGTTGGTAAAAACAAAGGTGATACCAACACTAACAAAAAATCCCTGACTGACCATGGGACTGGTCCCATGTTCTACCACGGCTTGGAGTTCTGCCTGTAAAAACTTCCATGGCATTCATGTTTCAGAGGTTGTTGTCCTAAAACAGACACAGCCTTGGATGGATTTTTCTTATGGGAAGCAGGAAGCTGCCAGATGAGAATGAGCCACTGGGGATTAGGACACTACAGAATGAAAAAAATTATATAATTCTTCACCATTTCAGTACTTATGATTAAAGAACTGTCTTCAGAAGTAGCGAATATCAAAAGTACACTAAGCTAGGCACTCTTAAAAACAATAGATATCAACTTTTTCAGGGGGGAGGGAGGGAAGGAAGCAGCAAGGATGAGAAGGAGGGCTGGCAAACAGAGTAACAGGGCAGAAAGACTCCTAAAGAACAGACCTCCCATACTCTGATAACAGATGGACAAGAATGAAATATTATACACACATGACCCTATAATAGGCATATATTCATCTTAATACAGTCAGACTGAACCTCAAAAAAAGCACATTGGGCCAAGAATATAAAGTATATGAGTCCTAATTTTCATTTTTATGAAATGACCTGGAAAGTGACTGGCCAAACTATTTCTCTCTCTGCTGCTGTTCCTCTTAGGTAATTGAATGTTCCTTCTGGCAAACTTCACGATTAAACATAACGCTGAGGTTGGCTAAAAGGTACTATATCTACATTTTGTTACTCAAACACACTGGGATTTAGGAAGACTTAACTAAATATTTCGGGTTTATTGCAAGGGCATTTACTACAGCTGAACTGACTAGGAAATATTTTCTTTGTTTGCACAAGTGTCAAAGCATGTGATTGCTTCAGAAGCCTGTGCTTACGATTTTCCTTAAAAAACACCAGGGGTCAACAACTTAATTCTCTTTGATGTTCACGTGAAATTTCAATTTTAGTAGTTTTCTATGAAAGAGAGATGAATTTAAAAAAATAACCGTACCCTTTTTCTTGTGTATAAAGACCCACATTGCTTGCTAAAGAACATTGCATGCACTAATTCGGGAACAGAGATCCACAGAAGGACATTAATAGAGGTATTAGTGGGTATTTTCTAAAGCCCCTTCCAGACATAACTACCTTACTAGGAGACTTTTTTTAAACACAAGGGAAAGGGCAGTAAAAGAATGGCAGAAAGATCCAAGCTGTAGATGCACACCAGCTCATGAATACAGCTTATTTTGCCTGCTGAACCAGTATATTTTATATGAACAGAAACCATTCTCTGCCAAAGCCCCAAAGTCCCCACACTTGCATTAACAGCGTGGCCACCCAGGCTGTGCAACCACAGAAATCAAGGTTCTTTATAAGGCTCAAAAGAACACCCCAGACCTCGTGGCCAGGGAACACAACTTCCTTACCACAGCTTTCATGCAAGATTCTGTCCAAGTATGACCCCAAACTGTGCTTTTCAAATGCAAATGCATCCACCAGAAGAAACTGCTTTCATGGAGACTGGTAATATGATTTAACAGCATTGTTCAGGGAGTAAGTCCTTGCTCATTCCTCTTCCTTACTGAAAGGGATAGAAACCTAAACTAGGGACGATCCACACATCCACAATGACAGACACTATAAGAAAGAACTTTGCCTTCATCCCTTTGAAAGCATTTACGCTTTTGAGTGTTGACTAAAGTCACTGAGTTGATCATGGAACCCAGCATACAGCAGCTGAAATTGTGTCATTTGGCTCTGAAATGCCAGCGCTCACAGACCTTATCAGGCCTCTGATTATTTTGTGTACTAAGCAGGGCTTGGAGCTGAGCCCGCTGTGGGTCCGTACAGCTCAGGAGGACTTGGCTTCAGCTCATCCTTCTCTCTTTCGTCAGATGCACCTCACATTGCTCTGAAATGACATCTCAAGGGAAAAGGCCTGTCGGGAACGGCTTCTCCAGGAAACCTTTCCTGTTCTCACAGCTCAGTTCTGTTTCTTGGAACAGAAAGTGTTTTGAGGGTCCCCCCTACTGCTGCCTTTCCGACTGTGTCTATCCAATACAGACACACGTAGGTGCAATTAACTCCTGACTAATCAACACACTCCAGGGCAACTGCCAGTCTGGGGGAACTTCATGAAGGTAATTTGATTGCCTTAATTCCCAATTCATTTATCTGCCAATGCTCCACTACTGTGTATTCGGTCTTCAGTCCCCATTTATTTCACATTAAAACAATACTTTGACAGTTATAATTCATAAATTCAGAGCACTGAAACTCTATTTTCTATTTCTGAACTACCAGCTGCTCAGTCTAGTGACTTCTTGCCCCACTATTTTTTAGCCTCTCTAGCATATTCTCTCCCACATCAGCTGTCGTCTTGCCTTCCGAGCCCACTCCTTGCCTTTCATCCTTTCAGTCTGATAATCCAGTTAATTTATGCAGCCTTTAATATTTAAGTACTTTGCTAATGCATATGTAATCCTCTGCTACCCAGCATGACAAGTTAGTATCTGCAACACCAGTTTTAACAGCTCAGAGTTTATGTTGTCAGTGCAACATTTAAGAAAAAAACATTATCTAACAGCAATTTTCGGAGTGTCACCAGGGTGCAAACATTATGTCCCAAATATAAATACACTGCAGATAGTTCAAGTAAGGACTTTGATGTATTGGACAGTTTTTTCAGATGAGATTATTTTCCTCCGCATGGGAATTCCACACATCATCCTCTGGGAGGATGCCTGAAAAACAACACACTGTGCACAAAAGAAACACTTTGTATTCCTAGGGTGTTCCAAATGCCTACATCTGGGAAAAAAGGAGAAACAACCTCAGCTACATAAACGGCCATAGACCCTGAAAGATTCAGGGATATGCAGCAGGATAAATTTGATTTGGGAAAATGGTGAGCTGCAATCAAGGCAAAATCCCCAAGCCTTCATACTGAGTCAGGGTTTTTTTGCTGCATCAGTGCAGAACAACGCTTGTGTCTGTTGTGCAGCTCAGGCATCATTGTCTCTGCTGCTCCTGAAACCTTCCCAGCCCTCAGAGCCATGTTCCCACCACAACGACAGGACTCTTTGGTTTGCTGTTGCTGCTGGAAGCCTGAAAAGGAACTAACAGAAACTAAAGAGCCAACGAGTCTGTCCGCCTGAATAACCCAGTTAATAGGAAACCATCTCTTTTAGCAACTGGAGAGCCCTTTGCAACATTCGAATGCATTTCATCACTCCCAGCCTCTGAAGTGCTAAACATTCTATTCTGGCCACTACGATTATCTAAGGCTGGCCTGCCTGCTTTGTGCAAACACAAAGATATTAATTACTTTTTAATCTGACACCACAGCCCATCCCCACTATCCCAGAAAACCATCATAATACCAATAATGCCTCTATCAAAATTATTTCAAGTGAATGGGTTCCTTTTATTTTCTCTGCAAAAACCACTTTACAACTGAACAAAGGATGGCATCTTACATGACTTACATTCTGAGCTTCCAACGTTTTCTTCTGCTGGATGGGTAATTTTATCTGAGGTCCTGGTTCTGCACACAGCTTTATATCACAGTACAACCCATTTATTACAACAGGGAAAGAAAGTACAAAGCTAAAGGCATCTGAAGGTCTGAGGAAGAACCTCAATGGAGACTATTACTCAAGCACTAACACACCAATGATTCTTTCTAAAATTCCTTTGGGATGTAATAGATGCAGCAAAATATTATCACAGCTGAACTCCTTGAATCAGACTTCATTGAGCAGGCATCCTCTACCACCACTACTACTAAAAACCAAAATACTTAAAGCAAACACGGCACAGAGCCTCAGATCTAACAGGATTTGGATTTCCAGCTTACCTCCAAACACCACCTATTTCCCACAACATTTCTCACACGTAGAGAAAGGCACTTTAGAGCTTGGGCACCAGTTTGAAACTGATGTTCCGTCTTTTGTTCTGCCCAGCGAGCCCCAAGAAGTGCATTTCTCACTTGAAAAGCAGGTAACAGCCTTAGGAGATGTGTACACACACAGGACAGCGAAGCTGTGAAATAAACTGGATGGCAGGGGATGGACCGAACACTCCAGCGTTGGCTGATGCAGGAGAAGACTTCATTTGCTGTCTCATTTTCCTCTCTGTAGCACCACAGCAGGAGAAATGATGGCACTTTCCTGTGCCTCTTTAAATAACAAGATATGCAGAACCAGAAGCAGGTCCAGCCATGACCCTGTAAAGGCCCATTTACCCTGAAAGGGCATCTCTTTTCTCTGTGCTGTATTTTCACCACTGCTGAACCAGGTCAGCCTTACCCCACCAGAGCGGTCTGGGGGACACTCCCTGCTGTGTTTCCCTTCTCTCCCTGTGAGCTCTCTCAAAAGCAGACAGGACCCGGTGACCTCCTGCAGAAAGCAGAGGACCCGGTGACCTCCTTGCAGAAAGCAGAGGTACAATAAATCACTAAGTAAGATGCTGACCACGCAGCACTAGATTAAAACACTGATAAGTTTAATATTCTTATTTATTTATAGTCTGAGGAGTCACATGAGGACACCGAGAGCTCTGGATGGGCGCTGCTACTATCCAAACAAATTCCATGTGTACACTCAGGTCCAGCTTCTGTCCCAGGCTCCAGGTACTGCTCTGATGCAAGTGGAGGAGGCAGGGGGCAGAGAGGACTCGGCGCACAGTATTCAAGCCAGCAGAAGGGCAGTGTCTCTGAAAAACTTAAGCTTTGCTGGGTTTAATATTATATTAAATGAACCTACTGCCCCAGGGACATGTCAGAGGAAACTGAAGTATCCTGTTAAGCAACAGAAAAACCAATGGTCTACTGTCAGATAGATTTAAACTAGCAACAGGTTTCATGTTGGCTTCCTAACTACTGTCACCTGACAAGCACTAACATTCTATTACTTAGATAATTTAAGCTGTTAAAAAATTGAAATAAAATATTTCTGACAGGGCCAAAAGTGCACTCAATCTGCACAGCATATGATTAAAACTTAATTTACACCATAAAATTATCTTACTAGACTACTATTAAAATAACTGTAATAAGTTAATTTTCGAAGGGTTTCTCGTTGGTGGTTTGTGGGTTAGGGCTGTTACTTTTAGCTTTTAACACAATAAACTCAACAGTTTACACGTCCTTGAAGCAAGAACTGGACAGAAGTGGCCTGCCATGCCAGGTCATTTACCCACAAGTACCAGGACCTTCTCGAACCCTCTTTCCCCCCACTCCTCTCCCCTTGCTGGAGTTCTTGCATTTCGGTGCCCTCCCAGGGATGAGGCAGCCACAGCCCCGCTGTCACCCACGCAGGGATTACTGAGGTGTTGGGCGAACCTCCCCCTCCTCTGCAGGACGGAGCTGCGGGCCCTCGCAAAGCCCAAACCGCTGTGGGACAGGGATGTGGGGTGACATCCCCCGGCCCGGCAGGAGCCGCACGGACAGCGGGTCATTCACCGGCGCCCGCCGCGTCGGGGTTTGCCACTGAACACCGCTGGATGTCGCGACAGCGCGACCACGGCTGCGACCCCGGGAGCGCCGCATGCCCGGCCTGCCCGGGGGTTTGGGAACGGGGGACGGGAAAGGCCCCGCTCGCCTCCTGCCGGGGCCCGGGGCAGCCGCTCGCGGGGCAGCGGCCCCGGCCCGGCTCGGGCACAGCGGGGTCCGGGTCCGTCCCGCGGGCACAGCGAGGTCCCCGGCCCGGCTCGGGCACAGAGGGGTCCCCGGCCCGGGTCCATCCCCCGGGCACAGCGGGGTCCCCGGCCCATGTCCGTCCCGCCGGCACACCGGGGTCCCCGGCCCGGCCCTGTCCCGCTGCCCCGCACTCACCCCCCGGCGAAGAGGTGCAGCAGGGTGTTCTCCTGCGGGCCGCCCGCCATGGCGGTGAGGAGGATGAGGAGGGTGAGGAGGATGGTGACGCTGCCGGTATCACCGCCGGGCCGCGCGCCGAACCGGCCGCGCGCTCGTGACGCCGCCGGAGGGAGCGTGGCCGGCGTACGTGCGTGACGTCACGGGACAGAGTCCGCCCCGCCGTGACGTCACCAGGGCGGCCCCCGCCCCGCCGTGACGTCACGGGGCAGTCGAAATTCGGTGGAAGGTTTTTGTCCCGGTGCGATGGTTTACACCTCTGTAGGACAGCTGCCGTCGGTGTGGGGGTTAACTACACAGCCGGGATATTTATAAATGCCCGGCTTTTAGCATTAAAATCTTGAAGAAAACGTTAAAATCTACAAAAAGACTCGAGGTCTGCCTGTTTTTCATGCACATGAGTTTTCTATTGCCCTTGACAACAGGCTTGAACAGCTTCCTAGCTTAAACTCAGATCCAGCCATGAACTTCCCTCCTGCCTTAATGGCGCAAATCAAATTCCCAGTCCTGAACCTGCCAGGAACTGGAGTCTGATATTTGTGTGTGCACATTCCCAGCATTTAAACCTCAGCCTATTCAGAGGAACACGGAGCTTTATAGGTTAAACGCAAGGGATGAAGCAATGCCTGGGTCCCCACCGGGGTCAGTGGTGTCTGGGTGTGCCTGTCCTGGACCCTCAGTCTCCAAAGAACCCTTTAGAACTTCATGTTTCTGTTGGACGTGATGGTGATGAACCCTGAAGCGCTGTTAAAGACAACCTGAACTGATCTGTGCGCTCCACAAGTAATGATTTACTAAAGCAGAGTCCGTCTGGTGGACAGGAGTGATGGGATCCTCGGTCCATGGAGTTTGCTGAGACCAAGGAATGAAACGAGCATTAAGTGCAAACAGGATCAGCTGGGCCTTGCGAGCACGAAAGAGGAGGGGAAAATCAGTTTAAGCGGCTGGAGCATCTAGGATCCTTCAGAACATTCACACGGTGTTCTTTCCCTCGGTTTGTTTCATTCTGTTGCTGTTCCTCTGCTCTTTCCCTGCCCTCAGGCTGTGCACAGTGAAGGATCTCCTGCTCGGGGCCAGGGCAGTGGGGTTTTGTGCCACGCTGGGGCTGGGTGGGAGCAGGAGCAGCTGCCAGGAGGAGGAGAGCTCCAGGGCCGTGTCTTGGGTGCCAGCCCAGGCAGGGGGTGTGCGGGGGGCGTAGGCTCAGGACAGCCACTCACCAACCAGCTGCCCAGAAAACCCTCTGGACAAGGGTTCCCCAGGGCTGCCTGCTCCGGGAGCCGGGGAGGGACGTGTCTGGGCTGCGTCCGGACTGTGCTGCTGTTGGGCACGGCCCCGAGCCGGGTCAGTGCCTGCCGGGCAGGTCCTGGCGCAGTGCTGCCGGTAAAGCTGCAGGACCTCGTTCCCAGCTCTGTTTCTGTGTCAGCCAGGCTGGGGCAGGACAGGTGAAGGCCAGCAAAGTTTGACCGTCTATAACTTCAGCCTAATTTGTGCTCTGCAACCTGTGATCCGTGCAAAAGCCAAGACGGGCAGCAGGGGAACACAGCCATAAGGGCAGACAGGGAGGAGCTGGGTGCACTCTGCTGTGGGTGCCCTGGGTGCGTACGAGATTTACCAGGCCTAAGGTGACATCTTTAAACACTCAACTGCTGCAGAACCATCTTTACTCACTTTGGCACTGCCAGAGACACATAAAACCACAGAACCATGGAGTGCTAAGGGTCGGAAGGGACCTTAAAGATCATCTAATCCCAAACCTACTAAGAATGTTTAGGGACAGGTTGCAAGTTACTGAGAGGTTATACAACGCCAGTAAAGTAGCTACAGACTTTTTATGGGGAGCACTGTTGCTAAAGAACACCAGTTAGCAGAGAGGACTCTACAGTGGCACAAGGCCAGAGTGGCTGGAGCCGGTATTTTGACCAAAACTGTCCCTTTTTCACCCGATTTCTCCTCGCAGCGCCCTCTGGTGGGAGCGGCCCCAGGGAGCTGCTCTGTCCCCAGGCCGTTTCCAGCGTCACCTGCGGAGGTGACAAAAGTGCTGCTCCGTCACCAGATCCGAGGGCAGGTGGTCAGCAGCTTGTGGTTTAATGTTCTTAGGTGATCAGTTATCCCGTCTGCCAGGGCCAGCAGCACGCTGGAAGCAGTAAAGGACACTAATCGAATTGTGCGGCTGAGCTCATTAAGGAGTCTGTGACGCGGTTCCAGACGGGTGTCTGGCCTGGGCAGCCCCAGTGAGCTCCAAGCTGCCCTTTGGCTGGGGATCGCTGTCACAGAGAGAACAGCAACAGGTTACTGACCCCAGACACTTGTGCCACCTGCTTTGCATCGGCCAGGAGCTCGTTCCTGAGCACGGCTCCAGCCCGGTTTGCACGGCTGGGCCAGAGGACGCTGCACACATTCGCTGGAGCAGGGCATGAGCTGAATCTGCACATCGTTCCTCAGCCTATGAGGCTGTGTGCAGTCCAGGCTGGGGGATGCTTGGCAGTCCTGCTTGCCTCTAGCTCTCATTCCCCAGCAGAGAGCACTGCAAGAGCAGCTTTAGGAGCAGAGGCACCTGAGAGCTGTGAGGGATTAGGCACAGGTTTGATCTTGTGCAGTCTCTGCCTGCACCTCCAGCTTTGCCTGTACATGCCTATCACCCACCCTGAACTCTTTGAAGATGCTCTGTCTTGTGGCTCCTGTTCCCTTTCACCAAACACATCTCCACGGAGAGATCAATTCTAAAAAGCTCAGACAATCAATGACTTTTTCTGAAGCCCTGGCACACAAAGCCCTTGGCACTATTTGGGCACCTCGCTGGTTTGAGCCAGACAGCAAAAGTGCTCCCAGCTTCGTGGGCATCATCACCTTGATTTTCCTTTTCCTCAGCCAGGTGGAATGAGGAGCTGTGTTTGCTTGTACCTGCTTGCACAGCCTCAACAGCTGTACAGATGTGCTGTGCAGTGGAATGCCCCTCTTTCCCCATCATCACTTTCTGGTTCTGATCTCAAACTGGGGTAGGTATTGTCTATCCAATCTCCCACATGCTTCCCATGCCAGGGGGACATTGCTACAGAATCAGTCCCTTTCTTGCTGCATTGGGTTTGAGCTCCTGGGGCACAGCACACTGTGATGTGCCTGCTCCTCTACCCCAGGGTGCCCCTCACCTCTGAGAGCTGCAGGGTGCAGGTCTGGGTGCAGGAGATGTGGCTACAGGCAGGGAAACCAGAGGACGGCAGGTTTTGTGTCATGCTGAGAGCAAATCAAAGCACCAGCAGAGTGGGCCAGATCTGGGAAAACTCCGTGTTCCAGACACTGTTGGTACAGCCTGTTGAGCATTTCTAGGGAATTTCATGAGGATAAATGTGCACAGAGGCATTGTGGCCTGCACAGATCAGACACCGCAGGAGCCACATCAGGGGAAGTTCCTGAATTACTCCCATGCCAGTACAGCATGAACCCAACCAGGAAAGGGTTGAGCTGGCTATTCCTGGGACTTGTTTTGTCTGGTGGCTTCCTACAAACTGCAGCAAGGAGTCACCAGCTTGTTCCACATCATTAGCAGCTGGCAGCTTCCCAACCATTACCAGCATAGTCTGGATCTCACCCAGCATCTTTGAGATGAAAGACATTGCAGCACCACTGCACTCACTGTTTTAGGTCCCAGTCCAGCTCCCACTCAAGGCAGTTACTCTTTTTCCACTGACTGCAGCTGGAGCTGGGTCTGACATTCCTGTAACAGATCTGTCTCAAGTCCTGAGTTAGGTGAAATATTGGTAAAATAGTCCAAAGCAGCAGATAGGCGCCTGCAACCCCGCTATTTTCTGGCATCAAATTAAAAACAGCGACACAGTCAAGCAAGAGCATGAGGAATTCTGTTTCCTTCCTGAAAACACTGAAGGTCTGAACTTAGAGCAGCCAAAGCACCTGGTGAAAGGAATGTAGGAGCCTGCTGTAAGTGGGTGTCTGTGGGAGGCTGACACTCTTTCCAAAGTGCATCCCTGGTAGAAGCACCATCAAAGAAATCTCTCTGGTGGTGATGAACATCCTGATAATAGCACTCATCTGCCCTCAGAATGGCCGAGGTCATTGCTCAGATTTTGGGAGCAGCCTTGGCAGAAATGTATGTCCAAAACGTATCCAAAGTCATAGTGAAGGCTGTGTAGTGTCCAAGAACACAGTGAAGAGACACATCGCCGGGCTATTCTGTCAGCAAAATTTGGTTGAGAGTACTTTGAGTGATTTAATGGACATCTAAAGGCTGTAAAGTAAATGCATACAGTTTGAATTCCTTCTGTCTCTCATTCTGCAGTGAGTGATTACTGACTCCTCCTGTTTTCCATGTGGAAAGATGAGGCATGAGGGCACAAAATGAGCAGCAGGGATGAGGCCAGGGCAGACTGCCTTGCCCCGAGGTCAGCATTTGTCTGTCACACACGCAACTCCCTCAGTCAGCTGCGCTTGCATGCTACAGATGCAGGGCCTGGGTGGTTACAAGACTTGGCCTCTGTTCCTAAACATCTTGTCATTGCTAAAATAGGTTTAGTTCCACGCTCAGGGCCAAGGCCCCAAGCAGCAGCTGTCAGTTCAAACACTGGGTCATGCAGCCACTGCAGGGCTGACCTACCCCGGGAGCAGCAGCTCGTCAGCACAGGAATGAGGTGGGCATTCAGGGGAAACTGGGTAAAATTATAGCTGGCAGAGGACGTTTTTTCCACACTAACATGGAACTGGATTCACGAGCTTATGGTAAGAAGATGCTGCTAAGGCCAGGAGTGTTTTCCCTAGAACAGGAGGTGTGATCAGTGGGAAGGAGGGACTGAGAGCCCCGAGAGCCCTTGGGAAGCTGTTCAGAGCCTGCCCACAGCCAGCCTGGCTCGCTGCTGACTCAGACAGACACCACTGACTGTGGGACAGCCAGCTCTGCGTCTGCTGCAAACATCAGGAAATCCTGTGACTTCACACTCCGGGCAAGTGCTGAGACACCTCTAAAGGAGATGTGGAACTTCCAGGGTCTGTGAGGAACAACCGGAGCCCACGGGAGCCTTCCAAGAGCCAGCATTGCTGAAGTGCAGTGGGTGAGCAGAGCTCCTCCATCCTTGGCAGTTCAGTGCAAATACAGCCTGAAGTGCCAGATATAGGGGATATAGTCAGATATAGGGGATACAGCCAAATATAGGGTATATAGCCAAATATTGGGGATATGGCCAAATATAGGGGATATAGCCAAATATAGGCAGAAAGAATCCTGATTTTTGGAAGATTAAAAGAGGATCAATGGAGCAGAGCAGCAGCATCCCCCCATGTGAACCAACTTCCCTCCGTCCCCATAGCAAGCTTCTCTGCAGGCAAGACCAGGATTAATGGGAAACATATGGGAGGAGAGTCAGTGATCCAGGGCTCCAGGACGAGCAGCTGAAGCACGAAGGAGCTACCTGGACCCCATTCAGGAGTGAGCTCAGGGATCAAACATCTCGTGAATGGGGAGTGGGCTGGGTGGGGAACTTAAAAGGTGCAGGGTCCAGTTTGGTGCTTCCCACCCTGCCAGGGCAACACGCCAGCCTGGGAGGAGCATTCCAGTTCCAGCACAACAAAGGGGGAGAGTCACCAACCATACGCTGCATCTTCCACACAACATCTCTTTCCTGCCCTCCCAGGTTAAATTGTCAGAGCTGGACTCATGGTAGAGTCACCAGGGACACTGCTAAAGCCAGTGGGGACATTGCTGCTGGGGACTAAGACAATGCTATAATGCAAGTGAACAGTGTATTGTTATGTATCAGAATGAGAGTTGCTTCCAATTTAAACCCTGGTCTCATGGTGACAGCTGCATCACCTACGTGCTCCTGTCATCCCCCAGCTGTAATTACAGCAGAAACATGGTGGGAACATTTTCAGTGTGACAGCGTTCTGAATATCTGTTTTCCGTGTTCGTGGTTCTCTGCAGTTTAACTAACAAAATACCTGCAAGGATGAAATATCCTTCATCTCAGCAGTACCTCTCAGCTCCTTGGATTTGCAGATAATCACTTGATGCAATCTTTCGCTTAAAATTAAGGATTGGGTATTTTTGAAGAGGAATTAAATAGCTGAAGCGAGGATGGAATGCACAGAGGAGAGGAGCTCAGTTACCAAAGGCTCTGCTGTTTTATTAGCTAACATCAGCATAAACTGCTCAGTGAAATGGCTGCCCATCCCACCAGTTTTATTACCTTCCACATGTGCTTTTTTATTGTCATTAGCTTAGCTTTAAACAATCCTTTCCAACCTTTCCTGTGTCTTGATCTTTGCTGTCCTCACTCCAGAATTAAGTAACGAGGTTGTAACCAAGCGTTTTCCATGCCTTACTGTGCAAGGTTCATTGGGTCATTCCAAGAGCACTTCCTTTCCCTCATCCCTGACACCCTGGTTCTGCCATGAGGTCTGTGCAGACTCCCAGGAATCACCAAGGCTCTCGCTACAACATTAAAGCTCTGCCTGACCTTCAGATTTATCCCTTCTGTCCAGCATGGCCTTAAAACCATCTGCTCTAACAGCCCAAGATGAGGTTTACGTTTTATAGAAACAAAAGCAATAATTGGTACAATTTGAACATATTTTCCCCCAGATTTGTTTTTTATTCAGTGGATGAGGATTTTCATTTAAATATGTTCTGTAACATTACAAATGGAGACAGGAGCAATGAGCCAACAAAGGCTCTTGCAATACAGCAATGAACCCCTCAAGGACTGTGTGTCCTATTGTTACAGCTTTATGGGCACTGCCTCTCTTTCTATAAATTTGACGCTGTCAGTCACCAGATCCTTCCAGAAATCTCCTCAGCCAGCTCCCCCAAGAACTCCAGAATAAGCTGCACTGCCCTGAAACATCTCAAGATTTCTTTTGGGACCAAATCTAAACACAAGGATCTTTCAAATCTCAGTCCTCTCCCTTTCTCCTGATGCTGAAGAGCTGCCTCAGTGTCATTGCTGCAAGAGCCTCCCCAGCCACATCCAGTGCCCTGAGTGCTCCCACCCACGGGTCCTGGAGCTGTGCAGGGGGCAGACAGATGCTGACAGATGCTGACTTGCTCCATGCTGTGATTACTCACCAGAGGAGAAAGCTGTGCTGTAGGCACAGGGACAAGGTGTGAGTAGGAAGCCTATAGGGAAGGGGGACCTCTCCCACCAAGAATATGTGCTTTGTACCCTCCACTTCTCCGCTTCTCAGCCAGCCAGTAAAATGAAAACCATGTGAGGGGTGGAGCAGAAGGGCAGGGATTTATGGGTTGTTTTATAGGAGATGATATAAAACACTTTTATGTCAAGTTCTCTGTTGTGTTAATTTCCTTTCTCCTTCTCTTGCTCTTTCCTTAACCACATGCAGGAGAGGCAGAGCAGGAGAGATCCAGGCTCTCTGCAGTCACAGAAGAAATTACCTATGGAATGCCTGTGGTCAGTGCCCAGCCCACCCTTTCTGTTACCATGCCATTTATTGTGGCTTATGGGGAATAAAACTTGGAGCCAGGGGATGTCTTTGTGCTGTGGGCACGTCAGTCTTGTTGGTTCACCAGCTCTTCCAACAGTTGTGCTGAAATGTGCCCTAAATGCCACCTTTTAATCTGATCCTTAGGATTCCACTGCAGTTTTAATCCCATTGTAAGACCTACATGGCTCACAGTCTAAGGGGATAAGGCAGGTATAAGAAAGATAATTATTCCTGTTTTATGGATTTACAGAGACAGCTGTGGGAGCTGGTAACAGCTGACTGCAGGGGATGCCAGTGTGTGATCTTAGGGTATGCTGGCCACTGAAAGAAACAGGTGACTCCATGGCAAATGTCATTATTTGATGTAGTTCCCACTTCTTTGTCATCTCTGACTGAAACAATGAGGAAAGGCAAAGGCTGAGAATGAGTTAAGAGGGAAGGGGAAGCAGCACAAGCAGATTTTAAAAAATAAATTACTCTATTCAAGGCAAATGGCAGCCTGTTGATATATCTCACCCAAAGGGGACTGAAAAAGTGACCTCATGCTGCTTGTCAAATACAATCCCATCCCTCCCAGAACTACCTAATGCTGCACCTCCATCTGTCTGGGAGCGAGTCCCACCACACCAGGGCCAGCTTTACCACAGAGACAGAGCAGTGCCTGTCATTCACAGTGACTGTGTGTTATACAGCCTGCCCTGGTCAAGTCATTTTCCAATAAATCTGGGAGCAGCAAACAAACACTGAGCCCTGCAGTGTCACGTGGACATGGTGCAGAATGGCTCAGTGCTTAGGTGCAAGTTTAGGTCATGCTCTACACACTGTGCAAAACCTCTTAATTCATCTCGGTATCACTGCTGAGCCTGAAGGCCTGGTCATGGGCCTGGGTCACACGCACCCAGCCACAGGACTGGCCCAGCACTGCCTGGGCTGCAACCTGCCCCAGAGCCTTCTCTGTCTTTTGCTGTTAATTTCAAGGATAAACCCAAAAGTAAGCTATCATTGACTAAATTCTAGCAGTTTCTTTGGTGCCAGAGACCCAGATTGCTGCTCAGAGACTCTGAGGGGTGTGCCGAGAGGCTGCACTGCCTCGCGGATCCTTGGGAAACGGCCTGTGCGTAAACCTTCCCCCTTGGAAGTGTTTCACGGAGCCATCCAGAGTCTCGTTAAAGCCAAAGACAACACAGAGAGGTGGCAGGCAGTAGCAGGTGACCGGCTGTGATGGTGCAGGAGGCCACCTGAAGGGACCAGGTCAGCCCCGCGCCTCAGCCTGGGCACAGTTTGCCCGGAGCTCTGAGCACGGGCTGAGCCGCAGCCAGTTTGGCTTGCACAAGGAGCTTTTCACCGAGGATTTTATGGGACTCCCTGGGACCTGGGGCAGTGGCAGCCCCCCTTCCCCCCTGCCTCATCACTCTGATGTTAAGCTATTTTACAACTATTATCTGAAGTCAGTGTTTAGCTGTTGCCCTGGTAACAGCTCAAACACGCCTCACCTCATGGCCTCCCTGCAGCTTCGCATGGCTGCTGAGAGCTGGGAAGCAGAGCTGGTGCCAGGCACTGAGGAAATGAGCTTTGCAGCCTCCCCAGGACATCCCAGAATATTGGAGAGCTTGGAGGAGAACCATCCCCAGCCAGATTCCTGCGCAGGCACCTCACGCAGCACACGGGGCCTGACACAAACCCCAGAGCATCCCCCCCACCCCTCCCAGCCTGGGTTTCGCCAAACGCCTGCAAAGCCACGAGGCGAAGGCACCGCCACCTATAACCCCTGGCACCTCTGCCCTACCTGCACAGGCTGGCACTGGGGTGGATCCTGTGGGGAAGGGCGAGCTCTGACACACTCTGGGAGTGCCCACAGCCACACGCAGCCCTGTAGGACATGCTGTGCTCCTGAGCTGAGGTACAAGAACCTGGCTCACAGAGCCCTTCAGTCCCTGCAGGGGCTGAAGGAGCTGCACTGAAGGCACTCAGCAATCCTAATTCAGGCATTTCACTGGAGTCACAAGGAATATTGTCTGGGTAAAGAGGATACTGTCAGGGCTGGTGTCCCTCCCACAGCCTTCATATCAAATGTTCTCATCTCCCAAGGCAAAACACAGTTCTAGCAGTGTTGCTGCTTGGTATGTCATGACCACAGGTTTACCTTTCCAAGGCCTGTAAACTGCATCCAATAAATCATCAGGGCCTCCTCAGGGACTGACTGGCAGCTCTGTGCTCCCTGCAGTTTGGAGCCCTGCCTGCCTGCATGCCACAACCACACTGAGATGTTCCACATTCACAGGCAAGCCACAAAAATTCTGTCCTGATTCCCCGTTCCTTCAGGGAATGCTGTGGCCCTTGTCAGGGAGGAGCAATGCTGTAAAGCTCTAAGGCAGCATAAGAGGCAAGGAGGCTTCAGCATGGTACTGATTGAGGTTATGGTCTAGTGAGGTTTCACCAGTGTTGACACAAAAAGTGTTTATAGCCAGTGCTCTGATGTGAGGTGTGATCTCTGCTCTGTCATTTATCCATCATGGAACAGCCCCATAATATGTCAGGAGTGCTCTCAGCCTCCAAGCAAAACCCAGGAGTGGGAAGGAGTTCACATAGTCCCCCTTATATAGCTACAGGCAAGCTGGCCCAAAGTGGTTCACTGTCCTTCGTCAAAATACAAATTATCACCCTCGTGTTGCACGGGGAAATGCATCAGCTTTGCTCTGACTCCGTATTTGCCTGCAGAGGTTCTGCTGCAGCTGTACCAGCGTGGCTTTAACAGGCAGCTAATGCTTGTTTGTCCTTCCTTTGCAGCTCAGTCTTGCAGCCATCCAGCACCCCGCAGCTATCCCAGTCCCAGTCTGAGCCTCAGCCCAGCCTCAGCTCGGGTCTGTCAGGGCCGCTGAAGGTGAGCCTGTGGTGGTTTGGACCCCTTGCACTCAATGGGGCATTGAAGCCCATCAGGAAGGGATAAGGTCAGGTATTTCCTCTGGGCTGGGTGCCCAGCAGCTTTGGAGCACGGGAGGAAGAGATTTTCCAAGGCCCCTTCAGAAAGTGGGGCCAGTGCTGCTCTGGCATGGCAGGAGGAGAGAAGCTTCCTGCCAAGCCCCCTCTGGACCCCTGATCAAATACTTTGGGGCACCTCCTTTGTGCTAAGAGATGAAACCACTCCTCTCATGAATCTGGGTGCCCAATGCCAAGTTTAGATACAGTCTAGACACAGCAGGGTATTTATAACCTTGGCACATGGCGTGGCAGCCAGTGGGGTATAAACAACATTCAAAAATCATGAGGCACAAAGTTATTTATACATCAAAGTGCTGAATGCAGGTACCACAGCCCCCAGGGCAGGAGTCACAGCTCGCTGGGCACAGGGAGAAGCTGCACTGTCAGTGGGAGTGGGGGGTTTGAGAATGGGACACAAGAGCAGGTAAGATCCAATCCAGTCCCTGAGCTCCACTGACCACATCTCACCGGGAATTTTCAGTATTCAAGAATAAATTTGATTTTACCTATTGCCACAAGAGATGAAGACGAGTGAGGAGCAGCTTAATAGCTCAGCCATTACCTGAGATGTAGGCAAATCTCCATTCTCTCACAACAGCAAAAACATCCATATTCAGCAGGTGAAATTCACAATGAAACTCTACTGACAGCTTGACACGATTGAGTGGCAGCATCTCTCTCACAAGCGTAAGAACTGACTAATTCGTGACAGCAACACAAGTCAGGATCTCTACTGCCTCTTGAATACAAGAGAACACGAGTGCAGCGAGCCTGCAGCTGCCCAGGTGTGAGGGAGTAAGGCATTGCTGAATAGACAATCTCTGCATCTCCCTGTAATTAATTCAATTTTATGTAACATAGGTGCAGTCCACTGTTAAGCAAGGTTTGGGTGACAGTGGCCTGAGCTGACAATGCAGATAAAGATCTAAAGATAAAGTTGAGAAAACAGACAATTACAGGATGATTTGTTCCAGAATATTGGCCTGTTTATGGGTGAAACTGATCTCCTTGATCTCTTGGACTGAAATGGGATGGAAGCACATTTTTGTGCCTGGGATCTGGAGCTTTCAGCCAGCTCTGGCTTCCTTGTGGAAACTGCATCCATAGAGTAGGCTCACGAGATGATTTTATTTCCATCTTGGCCTGGTACAGGAATCAGGTAAGGGCTTTAGGTGCTTATACTTCTCACCAGACAGTGGCTCTCCGGTGTGTTATCAATGTGGCTAAGTCGTGTCTGGTGGCTACTGATGTCCCAAGCCTCTGAAACAAGGACACCCCGTGAGACAGCCTGGCGGGGACAGCCAGGCACAGGGATGGGACCGAGTCACTGATAACAGGGTGAAGGAAGTTTCCATGTCAAATCTTCCTTCAGCCCTTCAGGGAAAGGAGTGTCACACCAAGAGCTGGACACGACTGCTCTTCCCTCTCCTCTCCTGTCTTGCTACACAGGGTTTTGGGTTACTGCCTCTGGGAGGGGAGAACCGGTTCTGCAGGTCACGGTGGGAGAGCAGGAGGGGAAGAGTGAGGCAGGACTCGTGTGGCAATAAATACCCATCTGTGTCCTTTGTATGACTTACATATCATGAAACACCTCAACCTTCCACCCGGAAAGAAATTTTTACAGACATAATTGGCTTTAATAATAGCTTGCAGAAACACGGTGCTTTCTCCTGGGAATCCCACGCACCGGGCAAACATCTGACCTACAAACCTCAGCCCTGAACACAGAGGTGTCACTGTCACTCAGAGATGGATTACCCCAGCAGAAAGTTACTGCCCAAATATTAGCTCATCCTGGAAGTCAGGGAAAGGTCAAGGAGTCGAGTCCTGCAGTGCAGTCACTGGGAAAGTGTCCCTTCTCCCTAGCAGGACTTTAAGGAGGCACGGGTGCCAGGGCTCTGCTTTGAGGTGTCTGCTGCCTTTTCTGTAAAGTGAATCCAGTCCTTGGAGGGGGAGGAATGGACAGACAGTCCAGTGCCTTACAGATCTTGAAAACCTTCTGGTGGAGGCCTCACTGCCAGCAATCAGGCTAGGATTTGTCAGCACCGCCTCTTGCTGTGCCCATGCCCATCTGAGCTGGGAGAAATTATATCAGCCCAGGCACTTGAACTGGATTTAGAGAGAGAAAGAAGTGGGCAGCACAGCGAGCCGAGCTGGGGAATCCTGCACAGTATGTGGGTAGCACAAGGGTCCTTTCTCTGATTTTGAGTCTGTGTATTCTGCTGGAGCATGGCTTCCCTCACAGAGAAGAAGGTTCTTGGCAATTCACTTACTTCTGTTTCAAAACCCGTCACTTCTGAGCTGATTTCTCCCCCTGCTTGGTGTGCAGACACTGCCCATGGCCTCGTGATAAGGGGATCATTGTTGAGCAGTTATAAATAGCTATCAGACACGGGCCACTAGGTCTGCGTTACTCACAGCAAATGTGTCAGCCAAAGTTCTTCCATCAGGAAACTGCATTTCCCACCCTTTGTCTGTCTCACACTCTCCTCCCTTCCTAGAGGTATCTGAGGTATTAACTCCTGTGTCTCCAAACTGTTTTCCTCTCCAGTTCCCACTCCCTTCCCTTTCTCCAGCACGGCAAGGAGACAGTGGCATACAGACATTCACTTTAGTAAGGGCATCGTTCATGGGGATCCTCTCCTGCCCTGACACCACGGTTTGGAAAGTGAATTCTGACAGAACAGGGACGTGCCTGACCAGTGCTGCCCTTAAGACAATAATTAATGCAATTTAAGCAATAAAGAAGCGACGGTCAGGTCGGACTAGTGAGTCAGAGTAGACAGAAGTGAATAAGGGATGGAAAGTCACAGCACTGAGGTACTCAGGATAAACTGTCCAAGTCTGGGGAAAAGACCTACCAGCGGCAGCAGTGAATCCACTGAGGACAGGGCAGTGCTGCATCTGTGTCGAGGGACTCTTTGTCACAGTCCATGGGAATCTCAGCTGGGGAGACAAAATTGAAGTTAGGCCTTTTTTAGGTAGCAGTGAAAAGGCTGGAAGGGTACCACTGCTGGTCCCAAAGAGACAGCTGAGATTACAGAGAAATTAATGTTACACAATTGTCTTTTATAGAGACCCAGGGGCAGGTGAAAGGGAGGGCAGGGTTGTTTTTCCTTGAAGTATCTCTACTAGCTGTTCTCAGAAGTTACTGAGCAGAAGACTCTATTACACAAGTTCCTAATATAGCA
The DNA here is from genome assembly GCA_013397755.1 of Cnemophilus loriae. Classification (NCBI taxonomy): domain Eukaryota; kingdom Metazoa; phylum Chordata; class Aves; order Passeriformes; family Corvidae; genus Cnemophilus; species Cnemophilus loriae. The sequence continues at coordinate 253,418 of VZTF01007037.1, read as the reverse complement.
AGTTATATGATCATGGGCTATGTTTTTAAAAATTTTGAGTCACCCATTTGTCCACTTCTAATGGTAAAGGTCTTTACTCTGTGGAAACTCTTCCTACTAGAGATTGAACTGACTCAAGGGAACATTTATTTTGGGACACTGTCCTTTAAAAAGAAAACAGGGTGAAGAAAAAAAAATCAACTCTGAGCACTATTCACGTTTATTCACGTCTTAAGTGAACTGCTTCCTGTGCAGACAGAGTAACGCAGAAACCAGGCAACACCCAAACCCAGAAGCACCGTGTCCTGGTGAAGAGAGCTTTGGACTGGAATTCAAGAGACTGTGGCTCAGTTCCCAGCTCTACCCTGGGATAGAATTTTGCTGCCATCCAATGAGTCAATTCATTGATCTGTGCCTCAGTTTCCCTGCTCTGTAACAGGCAATGATACACACATCGTTAGGGGTCTGCTCCTGAACCCAGCTAAGAAGGTGTTAAATATCACTTCTAGAGGGCTTGCCTGATTCAGCCTCAGCTTGTCCCGTTCCTAATGTGTTTATTGCACTTCATTTCCACTAAAGGATCCTGTACTTCAAACACTTTTCCTTAGAATAAAAGGGGAAAAAAAAGTATACTAATAAGTAAACAAACCACAGCTCCATCAGCCAGGAAGAAAAAACAAAAAAATGCAGACAAAGAGACTTATTTGGCTAGGTGACATCCTGCCCAGCAAATTCCTAATTGCCCAAGATGTATCTTGTGAACGGAACCGTTTTGTGTCCTCGAGTGCGGGTGTGTTCAATCTGGGGAGCAGGAGGAGATGGAAAGCGCACAGAAATTAACTCCTGTAGCTGGGGAGAAGGAGAAGGATGACCCCACAAGGTCACGTCAGAAGGCAGCCCCCCCTTTTCCAACCATGTCCTCCTGAAGGCGCAGCAGGGCTGGGGCTGGCCCTGCTGTCTGTCTCTGTGGCACCCCGAAGTCTGTGGTTTCAAATCCTGTCTGCCCCGAGCCCTACGGAGCAGCACTGAAAGAGAGAAGGAGGGAAAAAAAAGAGAACAACCTAACCCCAAATCTCTTTAAAGGAAGTCAAAGGCCAGATGTTCCTTGCTTCCTGCCGCAGTTGCCATCCCCTGTGGTTGTGGTTAGTCTGTCTGGAGCTCAGATGTGAGAGACTGAAACTTCACTGGAAACTCCCCCCAGCTCGGTGGCTGCTCATCTGCAGCAGCACCTGACAGCAGCGCCTGCAAAGCCCCAGGCTTGTCTCAAAGCCAGCAGGGAGGTTGTGTTTCTGCTGGGCTCGTGGGGCTAACATTCAGAAAAGCTGTTCTCCCCTCAAAATGTAAGATAGGTAAGCATGACATTAGTAACAGAAAAAGCGTGCTTTGGACAGGGCAGTGACAGCCCCTGGCTTGGGCTGTGGGACACTCGTGTGCCCTCTTGCCTGGGGCTCATGGCCAGGTCATTCCTGAGCCACAACGAGTGCTCCAGCCCGAGGCAGGATTTGCTCACACATCACATCTCATGCCCTCTCTCACACCTGGGGATAGGTGGGCATAAAACGTTACTGATGTCATCCATCATACTCATTTCTGCCACTTCTTCAAATCAGACTAGTGAGTAAGAAATAACGGGACTCCCAAGACAACACACCTCCACTGAGGTTCCTGCACATTCAGCTTCCATCCAGCAAGCCTGACACCCACCTCTTGCTGGGGCCATGTGTTATACCTCGTACCAGTTTGTCTATGTGACCTTAAGGAAGTGATTTGTTAATTAAACATGACATTTTCAACCTACGAAGTCTTCTTAACGAGCATGAACTATTCTGCTTTCAAGTGGTTTTGGCTGCAATTCACAATAATTAGGGGGATTTTCCATGCTTGTCCTTCTCTTTCTAAGCAAAGCTGATTTTTCTGCCTCTGATGCTTAGCTTGGGTGGCATTTGGCCGCCAGCTCTGTGCAGGAATCATCTGTACATCCAGCGATCTTAACCTGGCAGAGAGGAGCAAATGCAGGGATTTGAACTCTGCTGATTGTCCCCATCATTCAGCTCACTTCCCTGGTGATTTATTCATACCAAAAAGGAGCCAGTTATACTTCTGTAATCCCCAGGAAGAAACCAACAGCTTTATATGAGAGGGAAAAAGAGCAGCATTGCATTCACAAAGATAGTGCCTTGGGTCATATTCCTCTCATGTGTTGAATCATGAACCATCACAGTCACAAGCAAAGCAGGGCAAATTCTTTGGGGTCTGTGTCTTCTGCAAACATCCTACTCTGGCTGACTTGTCTCACACAAAGCAAATTGGCTGTACAGGGAAAATAATCATCACAGACATTTCCTCTGTCAGTGGAAAATAAATCCTGGCCAATTCCATGCCACAAGGAAGGAAAGGGTAATGCAAGGAGCCACTGGATGCAAGTAGCACCATCGGTTTTCACTGCCATCTGCCTGGGGCAGAGTTGACCCCTAACATTAAGGACATGTACAGGTTAAAATGTTTTTTCCTGGCCCAAAATCACCTAAGGAGCTAAGGCAAAAGCTCAGTCTAAAGAGGCATCCTCACCTTCAAATCCTTCGTGTCCAGGACTGACACGGGCTTCTCTGGACCACGTGTATTTGGTAGAGACTGATGCAGTTTGGCCCCGAGTTTGCTGATGGTGACACACAGCTGTCACCACACTCAGCCATCCCCACAACCAACCCAGTCCCACCCCTGCCTGGGTATTCATCCCACTATGAATAAAAGCTTGGTGCTGGCCTTGGCAGAATGGAGACAAGTGCTCAGAAGATTCAGATAATAACTGGTGCAAATCCCAGCCTGGGCTGGATAAGACTGAGCTCAGCTAGATTTTCATCTCAGAACAGACTTTCTTTCCATGAGCAGCCTGTTTCCACTTACAGCAAGACAGAGACCATGCACAGTTTCCCTCTCTGAAGGGCAGGAAGGCACAAAGTTAATTTGTGTTTTCTTCCTGTCCAGGATTCATGAAGAATACCACGCTGGGTTAGACCGTTATGACCCAAGGGCCTCTAAACTCATGCAAACACCAGCAGTTCTTTCAGTTTTCCTTGGACTGAACTTCAGGCGAGCTGAAAACATTGCACAGGTGGCATTTCCAAAACCAGGGGGAACAATTCTGTACTGCCCTTGCCCTGAATGGCTCTACCAGAACTAGTGCTAAATGCATGACTGTCAGTGTTTAGTTGTGCTGCATGGGCCTCACAAGCAGAAAATAAGACAGAAAAGGCAATATAAAGAAAGCAATGTGCAGCATGAATGTAACAGGGCTGTTGTGATGCTCTGATGTAGACCCGAAGTCTCTCTGGGCTGCAGCAGTTAAAACCTTTTATTTTTTTAAATAAAGAGTCATGTAATCCAATGAATAGGTCTTTCCAGGACTGACTGGGAGTGGGATAACACTGGGAAGATGGGAGGGTGTTATTTCTGTAATCTCAGCTTGCAAAGCCACCAGCCTGACAGGAAGAATTGCAGTCAGAATGTGAAGGAGCAGGGGGAGGCAAGACCAGAATCAACCTGGGGAGGTCAAAGCACCAAGAAGTCAACCCAGGCCAGGGTGGAATTGAGACACTGTGTGTGCCCAGGCAAATCTTTGAGCCTGCCCACGCCTCAGTCTTGCCCAGCTGTGAAATGGAGATGACAGGGACATTGTGAGCCCGAGCTCATTAACGTCTGCCAAGCTCCCAAATCCGCTGACGGAAGTTGCTGCGCAGCAGGAGCACAGAGTTGTTGTTTTTTGGGTTGGGGTTTTTTTTCTTGAAAACACTAAAGAGATGAGCAATTGAAAGAGTAACCAACATAGTTCAGTGCCTCTTTAGAAACGCCTGGTGGAATCCCAGCCAGCAAGGGAAAAGGGCTTGCGAGGGAGATGAGGAGCGTTGCTGACGCCAAGTCCAGCGAGAGAGTTCTGGCACACGGGTGGTAAAAGCATCCATCCCTCTCACACTTGCCTGGTGAGGAGGGGAAAGAAAAATTAATAAAAAAAAGAAAAGAGAGGAAAAAAAATTAAGGGAAAGAGTGGGAAAAAAGAGAGAAAGAAAGAGGGAGGGAACAGCAAACCAACGTGGTTGGAATAACTCAGCTCACTGTAGCCTGTCCAACAACAGCCCTGGCGGATCATAAAACAGCCTCTCACATCCATGTGGTTTTTGCTGCTAGGAGACAAGGTACAAAACACACAGCTTCACGCCGGGCTCTATAAAACCTTATATTCCCCCTCAGACCCAGAGTTCATCTGAAGAATTTGCATCACCTAATTAGAACCAAGTTTTAAAATAATAAAAAATAGTGAAGTAGAAAAACTGAATAGCCCCTTTCCTTTCTTTACCCCCTTTTTGTGATTTTAGTTACCATAAAAATTGAAAAGTACCTTTCTGACACTTTTCCAGGCAGAATTTCCACACAGAGGCTTTGCTGGCAGGTCTTAACTACTGAGCACATTTGAAGGCTAAAGCCCTTCCTCTCCGTGGTGCCCAGAGTCAGGTGTACCCCATTCCTGCCTGCATGGGGAGAGCTGCTCACGGGCAGCACCTGAGAAGCACAAGGAGCCCTAAGCTGCTGCTGGCACTCGCAGGGTTGTTTTTCTGCACAGGGAATGGGAAGCCAATCTTTGCTGTTACAGACACTGCAATGGTGTTCCTCTTTTATTTTCATTATTTTTATATCTTTATATTCTCTTTCTGTTGTACACCAGGATGAAACATGCAGTGGCGCAGGTGCTTAAACTGGTGTTGTCCCTTTGTAACAAAGACACTCCCAACTTACCTAAGGAACTTTACCACAAAGAATTTCCTTTGTGTGGGAATGCACAGTCCCTGCTACTCCAAATTCCCTGTGCAGTTTTAGCTGTACATCCTCCTGCTAACCCTGTCCAGGGCCTCCCATGCCTGCAGCTCACCAAGGGTATGAAATGTCCCAGCAGTTCTGGGGCTGGCTGAGAAACCCAAGGGCTGGCCAGCACGTGCTGACCATGCAGCCTGGTTCGAGGCTGCCCTCTGCCCCCTCGTGCCACCCCTGATGGCAGAGAGGCGTGGGCAGCTCTGCGGGCAGTGCTGGTCAGCGCTGGTCAGCTGGGAAGTGTAAGGCCAGGGAGGAGCTCTTGGGAGGAGCTGGATGATTCACGTGGCCTCTGTCCAGGCATTACAACCAGCACAGACCACGGGCAAGCCTTGCTTGCCCTCACACAGAGCCACAGAACCATTTATGTTGGAGAAGACCTCTAAGAGCATCGAGTCAAACCATTCCCCCAGCGCTGCCAAGTCCACTGCTAAGCCGTGTCCCCCAGTGCCACATCCACATGGCTTTAAATCCCTCCAGGGATGGTGACTGCACTGCTTCTCTGGGCAGCCCGTGCTAGGGCTTGAAAGCCCTTTTGGTGAAGATATTTTTCCTAAAAATACAACCCAAACATCACCTGGTGCAACTTGAGCCTGTTTCCCCTTGTCCTGCCCCTTGTTCCCTGGCCGCAGAGCCCAACCCCCACCCGAGGCCTGTCCTTGGCTTGCTTCCCCATCTACCCACACTTTATTGCTGTGGCTGAGACCTCACAGAGGGGCTATGAGGAGGGGACAAGCTGTAACTGTGGGTTTGGGCTATATTTTGCTTGCAGAGGCTGTGAGCAATGCTCATTCCTAGTGGGTGTATCATGGCCTGGCTTCCGGAGAAAGCAGCTCCGGGTCCCTGACAGGGAGGGTGGATCAGCCTGGACACCCTGGAGGATGCAGCTGTATCCTCTCGCCAGGGCTGCACTTGCATTTTCCTTCATCAGACCTCAAGCAAGGGCTGCACCTCCTCTCCTTGCAGCCCAAATGACAACTGAGCTCCTCATGTGCCTGCCCCACACAGTGCCCAAGTGGTGGCAAAAGGGAATGAAACACACCCACCCTGACATGGCCCCTGTGTCTGCCAGAAGCCTTGGGCTGTGTGCAAGAGGAGGCAGCTGGTTTAGGAGAGGGATTCCTGTAACCTGACCTCTGCAAAGTCCCCCTCACAGTCCTTCAGTGCCCACAGAGACAGCAGCAAGGAGCTGCACTGGAGGCACTGATGTCAAGGAGACCTGGTGGACACTGTGTGCGTCACTGCACTGAGAGGAAAATGTTATCTCAGGGAGGGAGAGCAGAAAGAAAACAAGAATCCCGAGGATCCCATGCTCAGAGGATGAGAGGGGAAAGAGGTCAGTTCCTGACAAGCAGCTCAAAACAAACCCATTGTTCTGAGTGAGACTGTCGTCCCTCTTTCACCAGGTGTTACCTGGAAAATCCATCTTCCCCTTCCCCCTCCCTTGGCCATTCCTCTGCCCTGGCAAAATGGGGAAATTCATGAGACAGCTGAAATGGCACCAGCTTCCTGGCTGGCCTCCCTCACCTTCCTAGAGGAAAAGCTGCAGCTCTGAGCTAGTGTCTGGAGGAGGAAACATGCCCTGGACTGAGCCAGAGGAAGCTGTGGGAGAACCAGGCAGCCCTGGGACAGACACCCTTTTTGGCAGAGGCACCACCTCCCAGGGTAGGACACTTGGATTTTGTGACTTGTGTGTTTTTTCCTGGCCTATCTACATCTGCTCTGTGGGTTCACCAGGCAGAGCTGCCCTGTAGTAACACACACCAGGATTAAAACCACACCAGCCCAGACATATGTTGCTGCTCTCTGACCTCCATACTTTCCCCACTGCCTGCTGTCACTTTCTAGAAAGGCTGAAAGGGACAGACATTTTTCTAGAAAAATGAAAAAAACACCTTCCAGGCCCTTGTGTGTCAGAAAAAAAAGTCCAAATCTTTTCCTTGTCTCAACTCCAGTGAGAAAAGTTTCTTCTGGGTTATCTCATGCTTACTCTAGGGCTTATTTGTAAGATAGTTCAGTTCTGAGCAGAGGTCTAGTCCTGGATTTTGCAACCTAATAAAGACTGTAGCCTAGCAAAATGATGCTAAACCAGAGTTCTGTGTCATGTCCACGGTGCCCTTGCATCCCAGCAGCACTGCCCTGCGTGGTGCCAGAGCAGGCTCCAGAGGTGCACATGGAGTACATAAACCTTTGGCATAAAATGGTTATTTTAAAAATTCCTTGAGCCCATAACACCAAAGAAAGGACCCTGCAGAGCCCAGTGGTGCACAGAAAATGAAAACATTATGCTCCCCAAAATGCTGCCGTGGGGAAGCAATGCTGAGAAGGGAACTTCTTGCCCTGGCTGATTTATGGTTGCCTTGGCTCAAAGCCAGCCTGGAATACCCCAGCCTTTGGAGAACCTATGGAAGTGAAACGCTGAGGAAGTTGTACATCCTCTAGAAGAGTCAAGTAAAAACAAAGTGCAGGCTTTATAAACACGGTGTGTGTACACTGTTAAAAGAGACTCTTTCTGCTGGGTTTTGGCTTTGTGTCTAATGCTGCTGGCCAGAAGGGCTGGTTGGGAGCAGGAATCTGGGGATTTCTTAAAAATGACAGTATTGGAAAAATGTTTAAATGTTGACATTTCCCACAAAATGAAAGTTTTGGTTTCTTTTTCTGGTCAGGATCCATCAAACTCTATCATGTTCCTTCCTTTAAAATAATATCCATATTCAATATGATTGTATGAGCATGATTCTTCCAGTGTTTGAAAGGGAACATGAAAATGGTGTGGATTACATATCTGCACCTCTATGTGTCAAGAGAGAATCAACCCACCAAAAACTTTTTAAGCTTTATGATTTTCCTTCTTTTCTCTTTTTTCCTGCAGTAATCTCCTGTCAGGGACACCACCTTTGAACTGGGGGTAACAACAGACAAAGCTAACCCAAGTGTTCTTTACAGGGGTCACCTGTGTGAGTGTTTAAATTGGAGCAGGTGCTAAAACCTGAACTCAGAATGTTCCTGAGTTGAGGCTGAAGGAAGGCAAACACCAGATCAAGCTTTGCCACTGACATCAACGGGATTCAGCACGAGCCCAGTCCTGGTTTTCCTGATCCCTAGGAATGGATGCCATTCATCCCTTGTTGATGTGAGCGTGCTGGCCCTGGGCTGCAGCCTGGCCCACCTGCTTTTCACAAAGCCCCAGTGCCCCTCCGAACGGGAAGAGCGAGCAGCGTCCCACGCACGGCGCTCTGCTCCGAGCACGGGGCTCTGCTCCGAGCACGAGGCTCTGCTCCGAGCACGGGGCTCTGCTCCGAGCACGGGGCTCTGCTCCGAGCACGGCGCTCTGCTCCGAGCACGGGGTTCTGCTCCGAGCACGGCGCTCTGCTCCGAGCACGAGGCTCTCCTCCGAGCACGAGGCTCTGCTCCGAGCACGGCGCTCTGCTCCGAGCACGGGGCTCTGCTCCGAGCACGGCGCTCTGCTCCGAGCACGAGGCTCTCCTCCGAGCACGAGGCTCTGCTCCGAGCACGGCGCTCTGCTCCGAGCACGGGGCTCTGCTCCGAGCACGGCGCTCTGCTCCGAGCACGAGGCTCTGCTCCGAGCACGGCGCTCTGCTCCGAGCACGGCGCTCTGCTCCGAGCACGGGGCTCTGCTCCGAGCACGGGGCTCTCCTCCGAGCACGGGGTTCTGCTCCGAGCACGGGGCTCTGCTCCGAGCACGGCGCTCTGCTCCGAGCACGGGGCTCTCCTCCGAGCACGGGGTTCTGCTCCGAGCACGAGGCTCTGCTCCGAGCACGGCGCTCTGCTCCGAGCGGGTGCCGCTCTGGATCCCGGCCCTGTCCTCCAGAGTCAGCAATAAATTCCATTCCTTCCACACGCTTCAGCAAAGGCCATGTGAGTCATCACTGGCTGTAAGGACAACGATAAACGTTCCCTTGAAACGGGTTCTGCTCGGCTGTTCCTTCTCTAAGAGGCGTTTTGGAGAGGTGAATCCAGGTCCCTGGGAAGAGGCGCTGCCTGGGCCCTGATGGCAGCAAGTGCAGTGCAGGCCGTGGCAAGTGCACCACCATCCTTAAGGCCTCTCCTTCCACTCCTTTCCTTGCCGCTGGATTTTGGCAATAAAAAGGTAGGCCAAGCACCTAAAAGTGAGCCAGGAATATGCACGTCCCCATCCACCTGAGCCAGGTAAGCGCAGGCAGGCCTCCTAGGAGCACGTGAAGGATGGGATTAACAGCAGTGCAGCAGGAATAAGTGATCTGCTTCTTCAGCCTGTGGGGCACTTTGGCAGCAGCTCTGCCATTAGGAAAAGATCATTACATGCTTCAAGTGAGGATTAATGCTTTCTGTGATAGCATCAGAAAAGGAAATGTAATAAGAGCATCTCTGCAGAAGGAGGACAGTCCAGGGCAGTGCTGCACAGTGGCTCCACACAGCTGTAACAAAGAACAGAAGCTGCAAGAAACTTCTCCTTCCCCCAGGAAAATCCAGCTGAAGATCCACATAGTGAAAGCCATGAGAGGCATAAAAACCTTTTCAGTGCTCCTCTGTGAAAGCTAGGAGATGCACGACATAATTGTGAACTCCATCCCCCAGCTCCTTACCTAGAAATATTTACATTTCTGAGACACCAAGCATCCCCTGGCATGGCCCCAGCCAGCTCAATTCCATCCAAAAGATGGCAAAGGAGGTGAGAGCTGTGCAGTGCCTGCCTTCACACAGCCAGCCTCTCCTGCCAGTCTCTCTCATGTTAGCTGGACAGGAGAAGGAAGGGGAAAAAAAACCCAACAAAGCCCCAAGACCTTTTATTTACGATCATGTTCATGGGCCACTCTTTGTCTAGACAGCTGGTATTAGCATCTGAAGCTGTCCTGGAATCTAAAATACCATTTATCTACAGGGGAAATAAAGCCCTGGATTAAACAGTCCATAAAAATAATCTGGGAATTGACGTGGGGCCCAAGGAGACCAAAGGTAACAAGACCTAGAGCAGGCATCCTTGTTTGTCTTGGCTGTGGGGATGTTTTCTCAGAAAACTAAACAAAACAAAACAACTTCCCCCTCCCAGTAACAACCGTCCTCCCCCTCCCCCCCCCAGTAATTTGGCTTCAGGAGAGTGTTTCCTTTTGCTTCTTCTCCTCCCACCTTTGTTTGATTGCTTTAAGCATATCCCCATCCACCACCCACAGCAAAGAAGTCTCCAAACATAACTGATTGAAAAGTGGGACTGGAGAGAGGCAGCTCCTCCTTCCAAGGATGTCCTTGGAACTGTGAGCTGCTCTGTTTTCCTGCAGAGAGACTCTGAATGCTCAGGAGTGCTAAGACCTTTTATTTTACCTCACTAGTGCTTATGGTGGGGTTTTCTCATGTAGCCATTCTGGCAGGCCCTAAATGAATGGGCCATATCTAATGAAACTACCAATTACAGTTGGTAGTCCCATTTTGACATTTAATCCAAGGAAATCTGCCATTTTAATCCAATGCAGACAGTAAAGAGTGAAACAAAAGGTCAATGCTAGTTTAGGATGAAGGCTTCAAGCAAGAAACAGCAAAAATGTCACTCTATTTAGGTGCTTCTCTTTAAAAATCAGGCTTTGCAGCTGCATGGAACAGTGTGGAAATAAAGCTGCATGTTGGTGGCACACCTAGAGCAGAGGCCTCATTTCTAGCTGTGGTACAGAGCTCACACACAGCCTGGTGCAAACTGCCTGTGTTCTAAAATTCAGCCCATAAGCATGCTAGGTATGAAATATCCCTTCCCTGTGTGCTTTGTCTAGAGGCAGATGCTGCCTTTTGTAGTGCAAAGAACAACCAGCACAGAAGACTGTGAATTCCAAGTCAGTGCTCGGCTTCCTTTCTCCTTGCACGCTCTCGGCAATCTTTGGAGCCTCTGCCACGTTACCACAGGGCCACTTTCTGCGGGCAACAGCTGAGTTTGGGCACTGCTGCAAGACTCAATTTACTGGACCGTGGTCCTGACTCAAGATGGCCAAACTTGTCATAGTGAGAGAGACTCTGCTGATGAGATCAGAGTCTGAAAAGACAAATTCCAAAGCACAAAGAGAAAAGGATGTTTTCTTTTCCGCTGGACAAAACACAACTTTTCTGGCAGGCCCAGGCAGGACAGTCTGTCCACTTTGGCAATACCCTGCACGCCTGGACGTACACAAGTGTGTTTTTACATGCAGCCTGGTTTGATTACACAATCTCTCTCCAAGAGAATTTGGCAAGAAAGATATCGGAGAGAATTTAGAAACAGCACAGTCTGCAGCGTGCTGCTTCTCTCACACAACTTCTATAGCACCATTTGGAGCCACTGACCAGTGGGAAAGCACCCAAAGAGAATCACCCTCAGTGCTGCTCAGGGACCCAGCTGGAGGTGCTGCAGGCTCAGTTGCCAGCTTGCACCCACAAACCTTTATCCAGCAGCTCAGAACACTCCGCCAGCCCCAAGGCCAAACCTTCCACTCCCCTTCCCAGTTATGATTCTGAACCTTTGCCAAAGGCATCTGGTAAAAGATTCACATGTCAAAGGCTTTTCCTGACCAACAATCTTTTTGTGCCCTGGCTTCTCCCAGAGTTAGATCTGCTCTTTCAGTATCCATCCCCTCCTGAAAACACTGTTTGACACCCATCTGGGGAGACAGTGTTTAATGCTGGTGCTCAGTTCTTCCAAACTCCAAGTTAAACTTACTGGGAAATGAATCACAGCTTGTCTTGGGATTCTCATGCTTGTTTAGGTTGCAAACACCCCACCTGTTTGACCATAATATGATTTTATTTGCCTTTGCTGTTTGTAGAGAAAGATACACCCCTTGTGCTCACTGAAAAGTTCTTGTGATTAGTGCCAGTGCCAGGCAAGCTGAGAGAGGAAAACAAGTTTATTCTAGTGAAAGCCATGGTTTGTCTTGATTATGAAGTTCAAAACACAGTTAGCAAACACACAAACAAGAAAACACAGACTTAAAGCATGTGTGCCACAAGTCTCTGCTGTAAATGCATCCTGCAAGATCCACAATCCAGATCCATGATCTGCAAGCCCACCTCAAGAGTGTCTGAGCTATAGGATGCAGCTTCTCAGGGTTCCTGTCCTGTCTCTCGCCCTTTTAAACTCCAGCATTATTTGCATTTCTCTGTTTTTTTAAATGCAAATAAACCAGGCAGATTGAATATGAAGAATCACCTTCTTTCTAATAAAAAGGATCTTATCACACAGCACTTCACTTTGGAATAGGCAGCTGGCATCTGTGAGAGCATTAATTGAAAACATTTGTATTTATCCAAGTAGGATGCATCATAAGGACCTTGAGTGGTCATTCTTCTAGGTTTTCCTTTACAAAATCAGTTTTAAATTTCATTTCTGGCAATCTGTAAATCTAACTTTCAGTGCTGTACCTTCCTATTGTGCAGCACAGTTGCAGTCAGTTTTCATTGAACAGCATTTCACAAAGAGCACGCGTGAAACATCCCCACAGCTCACTGTTGTGAGAGTTTACTGTGCCAGTGCTGTTATCAAACACCACAGCCAATAACTCCTGAAATCTCTGCACTGTCTATACCAGGTCAGAATGAAAAATGTCCAAGTGTCAGCCTTAGTGATCAAATTTCCTCACTTGTCAGCTTGATTCCCTGTGTTCCCCTGGGTTTCCACATAGCTCATTAAACAAAACAAACCTTTAGAGAAAGAGAACGTTTGACATGATTAACTACCTTTGCTGGTAATGTGTGCAACCCACCCAGGTGTCTAGACAGTTTGAAAAATACAGATCATATTTAGGAGTAACAGCTGGTACTCCTCAGGTCTCTCTGCTGGACCTCAAATTAAGTAGAAACAGACCTTATCAATATTAGGTGGTGCTCTTCCAAAGGAAACATCCAGCCTGTGGCAGGAAATTGAGTTACTGCTTTGATGGATGGCACTTTACCTGCAGCCTACCAGAAAGTTCTGCACTCCCAAAGGTCCTGATCTGAGAAAAGTGAGAGAACAAAGAGTTCAGACCCATTTCCATTGTGGGAAACCATCAGTATTTTTTCATAAAAGGCAAAGAAAAATATCAACACCTGTGTCCTACCAGATTCCAGTTTAGGCAGATGCTTTTTGCCTGCCCATGTAGCTTTTAAAAGAATAAGTTGGAGAACCTGTTTGCTTGTGCAGGTCTTAGACTGAAATTTTGTTAGGTGCTCCTAAATAATGGATTAACAGGAGGTTCCAAGAGGGAACAACGACAGGCTCTGGTAAGAACAGGCACTACAGGGACTCCTCAGGACAAACCAGGTGCTCTCTCCAGGGTTACCCAGAAGCAGCTCCTCTGTCTTGGCCCACGTCCCACCCAACACCTTTGCACAGCAGAGCTTCCCTTGGCCACCAGCTCTTGGCTGCAGAACAGTCACACATGATGTCAGAGGCAAAAGCAGTGCTAGGTGCCCAAAAAGTGTGGACAGGAGTCCTCTGATTATTGAAAGATGCGAGTCTGAGCAAAGTGAGAAATTGCAGGTTAAACCCATTTAATGAGGACTCTGGCCCAAGATGCCCCACGTGTACAGGACGTGGTTTTCCAGGAGTGTGAGTGGGGCAGAAGCACAAAAAGCCAAGGAGGTGCCTCTAAACAGGATGGCAAATGGGGCTGCTCCCAGTTAACAAATGTTACACAAATAATGTGTCGAGGCTAGGCAAACACGAAGGAAACCCCAATGTATTCCCTGTTCAGCAGGTATCTCTTTTCTGATGGAGTCAAATTTGTCATAGTTCTGAAAAAAACCCAAAGGTCTTTGCCCCACTTCATTGTATTTGAGAACTGATCGTCCCTCTTATGGGGGAAATAAGATTTACAACTCAGCTAAGTTCCAGTCCAAGAGGCTGCCCAAGCCCTGAACTGTGGCTGCTCAGCAAGGCCTGGACTCAGGCCATGAGCGCTTTTATTATAGGAGATTTAAATCACCTTAACCTTCACGCACTGTGGCAGCGTGTGAGCAGGGGAACGGGGCTGCTCTGTGCTGGTCCCAGAGCTGGCCCAGCAGATCACACAGCAGAGGTGACACCGAGCCTGGGAGCGAATGCCCACATTTGTACCTGCCCCGTGCCAGGGTGAAGGGTGGGAAACCAGCACCGGGGTGCCACAGGAACAGAATGACCAGGGCAGCTCCAGCACCCGCTGGGAAGAGCATAAGCAAACCGTAAAACACAAGGCAGACAAAACATCTGGCAGCTGCTTCAAATAGTTTTCTGTCTGAAGGGCAGACAAGCCTGCAATAGTTTCGAATGAAAACATGTGCAAAGGCAGGATCAGTGCTTCAGTGTGTTTTGTGCAAGCATTGAATGAGTTTTGTTCCTTTCAGCGCTGTTTTGTAAGCCAAGAAAGGCTGTGCTTTAGGTTAGGTTTTTAATTTTAATAAACTTTACTAAATAAATCACTATATTTCCTTCTCCAGTCAAATGCAACTTTGGCATAAGATCAACAGCATTAGCTCTGCATAGGAAGTGTGTGGGAGAGAAGAGGGGCAGTATGCTAGGAAATGTTTTTCGTAATTGTCTTACCTTATGCAGGAGAAAAGGTGTGACTGCCAAAATCAGTTCTTAAAAGAATGACGCACGTTCTTTCAAGTTCCCACATCTCAGGCCCAGGGAAAGGGAAAATTGCCTTGATACTGGCAAAGGACTTGACAGGTACAGACTGGTGGCTGGGCTCCAACAGGGAAGTTGTTTGAGCTCAGAAATAAATTCTCAGTCCTGCAGACAAAGGAGAGAGTTGGCAGTTGTCTTCCCCCCGTCCGAGTTTTCCTGTCCTGACATTGTCACAGCTTTGATGAAGATCCACAGGCACAAGTTTGTGCAGGAGAGTAACCTGCACCCAGGACAGGCTTCCCTTTTGAGAGGAATGTGACGAGACTGCTACGGAAGGATGACATATTTCCTTATCAGCTACTAAACTCCTCCACCGAGCACTTCCCCCCTTGCACACTTCTCTAGACACAAATTACTTTCACCAAAGCCTCAACTTCCAGGAAGAAACAAAAGCTCCTCCACTGCTTGTCCAGAGCACCAGGATGTCAAGGTTCTCTGCAGAGTGGCCCCAGCCCTGCTGCAGCACAGGCAAGGCAACAGCAGGCAGGCTGTCGAGGCCAGGAGCCTCCTAAAAAATGTAGGAACAGTTCCATGTGCGCAAACGTGATGAGTCAGCAGCAGCAGGACGATGAGATGCTGGCAGGGCAGCAGGGGTGGCTTTCAAGGCAGTCCTGACACAAGCAGAACTTGCAGCTTTTACTGCTGCTCACAGAGATCTGCCTGCCACGATGCCAGGGCTGGGACGGAGGCAAGAATAGCAGGGCACCAGAGCACCACTGATTTATTAGGACTTGCTAATCTGTGATATCATTTGTTGATTCCATCAGGTCCAATCCCCATCTCATGACTTCCTCCCCTGTTGCCATGGCACTGTACATAAACACTGCAGGCTCCCAGCCCTGAGCAGGTCATTTGTTTCAAATATTCCATGCAGCTGGAACACAAGCCTGTTTGGGTGTCTGGAGCGGAGCATGAACTAATTCCTCAGTTTTCTGCACCCGCCCCACCTTCTGCACCCTCCCAGCACCCTCCAGCCACACTCCCAGCCCTGACTGCAAGGGAAAGGGAAGGGGAAGAGGCCCTGGGCAGAAACAGGCACAAAGTAGGAGTTTCACTGAAGTCCTCTGCTACCTGCAGCAAACCAGAAGTGTGATTGCTGAATATGCTGGATATTGAGGCTCAGGATCTACAAACCCTTGTCTTAATCATGTGGTTTTCCCACATGTAAGAGGCACACAAAATTAAAAAAAAAAAAAATCTTGCCCTGACTAGAGACAAGAAAGCACTTGCCTTTTTTTGAGCTCTCCATCCCCACTACCCCTATTAGGCAGTTCTCAGGCTGTAGCTGAGCCTCAGATGTTGCAGTGTGCGTGTGTGAACTGGTTAAATGATTTGGCTTCCTCACACACCTTGGTGGCTGCAGGGAAGACAGAGAAGGGTGTGGACAGGAGGGGGACTTCGAGCCTTCATCATCATGGACAAAAGCATCACCACACTTCCAGTCACTTTGGAGAGGCTGAACCTCACTGCTGACACAATGAGAAGCATCTCTGTGTTGCACAGGAAGGTGACTGAAGGCACAACCAACAGGCAAACAGCTTAAAATCAGCTGTAAACCAAGTTCCATCAGGAACCCAAGGCTGCCTCATCACAGATTCTATTCAGCTCCATCTCTGAGGCACGAGTGGCAGCTGCACACACTCTCAGGTTACCACACCCTGCCACCCTGCACCCAGAGCTGCAGCCTGCCCTCCATCTGTACACACCTTTTAAAGGCCAGCTTTAAACTGTTATTCTTCCAAGCAGAGATAAGGCCACAACAGCCCTTGCTCTGCCTGTTTGGGCAGGCTTCCTGGGGATAAACTCACTGCTCATGCAGAAACAAAGTAAAATGAAATCCGATCATTTCATGCAAATAAAGCCCTTCACCAAGTAATATTTAATAAAGTTTATTAGGTTACTGAGTATTATCTACAGTCATAAAATAGAAAGAATTTTAAACTGTACAAAGTGATGTCCCGGTGAAGTGAGGAGAGATGGAAATGAGGGAGCACAAAGAGCATCAGAAGTAGGGAGAACACAGCTACTTCCCTGGAGTTCTGGAAGACACTGGTTCAAGTTGAAGGCAACCAAGTAGGGCTCCACACACATTGAATTTTGTGTCCCACCCTGCAACAGAAACTAGTACAAACCCCTACATTGGAAAAAAAGTCATATAATATTAGAATAAAAAAGGGGCTCATCACACCCCACCCAGTCTTGGCACCAACTCTGTGCTTTAAAAAATATACTATGCAAGTAGTTTATTTTCAAAAAGGTACCCTACAGCAGCTGTTTAAAACATGTTCTTATACATACATCACAAATATATATATTAACATTTTCAACAACTAAACTCATTTGTACCTACACAAAACTGAAGGAATAACTCAAAAGAAAAAAAAAAAACAACAAACCAATCTCACAAACATTTTTCAAGAAAAAAACACAAAGAAATGTGCAAAATAACCCCAGAAAGGCAGCACAGTAACCTGTGGAGAGGTCAAGAGAGCAGCTCCTGCTAATAAAGGAGTGTCATCCTCTTTACTTGGCTACTGAGGATCTATTTGGGATGTGCTGATTTTGCCTGAATTGCTTGTCCTGTTTATTGCAGTTCTCTCCTGCCCCCCAGCTCTGGAGAGGTTCAGTTTCTTCTCGCTGTGCCTGAAGATCAGCCCCTGGCCCCCGTGAAGTCCCCCCAAAGTTCCACCCCGCAGCAATCCCCTCCTGGGCTCCTCACCTGCTGATGGCACTTCTGCAGCCACCCTGTGACCCCTCCTCTGGGACAACCTCCCACCCCCAGCGAGGCAGAGAGACCATTCCTGCTGCAGAGTTAAGTGGAGATTAAGCTGCTCTGTGACAGAACAAAGCCTGGTTTGGATGAATTTAAGCAGCTTATCCAAGAAGAGCATTCCCTAGCAGTGCCATTAGAGAAACATTAATGTTTCTCTCAAGCCTCAGCACGGAACAGGGGGCAGAGCTCAGGGGACAGCACCTGCAGCTGTGTGACAGAGCTCATACAGATGGTCTCTCCCTTCCCTGTTCCCACATCAGCCAGGAATCCCAGAGCAAAAGCTGCAGTTTTCAGTCAGGAAGGAGGCGTGTGAAGACACAGCCTGACTGCAAAATCAACTGAGTCAAACCCACTAGGAGGAGGCAGAGCAGAGGATGCGGCAGGAGAAGCAATGGTCAAACAAGAAAGCTGTGAAGAAACCTGTGAAACAGCAATAGAGCAGGGTGAGAAGCCCCAGCACAGATACAGACATCAGCAACATAACCACCTTCTCCAAATTAAGAACTGTCCTGGTGGAAGGGTTCTTGGTTTTGGTGTTTCAGGGCTTGGGGTTGTACTTTTCATCTTTTGGCTTTTGGAAACTCATCAATTAATTCTTTGTGGTATTCCAGACTCTTTCCAACTCTGCTGGCCATCCTGAGCCTTTCCATTCTTAGAACCTGGTCTTAACCTTTCTATTCCCAATGCCTCCTCTTTCCCCAAATTATGTTTTTATTCTTACTTTTATCCTTTTATTACCATTCTTCCCTTTAGCTGGTACAGAAAAATCACCCCCTCCGAGGCCCTCAAACCCAAAGGATGCAGCACAGCCTTTTCCCAGGAGGAGCAGGGAAGCACAGAGCCCCTGTAAATGTTCCTTTTGTAAGTGTGCTGGGGAAGTGACTTCCAAGGAACAAAGCACTCGGCTGTGAAACAAGCATTGCTTGAGAGCTCGCCAGGAAGGGCACGTGGAGGCTGAAGCAGTGGCAGGAATACTTTGGCCGAGGAGCTCCAGGAGTGGTGATGACACGAGGGTGGAGAGCCCAGTGCTCGGCGGGGCAGCTCCCATCCATTGCCTTGGTTCCACCTCTGTCCTGGAGCACGAGGGTCATTGGTAGAGCAGGTAACTCTTGAGGGAGGCTGGCAGGGGCAGGGTGGGGATCTCAGTCAGTCTGTCCTTGCCCAGGGCAAGCCTCACAGCTCGCCGGCACAAGTCCATCAGGGGCAGTGGTTCAGCTGGGAAAAGAGACCCAAGACATTAACAGCCCAGCCCACAAGGTACACATTCACTCTGCTGCCTCTAAAAACCCCCCAGGAAACACTGAGCAAGAGAAGTGAATGCCTGGCATGTCTGCAGCACCTGAGCCATTCAGCAGCCTCAGCTCATCACATACACCAGCAGAGCATGAGGTTTCTGTAGGCTATTTAAGCCATACATGTGTGAATGAAACAATCCTAGAATGCCAACTGCAAGTTTCCTCCTCTGCAATTCCATTCATTCCAGTCAGAACACATCTTCCAGCTCGTGCCTCTTACTGCAGTATCCAGAAACTTTTGTAAGAGTCTCTGAAGTAAAAGTCTGCAGCAGCCAGAGCATCATGTGGTCTGGGCACCCAGAAAGCACCGTGATTTATCTCATACAGGAGGGTAACAGCTGTCAGCCCCTCCATTTATACTCCACAGTTCTCATGAAAAACAAAGCCATCTGTCAAAGCTTCGTGTTACTGCTTGCACCATGACATTTTCCACTAGAGGATTCCCTCCTGTGTCACAAGCCCGGGAAGGATACAAGCCTTTGGCTATCTTTTTCTGCATCCTGTACTTAAAACCCTGAACAAGATAATACAAGTTTTTCAGGAATGGCACACGGGGCCCTTTGGTGCTGAGGAGTCACTCACAAGACAGAGGGGACTGAGGTCAAAGCCAGAGCTCACGCATCCCAGCTGCACAGGAGGCAGATTCACATCAGTTCCTCACAGCCTCTGCTGCTGAGCCTGTCAAAGCTCACCTTGACACTGCTCAAACCTAAGGGGTTTTCCTGCCCCCAGAGGGGGCTGACAGACATCCCAAAGCAGATAACTGGACATCCTTCTGTTGCCTGAGGGCTCTGCCTGCACCATTAGAAAGCTTCCTTTACTTGGGCTGAACACCTAAAAGCACCCACAGGCACCGAATGAGTTTGGCTGAGAAGCTGCAGTTTTCAGTAACTCTGACAGCTGCCTACAGCTCCAGCTTCTACTGCTACATGCCAAATTAATCTGACTGTTCACACAGCTTCCCAAGCCCCACCATTTACCACACACGTTCTGTGTCACAAGGAAGACACAGCTGCACCCAGCCCTTGTCTGCTCGTGACCCATTCCAGGATCCGTGCTGCCCCTTCCACAGGGACGGGTTCCTGCAGCAGGCTGCACCTCTCTGTCCTGGCTGTGACACTGCCAAAGAGGCCCGTTACTGGCAGCTCTCCTTTGGCACTTCCCAGAGTAGCTTATTCTTAAACCACTGGGGCACAAACTCGCTGCATTCAGCCTGCCCCAATTCCTGCTCTGCACAGAGATAGCTGGGACAGAGGCACTGCCCAGCCAGCATCCCTGGGGACAAGGGCCTGACCTTCAGAGCCTTCAGATACTCACAGAACAAATACATTTCAGTTTAGTGGCCTTAAAAGGAGAAGATCTTCCACGGAGATTAAGATTTGTCCTCACCCAGTTTGCACTGATAACCCAGTCTGACAGGAGACCAAAAGAGAAAGCGCACACATATCTGACCTCTTTCCATTCACAAGCACCACAATCACTGGACAGTGTTGCTATTGAATGCTCAGAAGTGGTTAGAGCCAGACACCTTCTTTCTATCTGTGCCAAAATAGCATCCCGTCACTGCTGGCCTGGTGCCCACAATTCACTCCTTAGCTGAGAGCACATTACAACCAAATCCAATCCTGGAGGTGGCCGTTTCCTTGCTAAGTGCAGCTCGGTGCCAGCAATTCCACAGACTTGCTGGCTTCGAGTGGAGCTGCAGGTTTTGGCTTTGACCCTCCAGCAAAACCTGGTTCCTGGAGCTGCTGACATTCTTCAAGCTGTTGTGGCAGAAAGAGCTGCGCTTTCTTTGGGTGAGAAAATGCTCTGCCAAGCGCTCTCTGTTTGGTCTTGCAGAGCTGAAGCGTATGTCTCAAAGCACTTGCAGATTTTGCTCCTGCCCCTTTGCAAGGCTCTCCTGGTTATTCTGACAGCTCAGTTTTCCCGGTGCCTGGTGGCAGCTTTGTTGCACCCAGGGTTTACCAATGCTGGGCCAGCATTAGGACACCTCCAGCACAAACAGAAGAGCCCAATATGCTACAGCCCTTGGGCAGACACTGTTCTGGAATGCAGGGGAAACTACTCTTCATACCAATACTGCCAAATTTATTTCACTAGCAACATAAATCCAGATTTTAATCCACTTCCTTCACCTCTCTCCTCCACCCTACCCAGAGGACTGAGTCACAGTCTGGCCTCATGGGGACTTCTGACTATGAGAGATAACATACTTTAGCACATTTGGACAGCCAAATTTATTACTAAGCTTAGCTAGAGATTGATGTGCCTGTTAGTAAAAGGCCTGGCATGCAAGTTGGGCTGACTACAGCATCCAGCCCTTTGCTAGAAACGAGCACACCCTGCTCTGAGAGAGGCAGGGAAGGGAGCTACTCATCTGAAAGATGAAAAACATTCCCATTTTCTTAGATAGGGACAGATTTTCCCATTCTTGCCTGCAAGGGATTTTAAAAATCCCTTCATTATCCATTTAAGGAAGGGGATTGTCTCAGAGATTGTTTTCTGTAAAGAGACACCAGGATTCCAGTGCCAGTAGTGCAACTGTCAGAAGAATGTTCCTGCTGCTCCTATGGTAGCAATACAAGGTTTCCCACCTCTAGCTGGACTACTGGCATCACCTTCTCCCCCCAAACCACCTCCCCAAGCCCTGCCTGCTCGCTGCAGTGCCTTGGTGACAGCCCAGGTGTGCAGTCAGACAGACTTTGTGCATTTGCCATCGAGGATTCAGAGCTGGACCCAGCAACCCTTGTGCTGACACCAATCCTCACCTCTCCGGAAAGAGGAAAACCCTCCCCAGGATGGCCCAGCAGGGGCAGCCACTGGCCCGTGCTGCCAGACCCAGCACAGGTGTCATACTCACGGTCAAGTCCGTTCAAGTAGCACATCCGAATTTCACAGTGGCCCCACACCGCGCTCACCACTGGGTAGAGTTTTTTCCCTTTGAGTCCTCGAAAGGCAACCCCCATGTACTGCCCGTCCACAATGAAGCTCAGTGTCCCATCGTCCATGTCCAGAACCACCAGGAAGGAGTCGGGCACGATGAAAGTCTCGTCCGGTTCTAGGAAGGCGGGGTAGGTTTTGCTGGGCTGGTTCTTGCCGTCGTGGTAGAGTCTGTTGCGCCCCAGGTCCCAGCCCCAGGACTCGTGGTTGTTCCCCACGAGCGTCGTGTAGCCCACGGAGTGCAGGGGGGCCTCTGCAGTGGCCACCCCGACCACGGCATGGGTGCCCCGCTGGCGCATGGCCCACGTGATCTGCCACACGTGCAGTCCCCGCGTGTAGCCCACCTTGCCCCTGATGGCATCTGTGCTCTGGGCCACCGGATGCCGGTGAAATATGAGTTTGTCGTCCTCTTTCACAAACACATTCAGCGAGCGGTCGTCGTTGTTCCACGAATGCAGCAACTGCACTTCGTAGGACACCGGAGGCATGTCCAGCAGCAGGTCCAGCCGGGTGGGTTTGCTGTAGTCCAGTCCTTGGAGCTCCTGTTTCAATGGCCGGTATACAGGGTCCCTCATATCCACAGTCTTTATCCCACCTGTGACCTTCTGACCCATTGTGTGTCCTGATTCCGCCTCTTTACAGGCTCATCGATTTACCTGGCAGCTTCTGCTGTCATTCAGCCCTGCACAAAAGGTTGCCAGGAGACTTTGTCAAGATGTGCTCCACTCAGT
The DNA here is from genome assembly GCA_013397755.1 of Cnemophilus loriae. NCBI lineage: Eukaryota > Metazoa > Chordata > Aves > Passeriformes > Corvidae > Cnemophilus > Cnemophilus loriae. The sequence continues at coordinate 231,236 of VZTF01007037.1, read as the reverse complement.
ATTGCCTAATGTACGGAAAGAAAAACAAGAGACAAGTTAAATATTAGCACATTCAGCCTTGTGTGCCACACTCAGAGCACAGCATTCATCTGTTTATCCCAACAACGTGTGCTTCCTTCCCACCAGCACGGAAGGCTTGCACAGATCAGCTGCCCACTGATACAGGGTTGAGGAGATAATTCTCTTCAACTAAAGCTTTGCTGAGTACCTTGGAGGCCTGACTGCAAGTCCAAACCAGCAGACAAAAGCTGCTGGGTCCAGCCTTGGGGGACACTCATTCCAGCAGCTCCTGGCCCCTCTGAACCCCTGCAGCCAAGGGCCAGATAAACCTGCTGTCTGCTTTGTCTCAAGCTGGGGCAGCTTCTCTTCTCCAAGAGGAAAAAAAATCCCTAGTTTCAGTTGCAGAGTCCAGGGGGAGGAGCAAGATTCTTCTCACAGTTTAGCAGTTTTCCTTCCAGATTGCAGAGAAACCTCTGAAATGTTTAAGCCAGCTTGGCCAGAGATCCTCGCTCACTCTGCGCACCTCTCCTCCAGCACTGCATCCACTGAAGTGTCTCTGCTCTCACTCAGCAACACAAACAACCCTCTGTCACACAGCTGCCAAACTGGGGGCAGCTATTAGGAGAATTAGAAGTGGGAGGGGTGCAAACGAGCTTTCTAAGAAAAAAAAGTGTTATTTTAACATTTCCTGAAGTGAGGCAATCATGCAGCACTCCTGCCAGCTACAGTCACAACACTTACTCACAACCAAGGACCTCATCTGGCATAGAACATAGAACATGAATCAGATCTGGTTTAAAAATAAGATTACTGGACATCAGCAAGGCTTCAGCTAGACGGTGAACAGGGAAGGCTCTCGTATGTTCTGGGTTAGGGGTGAATTCAGCAGCTTCCCTACAGGTTTTTACTACTAGTCCAAGGTATGCCATTGGCACAGTGAGCTAAATCCCCATTCTTAAGTAACAAGAGTACCTTTTCTTTCCTTACCCACTTTTTAAAAAATCATGGATGGAGAGGAAAACACCCAAGATTCTTTAAAAGTCACATCCCAATGCACAGGCTGCAGTACAGCTATTTCAAACTATTCAGGGACCTCAGATGTTGGGCAGTGCCAGACAGAAGATGCCACTTACATAGGCCCAGTCATGTTATCAGCTGCTGAGATGGCCACAACATCCTGGAAGTTAAATAAATACCATCCACAACATCCAAACAGATCCTGGACCGTGTAAGCCGGCTGGTCAACAGCTGAAAACCAGCAAGGGACAGCAAAAGCAGCTGAGGGGGGGCAGTCACTGCATGCCAGTGCATCACCCTCCCTCCCACAAGCCATGATTTAGCTGCTGTGCCCCACAGCTCATGCCTGGGCCCACGTGTTTCCATGGCTCACAGGCACTTCAGCCCCTGAGGGCACAGCTCCCTGGCTCTCTAAGCCTGAGGAACAGCAGTAGCTCAAACCAAGGGATCCCAAGAACCAGCCAAAACAGACATTAGCTGAGCTTCCCTGGGAGAGGCACATTAATGCTGACCCAAAGCAATAATTTTTAAAAAGCTTCAGTGTAAGCAGTTTGCTCAGGCTGGGATAAAACCCATCAGGCTGCTGAGACAGAACAGGTGGTGCTCTGCAGAAAGCTCCAGGTGAACTCCCTGGCATTCCAAGGCCTGTGGCACATGGACAAGGGACTGGCAAGGCACACGTGGAAGTCCATAGGCAAACTCAGCTGTTGGAATTTTGATTAGGATAAGGGAACAAAACATTGGCAGAGGGAGGAGAGGCAGAGATTTCCTGTGCAGTACATGTGAGAACATAGCATAGGAAACAAGAAGCAAAACAAAGCAGACTGCAGGAGTACTGGTGCAGAGCTCTTTGAAGCACAAAATACTCAAGAGAAGTGAGGGAACACAACTGTGCTCTTCATTAGCAAAACAATGCCCTGTCCATTTTGGTTTTTTGCCTTTTGCCAACATAAGCTTCATCCTATTTCTCTGAGGCTGCTGCCCCAGAAAGGGAATCAGCCCAGTGAAGGACAGCAGGGACTCCTGAAGCCCATGGGGCAGGACAGCCCTCACTGCCTGCTCTGCTCCAAGAGCAGATTGCTGACCACTCATCACTAACGTTGGTTAGGACTCTTTCCCAGGCACACTGTTAACAGCAGATGAAAGACAACGGCAAGAATAAAGAGAAAAGGAGAAAGAAAGGAAAAAGATTGAAACAAAGGGTCGATCAGAGTGAGAGCAGGTCAGGTACCGAGCACCCCATGCCAAGATTTAAGTGCAATACGGCTCCTTATGGGGGCAAGGCAATAATTCCTGCTCACAGCTGGCTCTGCTGTTCCTGGCACCGGTCTGGTCTAGAACTGCAGAGTGGCACCTTGCCCTGCAGTCAGGAACACAATTATGCCCTCATTTTTTAAAAGCAAAAGCCTCTTCATGCACAAGACAATACAGGCACTTTCCCCACAGCAGGAGAGAGACAGAAAGGCTCATCCTGTTAAATTAATGGATTAATGCCCTGGGCAGCTTGATATGAGACACAGCCAGCCATAAATGAAGAGATACGCTGGGGAATGAGCTGCTTCAAAACCTTTGAACTGCTACAGGTTTAAGTACAAATGTAAACACTGAAAGTGCTTTTATCTATCTTATCAACAGCTCAGGTTTGCTGCAACTCTGCTCTGCTTTACCAACACGAGCTCATCCCCATAATGCTCAGTCGTGCTCCCATGCTATTTTCAGTTCTATTGTTAACCTTCTGGGCTTAAAAACTGTGGAATGAAATTCTAAGGGTGTCTCAGAGAGAAGTATTCACTGCTGTTTTCAGTGAGAATTAGACCTCCCTTCCATTTAGCTGTTCAGAGCGAGCAGTCAGTTCACCGTACTACAAGGATGTGCCAGGTCACAAAACAACTGCTTGCTGCAAACAGATCAAGGCAGGAGACAGCAAAGACATTTAAATGGAAGGCAGAGTCCCTGCTGTTAAACAAGGAGAACTCAGCTCTGCAAGTAAGACACTGCACATAGCAGAGCTGCTGTCCAGCTGCTCTTGCAGTTCAGAAACTCGCGGCTCCTCACAGGTCCTCCCTTGCTCTGCACCTACAGGACACCTGTCTGGAGCATCAACAACACCACAGGAAGGATCCTAAACTCCTTGATTCCTGGTCCAGTTTTACTTTATGTCTTCAAGTCAGTTTGCTGTGGCTTTATCTCCTCCCCATAATATTCATTAGGTGTACTTCTATAGATAAGAGGCCAAACCTTTAAACACCTTGCAGGCTCTGGGTGCTCTGCAGACAATGAATCAGAGCCCTGCCCTAGAGATTTCCAGCCCGGAACACACCTCAGGAGAAGAAAATATATATATTGCACATGGTCACTGACTTGCTTACAGCTTCAGAACCTGAACTAAAAGATCCCAGACCAGTACCATGAATGAGACTAAAAAACCCACTGTAGTTTTGCACATGTTTCCATGATTTCGCTAGAAAAGCATAAGGAAAACCTGGTTAATTTTCTTGGGCTGAATGTTCCTCCTGCAAGCCAATAGCCAAAGGAGTCCCACTACTCCCAGCTTGCTGGCTCACCTGCTAGCAGGTAGGTATGTGCCCAGCCAGCACGTCAGAAACCCCACAAATACCCTTGACAGTGCCTTCCCTGCTTTAGAACTGCTTCCACACCAGGGATTTCCCCCTCCTCCCCTGGTGGGGCTGAGAACAGACCCCTTGATCACAGAGATATTCAGTGCAACCAAGCTGAAAGCCGAGGTGGATCAGCAATGCTACAGCACACCTTAAGTGGGGTGAAGAGGGAAGAACTAATGTCCCTCTAACAGCATCCAAACTTCAGCCTGAAAGAGCCAGGACACTCGATTTTCCCTGGTGTTAATTCTGAGCATCACAAACACAGCGGGTGACCTGCAGAACCTGGTGCAGGCAGGCTGGGGCACCCGGCCCAGTGCTGATGCAAGCACTTCACCAGCATTCTGGCCTCAGCACCCTCCTCACCCTCTAAACACCCGTCAAACCCATGGGAAAAAGCAAGCTCACCTCTGCTGTTGGAGCTCTCCAGTGCTGTGTTAGCAGAGACCAGGCAGCCACAGCAGAGATGACAGGAACGACTGCACCAACAACATGGTCAGAGCCAGTTTCGGAGTGTTGCAACTCCGCTGGGATCAGGACTGGGCAGGCAACCCTCGTTGCATAGCAATGGTTTTGGCAGCCTCACGGCCGCCTTGCCCCACATGGAGAAGGTTGCCAAAGGGGCAACTTGCTCGGCCCCACCTCCTGAGGAGCAGCAGCAGCTTGGCTCAGCAGGTTCAGCTGCTGGCAGGGCTCCGTGGCCTCCGCAGAAAGTGAAACTGCACTCCCAGATCACGAGAGGTTGGGCAAGAACCAACCAAGAAAGGTGGCACGTGTCCCAGCAAACAGCAAAAGGGAAAATCCTCCAGCAGAGCAAGAGGCCCCTGACGAGTCACTGCGCTGGAGATACGTCAGGATGGGGAGAACAAGTCACTCGGGGTTTGGCAGGGCTCGACCTGCCTGGGCTACCAGGGTAACACCCGCCCTGCTGAGCAAACAGCCCCGTTCATCCCCCAGGCAGGCACCAAGGGGCAGCTGGCACAGCAAGCCCACCCTGACCCCGCAGGGAAGGCTCCTGCCCGAGGAAGCCAGGAGCAGGTCACTGCACAGCACTGCCAGGACTCGCACCCACCGAGAATCAGCTTGTCTGAGTGAGCACAGCGCGCTCTCACTCCTCGCCTTGGGATGATTCAGGCAGCTTCTGCTGAAGTTATCTGGCTATTTCTGCAATGCTGAAGGCAGCATGCCCTCTTACACCATCTCTCCAGTGTCTGGGTCTCCAAAAGAACGCACTGAGGTTACTCAGAGCAGCACATGTGAGTAAACGAAAACCTGAAGTAACAACCACCACCCATCCTCAACCAAGCCACTTACTAGACACCAACTTAAACAACTTCCACTGTCCACCTACCCAGCCAGTTCCTGTTAACTACAGTGCTGCATAATCTGGCAGAAAATAATTCTAAGCAACAGGAGAGTTTACTTTGAGAGGCATTTTTAATGATGGAAGCAACTCAGAAGCAGTTCCAGAAGTTTGTGCCAGACATCTTCTCTCCCATTGAAGGCAGGTCACAAACAAGCAATTTTGGTTGCAGAGAAAAGGCATTTCTTTAAATGAAACAAGTGACCTCAGGCTGGTTTTTCTCACAGAGGAAGTTTAGTGGATGTTTCAAAGGTCATTAGGCTCCTTCCAGCTCTGCATAAGGTCACTCATGAATGTCAGCTGCATGTTAAAGCCCAGGCACAAATCAAGACTCTTTAAAATAGCTTCTCACAGGCAGATTGCAGTCATTTGCCTGCAACAATTATGTTCTTGGCATGAGGCACAGCTGGTCCAGCTTCCTATGGCCAACCCACTTCGGCCAGCACCCTCAAGCAGTTCTTCTGTCCCTTTTCCAAAGCTACCTTGCAGAAGTTTTGGCCTGGGTGTTCTGAGGACAGCAGCAGCATTAGGAAGCTCTGCAGGTTAAACAATTACTGCTGCTGAGTCCAGGCCTCTGCATCACCCGCAGCACAGTCGCTCCTTACCCTGCTCTGATGTGTCCATTTCCTTCCCACACTTACTCATAGTCTGTGGCCTTTGCAGACCAAGTCAGGACAAGGAGATGCTGGCTGCAAACAGTTCATTTACCGGTGCTGTAACTCACAGATGTTAAAAGGACTTGAGCAATTTGCTCTTTTTTCAGCACGTTAGTTGTAGAACGGGAATTTACTCCGAACACACGCCCCTGACACTGCAGAGCTCTTCCACACAGGCACACCAAGCCCCGGGCTGCAGAGTGAGCAGCACTACGTGGCATAAGGAGGGTTGGTGAGTTGGCCACGGGGCCTGAGAGAAGCCATGGTGGAGTATTCACAGACAGCAGCTGGTGAACAGGCCAGGACCCAGCAAGTGAAGCTCTTCTCACAGCATGCAGGATGGAGCCCGGGTTTACCATCCCACACTGAAGTGACAGCTCTGTGTCACAGCCAAACACTGAGAAATCCAGCCAGAGTCCCTTCCCATGTCCCACATTTGCAGCTGCAGCACTGACCTTCCTTACACCTCTCCCCTTTGCTCCTCTCCAGCTTCCTGCTGGTCCAGAATATCTGCTTGCAGCCAACTGGTGAAGTGCTATTTTCCAGAAGCAACTCTGAACTCCGTGTCGTAGCAAGTGTTCACAGGCAGCTGTCACCTCCAAGACTGACCTGATGGACTTGGGTTCCAGGTACAATTCAGCACCTGAATCGTGCTTGGTGCCACAAAAGAGATTGTCACCTGTTCGGGTGTCAGCCAGGTCACCTGGCAGTCCAGCCATTCACCTGAGGCTCCCAAGGTAACAATACACAGTGAATTGCAGACATCCCTTGCTGTCAGTGCAGGAGCTGGGGACAGGTTACGGTGGGAGGACACTGATGCTGATGATCAGAGGTGTCAGGCTCAGCTTTGTGCCACAGAGCTGCACTGCGGAGAATTCTTTGGGAGGAAACAGCAGAACAGCTGTGGTTTGGCAGCTCGGTCTGAGCAGAGACAGCACCTGTCCATGGGGCAAAAGGCACAGACTTCTCACAGTTCCAGTTTCTTTAGATGTACCCAAGAGATGTCTCTGTAACCTGCTTGCAGACTAAGTGCCATCAGAAATAAGTCACATAAGAGGCAAGAAGAAAGGTCACAGGCAACCTTTGTTCACATGTCCAGAGGTTCCCCTCCCTTACACCTTTGTACCTGTCCAGCCACCTTCAGCTGATTTTCCATTTGTTACTGAGACTCTGCATGTGAACAAGCACTGCTCCCAGAAGAAGCCTTACAACCCTTTCAGGCTGAAATCTATGCTTGGCACATTTCAAATACAACCCCCCCAGTTTTATAACCAAGCAGCACTTGAAAGGCCTGGTCAAGCTGTCATGCTTGCCTCATGTTTTTCCCTCCAGCACCGGAGCCATTTGATAGGCTGCATTTAGAGAGGCATTTCCTCCACAACTAAGCCACCATAAATTTTAAATAATAGATGTTTATGTTCAGAACTATTTGCATTAAAGAAGCCCACATAATCCAGAATAAACCCCCCCACCCTTGCACAAGAACTCCCTGCTTTTTGTTATTTCCCCACTTAATTTGCAGCCTACACTGCCCACTGTCCATCCCTCATCTCTGTTTAAGTACCTGGATTCATTCATTTGTCTGATAATGAGGGGAGAAGTGAGTGGAAAGAATGAAGTTTGATGTTTCTACCTCTGCCCAGTTTCCACTCCTGTATCAAAAGCACTTTTTTGGCTATGACTGTGAGATTGGCCAATACCACAACTCATCAGGACAACAATTTTGATAACAAAGCACTGCTTTCCCCTAAAAACAGTTCATGAATCACTGTGGTTTTTTGCTAGCAGCAGCTGCATTAAAAGAAATCCATGTTCTCAGCAGTCACCCACCAGAACTCCCCTTCTGCCTCCTTGCTAGGTGACAGCAGGGCACAGCAAAGAGACTTTCTCAAACACATGGCCTGGAAATGTCCACAGTGGACTGTGAGGATTTCAATCCCTGTTCCCAAAGGCAATACAATACACTCTGTCAGGAGACACAGAACCCAGCAGGATTCCTTCTCTCAGGTAAACCATTTGTAGCTGGAGCTATTTTAATATTAAGGTTGTTCAGTTACTGTCTCTTCCTTTTTCATGTAAGGATGTCACAGGCACTGCTAACAGTAAAGCAAAAATCCCCACAACACAGCAGCTGCCAAGCACCAGATTACTCAGCCTGTTACCCTCAAATACGTTTATTGTGTCTGAAGCTTCAGCACATGTATTTACATCAACTACATCTCTGCCAGAGGGGAAGTTGTGCAAGTGTCTGGTACTGCTCATCACTACAGAAAAAGCATCGTTGAAATCTGGGCCATGTACAAGAAATAAATAATTCTTGGTCAATTGCAACAGAGTCTCCGCTCCCTCCAAGCGGATTCTTACAGCAGCAGGAACTGGATGCTGCTCTGATTCAGAGGCCAGAGCAGCACATCCAGCAAAATCAGGGCCTCCTGGTGCAGAACTGGAGTTACGCTCCATCCCTGCCTCCCTGGCACTCAGCTTGGGGAGCTTTGGCACAGCACCTCCCTGGATCTGCACCTCCCCTGTTTGGATGGTCAGCAGCAGCACCAGCCCGCCACAGCGGAGGAGAGACACTTGGCAAGAGGGAAAGATCCAAGGGCTGCACCCTTCTCACCCTCGCACATCACCTGCAGAGTGCTGGAGCAAAAGGTGAAGGTGAACAGCAGGACCACAGAGGATGCCACAAACTGCCTGTTACTGAGGAGATCCCAGGTCCCAGGTTCCGATACCCAAACACCGTTCAGTTCCTCCTCACAAAACCCCGCCTTGTCCCTGACATTTAAGGAAGCAAAAGTTAGATTTTCTTTCTCCTCCAGTTTCACATTTGCATCTCCAGCAACTCAGCTGGCATCCTTTTCCTCACGTTCAACAATCACAATCCATCCAAGCTCACCCCTTCCATCCCCCTTTTCACAGTCTGGGTTTAGTCAGAGCGTTGACCTCCCCTGTCACAGCAATCCCACCAGGCAGGAGGATGGATGCAGACTCCCACCCACCTGGCCACGTTTGCTGCTGTTTTCCAGGAAGGAAATAATCAAGTCCCTCAGGCAGGAGCTAATGAATTTCCTGAGTCTTTTCCACCTGATCAGACCCGTGACAATCAAATCATGAGACATAAGAGAATTCATTCTGTAATCCTGGAGCTGAATGCCTTGCACAGCTCCTGTGTCTCTACACATGGCCAGTCCTACAGCACAGGCCAGTCCATGCAGAGCTGAAGGGACAAGAAAAGGCAGGGAAGGATGCAGGGTAACAAGCACAACTTTTCCCTCACACTCTGTCCTACAGCTCCAAACCTGCCACCAGCAGCCCCTTGTCACCAGCAGTGTGCCCCAGCCTGCCCAGCACATCTCCCTGCACCCTTTCACCACCAGGGCACGAGATAAAGTTAATTGTGCTCCTCTGAGCTTTCACTAGCCCTGTGCCTCTCTAGTGAGGAGCTGACAGCCAACAGTCACACCAAGTGCCAAGCCAAGAAACTCTGCAGTTTGATACTTCATAAAACTGCTGGTTCATACCTTGTCTCACTGAACATCATGTAACAACCCTGGAAGGTGGAGAGCATGGCTGCTAAGGCCTTGGGCAGAACATCAGAGGCAAATTTTGTTTTCTATCTCACCAGTTTACTCTTGTAAACCTTCAAAACCAGGGACTGTGCAACCTCTGGGCAACCTGTTCCAAAGCTTGGCAAGCTTCATGGTGACAAAGCTTCTCGTACTTAGGGTTATGCATCTTCCTCCCTGTTCAAGTCATTCCAGTTACTTAACCAGCCAGTTTCAGGTTAAATTTTGTGTTAATTCTCAGGTCAAACAAATCCTAAACAAGTGAATTCCACCCCTTGTCCCAGGTGTTAGTGCCTTCATACCACACAGCAAATTACTCTAAGCAACACAAACATGGATTCAGTTCGCATGCCTCATTGTCTTACCTTGACACATGGAAAAACTCAGCATTCCTCTCTAATATTTACCCAGATCTCTTCATCCTCGGCTTCCTAAGTGTTGAAAAAAAAGGACTGAAGATGCATCCTCGTGTATGAAGACCCCGGTGGATCTTTCCCACTTTAAACTACAGATTCAGGTCCTTCCCGTCCTGAGGTCTGTGGAGAATGAGGGTGTCACCACTGAAGACAAAAGCCTCGCAAGAGGAGACAGCTGAGTCACTGAGGAAGTGACTTTTTTTCATACTATTTAGGAAACCATTCTGTTCACTTAGCAAAAGGATGTTTTCAGAAGTCAACACCCCTGCAATGCATCCAAAGCAGGAGCTCATCACACAGTCGTGGCAGGTTCTTTAAAGCAGAACCCCAGAGCCTGCCAGATTCTCCAGTGCCTCCAGCACCTGCCCATAGCCAAAAGCACCTGCCATGGTCTCCCTCAGTGAGTCTGGTAGTTCCAGGAGGTATTTCCCCTACTCTCACATGAGATCTTGGACCATGACCTGCACAGCAGACGTGCCTCTGCTGCATCAGACACTTCTTGTAACCTGCTAAATGATGACAACATCTTTTCTTCCATGCCCTGGCCACTGGCCAAGTCAGCCATGGCCGAAGTTTAGGAATTCTCCATTCCCTAAAGTCACCTGGTACATGAGCAAGGCTGTGGCTCAGCCTTAGCCATCGGTTGTCCTCCCTCTGAGGACAGGCAGGCTCCAACATCCCCCTTGGAAACAGCCCTCACATCAGCCCTTAGGAAGTATTGCAGGAACAGGGCTCGTCTTTTTAAGTGGAAAAGATGAAAGCCAAGAGCTGGATGCTCACATGAACCTCATGCTCAGTGCAAGTCTTTGAAGGCAGGAAGGCTGGGCAGGGCAGGGCGGGTTGGGAAAAACAATTCTGTCTGGCTAGAGGGGACAGACTGCCTCAGTGGCACGGCACAGGGTCTGAAGGGTCGTGTTCTCCTCACTCCTTCCTCGCTGCACCTCGAGCTGTGTGGCTGGCACCCTCTGACAGCTTCAGCCACACGCTGCGGCTGGAAGGAAAACAATCTGCACAAACACTCACACCAACGTCTGGCACCTCCTTCCCCGTGTGCAGCCTCCCCTCGGGCAGCTCAGCTTCATCTGCACCTCCCGCCCCAAAAGAAGCCACTGATGCTCCCAGGTAAGGAGGGATCTGCACGTTCACTTACAGCAAGCAGGGTTCAGGAGCTTCCGACTCTCAGATTTGTTTCCAAGGAACACAGAATTACCTCCAAGATAAAACCAGCAGTTTTATTATCAAAGTTAACTAGGTACTTTGCTTTGAAATACAGTTGCTTCCCCTGCATCAAAGGGCTGTTAATTTTAGTCTTGTAGCAAAAAAAAAAAAAAATTAGAAGAAATGAAAGCAGCATCTGCTTGGAAGAGATGAATGCAAGATAAAAGGTGTCTGTGACAGAACGCTGGCAGCAGCCTTATGTTTTCTATTCAAGTTTAATCTGGGAACAACAGCCACCCTTAAACATAACAAAAGCTGTGGAAAAACCCTTTCCAAATCCAACAACATAGCCAGAAGATGCAATTTCTCTTCTCCAGTTGCTGCAGCAGCCAGTTGAGATGAAGAGTCCAGACAAATCCAAGCTTGCTACACCAGGGTCACCCAGAACCTCGGCTTGCTCCACAACATCCCTGCTTTAGCTTCCAGTCCCTCCTTCCCCACCCAGGTCTCCACAGAAAAAGCAGTTTCCTAGAGCTCTCCCCCAGCAGAAGGACGCAGTCACACCACGGCAGGGCCCCTGCAGAACGTCTGGGCACGAACGGTTTGCAGGGCAGCCAGCAGAGCACGGAGAGCAGCACTGACGCCTCTCATGTGCCGGGACAGCCCGTTCTCTGCACAGGCTCCCGTCAGCACCACCGCTGCTGCAGTGGAAGAAGTGAAGCACGGATCCGCAGCCCCGCACTGAACAGCAGGGAGTGCGGAAAGCTGCTCCGTGTGACCTTTAAACCGTTCGAAACCGTCGGGCAGCCAGCACGGTGCACTCCGCCTGACCCAGCCCGCTGCCAGCCTCCACAAAGACGTGGTGTCCACCTCCCGCTCCTGAGGCAGCTGCCAGAAGCTGTGCAACTCAAACATTGGCTATAGGAGCAAAAACCCAAGGAAAGAGCTGGATAAACATGGAACAGACCAGTGCTGAGACATTTGTCAACATTCAGCAAACCGCTCCAGCAGCAGGCTCAGTAAGGTGAGCCCTCCAAGTCCAGGAACACACACCAGCAACAAGGGATGGCCAGCAGCTCTCAAATGCTGAGCTGGGAGGATATTCCTGGCAGACAGATTGCACAAGAGACAGCTCACACTGCCAGCTTTACTGGAACACACTCAGCAACTCCCCAAACAGAGCATGCTGGGACGATGCTTCACTGGATTTCTGACTTGTCATTAGCCAAAAAAGCTTAATGACATGGTTGGACTCTGTGTTTAGCTATAATTGACCTGGGACATCCCATAATTAGGAAGAGACACTGCACATCTCACTGGAGCTGGCAGCGAGTGCAGCCTCAGCGTGATGCAATGTTTTGCTTCCACCATCACCTGAAAGGGTCCCTGGAAATTGCTGTGGTGGTTTGAGATAGGCAGGGTGACCCAAACGCTTTGGCTGGCTTCTTAAACCATCCACCAAAAAGCTTCACAAAGCAGCAATTTTAAGAAGCCTTTCCAGCTTGCTTGCTGGAAGTTTTATCCCTGTAAAAGCTCAACGAGACAAATCGGATTTGAAAGTGCAGAGCGCGCCAAAACGAAGAGGATAAAAGCACATTATACAAACTGTGGCTGCAGGAATGCACATGCTGCTCTCAGAGGACATCTGCTCTGTAAGGTGGCCAGATATCCCAGAGCAACTTTTTCCTGGAAATAGCAATTGTGGTAATACAGAACAAATGTTTTTGCCAAAAACGGTGACCAAGACATGCGCTGCAGCATTGTTCACAGTAGCTTCACTACTGGTTCAAGTGGCACGGGGTGAAATCTGCCCCTTGGTCTTACTGGGACACACTCAGAAATTCATTCCGGAGCAACAGCTTCACAAGCTTGAACTCTGCAAATCAAGTGATATTTAAAGTGGCTTCCTCACCACCTCCAGTGTGCCAACACTCAGCTGCACCTCAAGGCACAACCTCCTGCAGGGGAGGAACGAGACGGCCACTTCTCAGAGTCTGAGGTCTGTTTGGTGGTGACAGGGAATGCTAAGATGGTTTTTATCCCTTCTGTTCCCACCTTCCAAACGCTCTGACACCACCACAGAAGCCTGAGTAAGCAGAGTCTGAAGAACATGCATGTCCTTCCTTCCCTCCCTCAGGCTTCTCAGCAGACTAAACTGTGGGTTTCCTCTCTAGAACAACAAAATTCCATACCTGTAATCAAGCCAACAGCCCTCTGCTGTGACTGTCCAGGCTTTGCCATCTGGGTCCTTTCCATTAAGGTGACCCATTGAAAAACCTCTCCAGTGGAGGAGACAAGGAACAGTGCGGCAGTCAGTGATGAAACACGCTCATGAGCTGCACTCCTGAGCCCTTATCTAGGCACTAAACAGCTGCCAGCACTTCCAGAGTTCAAAGGCAAGACAAAAGCTGTGCAGCCAACCTATCCTCCCAACATACCACAGCCATCACAGGTCCTCGTAAGTCAACATGCCTTCCAAGCAAGTGTTTAACATAAACATTTGTAGAGCCACTTAATTCCTGGTGAACCCAGCTATTTGATGTGGGCCACAGAAAGCTCCCATGACATCAATGGAAAGTTTCCAGTTAGAAAACCAGGTTTGAAACAGATTAACAGAAGTTAAGAAATAGAGACGAAGAAGCCTTGTAGAAACAGTCAAAAGATCTGTTCTTAAGCAAGATGCACTCAATATACTCAGGAACAAGCAGAAAAGAGAAGCTGCCTTGCTTTTTCAAAGTGTAGAGATCAAGAATAGCAGAGATAAGCCAGTTAGGTTGGCTGCTGTCTCCAGTGTGTAGGTTTCTGTCTTTTCTGAGGCTGCTCAGTCTCAGAGTATGTTCAGCTGTTTCTTGGCTGCTGCTGAAGTTCTTATTCCTCCTTTTGAGGACGCTGGACGGCTTGGCCAGGACTTGCTGTGTGCAAACACCAGTTTGAAAGCAGTGAGAAAGCCACTGCCACCCACCATCCCGTGCACCACAGCCTCCCAAACACGGGATGGATGTAAACTGTCTGGAATAGCCAACGTCTGGAACATCAAACAAAGCCACCACATCCAACAGTCTTTTCCTCCATTAAAACCTCACAGCAGACTAAACTCACCTTGCAGTTTTATTCCTGCAGTCAGTTCATCACTGCTGACATTCAATGGAAACATAAACTGAACCCCCCTCCTGAAAATACCAAACCTTTGGAGGTATCATCCTAGATGGACAAAGCTATGGAGCTATTCACTCTGGAGAAATTCGTCTAAGCACGGATAATTGGACTGCCCAGCTCTTCTGTCAGACTTGGAGGCAAAACAGGGTTCCACTGAGGGACCTGCAAACCACCTCGTCCCTGCTGCCACCCTGCCACCTGCTGGGCCATCTGCTCTGTCCACCTGGGCCCCAGGACTTCCACTTGACACCCCTCTGGCACCACAACCCTGGCTCAGACACCATTTGTGTGGCAGACTCGTTCTGTGGGCCTCTTAGATATGCCAAAACATATTTAGGAGCATATTGAACATTTTCCTGCTGAGAAGGCTTTTATGCCAACACAATCACTGCTCTGCCTTCTGCTGTGCTGTTCTGCACCTTGGAATGGAGATTCCCATGAGGCCAAGGATTCTTTCAAAACCAGTCTAGACTGAGGATTGGTTGGCGTTTTTGCCAAGTTTGAAGACAGCCTAATCCAAATAACATGAGAGCACATGCCTCTGAACAAGTGCTGGCTATAATACCTTCCTCTCCACCCGAATGACCGCAAGCTTAAACCCCATTCTCCTTAAATACACAGGGGGATTTGCCCTCAGTCCTAATATACAGCACATTGCTCTCCAGTGCCCACCCGCACCAAGGAATCTCTTGTGCTTAAAGCTCCAAGAGCCATTCAATTCTTGTTTCAAAACTCGCAATTCTTCTCCATTTGGACAGAAAAGTGTTGCTACATTTATCCCAAAAAGCACAGTACAGCGGAGGATAAAACATGGATCTCATTTTGCTCTCAGGTGTTCCTAGGTGCATCCCAAAAGTCTTGCCACACCTCTGGCCTAAAGCCCAACCTGCTCAGCTTAGTCAGGGGCTGCTGCCACGTGCCAGGGTGCAGCCAGTGGAAGTTCTGTTACCCGTGGATACTGTGCTGCCGTGTGGCCGTGCTGCTCTGCCTGGAGGGGAACACCAGCGTGCCCTGAGAACCACATTCCTACACCCGTGGGCAAAGATGGAAGGCACCCCATGAGTCACAGCCCAATTCCTTTCTGCAGAAAGCACATACAGCACAAAGTCCTTACAGAAAAAATACGTACACCAAGTATGCATTCAGGTGCACCCAGCAGCACAGACCTCCTTCCAAAACGAACAAACTCAGTCCAGCAGCAGACTCACTGGAGTTCCTTGCAGGCAACCATCGGGAGGTCCGTGCCATCCTGGGGTGACACAGCACACCTGGGGTGACACAGCACACCTGGGGAGCTCCCCAGGCAGCACCGTGCCCTGCTCAGGAGAGCAGAGGGCAGCTGCACAACCCCAGCCTCCCTGCAGATGTGGGCGACTGCTCCTTCCAGGCCATCTCACCAGGTGTCCCCTCCCACTGCAAGTGCTGACACACACAGCTGAGCCTCTTGCAAATCCAGTTCCGTGTCACACCAGGCTCTATCAGATTACCCCGATAACGCCTCGGATTTAACGTTATTGTTACTCATGCCAGAAATGCAGATTTGGACCTGCGTGGGCACTGTGGGCACACAGGAGCTGCCCCTTCAACAATCTCACCAGAAGGCAACCTCTCACAGCCACCTGACATCCTCCTAGCCAGAGGATCAGGAACACCAGCACAGCCACACTGACACCAGGACAGCTGTACACCGGTGTCAGTGAAACAGGGAAGATGCAGCTGAGTGAACTATCCAGGAAAGCTCTGAATTCCTTCCAAAGCTGCTCCTTGACACAGTTTAAAAAAATTCAGCTATTTAGCAGCTTGTTTGTCCTTGAGTGGATCATCTGAAGATCACCATCAATTAGCTAAGGCAGCTATCAAGAAACCACAGTATCCAAGTTCCAGGATGGACCTCAGTCATTGAGATAGATACATTAAAAACATAAGAGACACAGTTTGCCCTTTCTTCTTCTCCCCATCTCAACCTTCAGCAAGTCAAACCCACAGCTCAGAAAACCAGGAGCACGTTAAGGTGCTGGTCTGCCTCCACTCCCTGAATCTTCACCATTGCCCAAGCTCACAGCCACTCCACAGCAGATCAGCTGCCCCTTCTGAACTTCTGCACAGCAGCTGTACCTTGGCAGGCCGGCGTGCCACATTCCTAACCCCGCAGCAATATCCTGCTGGAATGGGTGCCATGTGTGCAGCCCTCCTGCCCCTCTCCTCCCCGGCTGCATTCTAAGCTGTGCTGGCAAGCTCGGAGAGATGCACGTGCCTGAGTCAGTACCAGAGGCAGCTCTGAGGCTGCAACCACTCTCAGTCACCCATCCGATCCTCACTGCAAGAGGGAAGCACAGCCCTCCAGAAACGCTGTGAGGTAACAGAGAGGCGGGCAGTGCCCTGGCTCACCGAAGAGCGAACGTTCGATAGTTTGATTCGCTCCCACCGCCAGCTCCAGTCTGTTCCAGCTGGAAGGGCACAGCGTGCCACAGGGACATGAGCAGTGACACTTGGGAGACACCAGCAAGGGAGCCCGGTGTTCAGAACCCTGGCAGAGGGTGACAGCACAGCCTGCAGCAGCTCATGCCTATCAAACAACCCCGGAACAGAAAGTGCAAGCAGCTCCATTTCCTCCTGCCCACAGGCATCAAGCCAGGTACTTTCTGGATTCACACAGGCCCACAACCTCTTCTCAGCACAAGGGTCAACAGGTTTATTCTGCAGCTGTTCGAGTTTACAGGAACTGGGACACAGACACGAATCCTCCCACTTCAGCCTCACCAGCTGGTCACAAAGCTTTGAGTATTTCTTTACATGGGCACCTCTTGGATCTGCAAGTCCCAGATGCACGACTGCCCTGGGATTAGTGTGGAACAAAGCAAGCCCTCCTTCATTGTCCACATTCAATAACATGACTGGTTTAGCCTTAAAATAGCACGGAGAGACTGAATATCAAGGGAGACTCTCCACGCAGAGCTGCTGACAACACAGCACAACCCATCCACCCCTCACACCCAGTGTCCCCACTGCTCAACAGGAAGGGCCACAGGCTACTGTTTGGAAGCACTTCAAGAGTCATAATTCTCTCCTCACTGAGAAGCAATGCTGCTCTCCCTGCAGCACAGAGCCAGGGGCCCTGAGGTACCACCCAGCAATGAATTAGGGCATCTAGGTAAGAACCACACTTGGCAAACTCCAGGGTTTACTACAAGCCTCCAAACGCTATAGTTAGGATGCAGGCATTTTTCACATCTCTGCATTAAGTAGATTTTAATTTACAAGAGGCCATTCAAACCAGACTTCATCCACAGCAAAGTTTGCAGAAGTTTAAACCAGGAATTTCTAAACATCTGAGACCAATGTAGCCTTCTCATGCAGAGAACGGCTTGGCCTTACCCCTTGCTTGCTTTTCTTGGCTGTTTACCATGTGTGGCTCACGTTCTCCAGAACTAAGTTGTTTCTGCAGTTTTTGTGCAACTGAGTGCCTTTGTACATTTATGGTGTCAAGGCCCCATCTGGGATCTCCTCAGGACAGATTCCTGACTTGATAACATACCAGCTCTCCAAAGAAAGCAGTTTGAAGCTAACATCGACACAGCTGCTCCGACTTAGAGGCTTCATCAAATTCCCCTTCCAGGCTAAAAGAAAAAGCCCATGTTTGGTAACTCCATTCAGACATTACCACCTTCTGCCCCAAAGCTCTCAGTTGCTCTCACTCTGGTATCAGGCAGATGGTGGTGGTTGTTGGGGTCTTTTTGTTTGTTTGTTTAAGTAAGAAGCTTTCTCCTTAAAGAGAAAGCTTTGTAAGAGGACAAAGAAGTGTGTCACTTTCTCCTCCCAGGGGAAGTTTAACTATTATACAGCAGTGGCACTGCTTCAGCTTGAAATCTGTCTTTCCATGTTCTAGAGCAGAAAAAACACACAGAGCCACGAGACTAGGAAATATCAGTGGACAAGACTCTCCAGCATTAAGGAAAAAGGCTAAGGCAAAGACATGTGGCTGTTTCTGTGTTAAATGAGAAAAAGACGCTAATCCAAAAGACTCTGAAACCGCCCTTCAATGCTGCTGAAGTACAACACATAAAAGCAGAAGGGAGGATGACAAGACATCTTCCACACGAAGGGAACACTGGCAGGTCAGTGCCTCGCCAAGCCCCCCGCTCCTCCCTGTGGCACTCCCACACTGTGCACAGGCACGAAGGCATTTCCCACCTCTTCCACCGCAGAATGAGGCACATGGTGGAGCCCAGTAAATAAAACCTGGTGTTAGCCCCCATCCCAGCCTGAGTTACCAGACGGGCAAGGCATTAACTTCATTCTGTGCCTTTGTGAACACCCGGGCGCCGAGGGGAGCGACGGAAGCAGGGCCACACATCGAGGCAGATGTCGAGGAAGGATGAGCCCACAGCCGTCCCTGGCTGCAGCCCTGCACTCATCCCTCCAAACCACGCTCCCCAGGGCACACAGACACTGCCAGGCTGCCACAAGCACCAGCTGGCCTGCAAGGCTCTGGACGGTCAGGCCAATGCCAGGCACGACAGCGTGTGACAAAGAGCTGTCCCCAGCAGCCATGCGACAGCACCGAGCAGCCGCTGCACCAGCACCTGCATCTGCTCATCCCTGTGGCCCAGGCCCAGAGCTCAAGGACACCGTCCTTCCCTCTCCTCTTTCCAAAGCAGGGGCTCTGCAAAGGCGGCCCCTTGGGCTGGGACAGCTTGGCTCAGTTCCTGCTGGAGAGCAGGACACTGTCCATGGCTCAGTGAGAGCTCTGTCAGTTCCTCACTCACTGCCCTCACGTGCTGCGGGTGGACTCAGCTTCCAGTTCACAAACCAATCTTACTAGGGAAATGTTTTTTGTATTTCCTTCCCTTAAACACTCCAGAGTTCAGGCAGCTCATGCCACCCCACAGCTACAGATGAAAGCAGTTCCTGTACCCAATTAACACCCAGAATGAGGATTTTTCTTTTTGCTCTATGAACCACTTAGGCTGGAAGAGAATTTTCTGACCAATGCCACAGAGCAATTTACTTTATCCCAGGAGTTTCCAGAGCATTACCATTAAGGGCAGAGCAGTACAGAGTTAAAAGGGAATGGATGCTTTAGTAGTCCCTGGGAAAACACAGTTAACAGTTGCACATTTTCCCCACCACACGCTTGGAAACTATTATTTTTTAGCTATGTTTTCTCACACTCAGCAGAGAGTATTTGGCCATCACCTGTAGCACATATCCCATCTTTGTTAAGGACAACTGCGCTCTTCCCCCAGCAATTCACAGAAACAGAGGCAGCTATAGCAGTTACTCACACGGAGTAACTCAAGGGAAGATTTCTTTGTTGCCCAGAGCAGTGCAGTGACTGGAAGTGAGTCAGCACCTTGACATGAGCTCATTCTGCAAAGGCCACCAGCAAAGCAACCCGGTGACTGCAGTCTGGTACCAGACACTTACTCACTTTTATTCTGCAGGCATCACACAGCTTTGTCTGAAAGCAACTGGCGTCTGACTTGTGCCTTGGCAAGTTAAGTTGTGGGTGTGAGATCCATCACACACCTGGAAATACAAAGGAGTAGGGCAGCAGCTCCACAGCCAGGCACAGACACCAGGTTTGGGAAACTCGCAGTTCACACAGGCCTGGTCAGCTGTTCCTCCACTGCTGTTCTGCTGCACTGTGCCAGGCAGTGCATGTACAAGGCTCCTGCCACAGCACACGGAGGTAAATAAGCACAGCCCAGCTGAAATCATCTCACTGATACTCCCTGCCAGCCCCAGTGAATCCTCACCCCTCGTCAGCACAAGCCCTCAGTGACTCCAGACTCAGTCAGTACAAGGACATGAAAGCCCAGAATTATTAGCACCACTTGCACTGGTCCCTCAGAGCCTGTCAGGTGCCAGTTCCAGTGTATGCAGAGGCATCAGCCACGAAATGTGACCGAGACACAAACCTCAGACAGCCACAGAACATACTCCATTCCACATCTTATATTCTTCAAAAACTACATTGCAATTTGGAATATTATCTGTCAGCACTCAGTCACAAACCCTGGCACAGTGTCCTCACTGGCCCATTAGCTGCAGATTTTTAATTCTGGTAACTTAATGAATTCTTAATTAGCCCTCACAAGACAAGCAGCCCTTGCAGACTGCTTTCACTTTTTCTGAGGAAAGGAAATAGGGGCTGGGGAAATAAACCAACCCAGACACAGGAGAGCAACAAGCAGAGGCCATTCTCCACATCCAGCAGCAGCGAGTGGCTGCACAGAAATGCAGCACGATCAGCTGGCCAGTTCCTGGAACACGAGCCCACGTCTCAGAAGGATCCAGCAGAAGTTTACAAACAAGCCCCAAAGCGCATTATAGTGCACTTCAGTGACCTCCAGAGCAGAGGAGAGAGGCTGCAAAGGCTGCTGCTGATGCACTGCAACAACCCAATGTCCCCTGAGGAGCACACTGCTGGAGCTCACCCCCTGCCTTTAAGGCGGAGAAGAGTAAATTGCTGCTTTATGTATCCATCATCACCAGTGCTGAGAGCCACGGCAGGGCCAGCGCGCCAGGCACGGGGACAGGGCAGGGAGGGGACAGGGCAGCTCCCACCGGCAGGTCGGGGAAGATGCTCCTCCACTTCGGTGCATCCCGGCATGGCCATTCACCCTGTAAACAGCAGCACGGCTCCATCGCACTCCCGGCTGTTCCCTCATTAACTCGCCACAGAAATACCCTTCCCTGTAGGCTGGGAGAGCCACCCTGACCGTCCTGCAGCCAGACCTCTCTCACTGTGAGGCACTGAGGCTCCGCACAGTTTGGTCCTGGTGGTGCAGCAGCCAATTTACACCAGCAAGAGCGAGCTGGCTGTGCTACTGAGCTTTGCAGAGCTGCATCTGGTGTAGAAATCAGATGTTAGAGGGGCGGGAAAAACACAGATTACTCCTGGGACAAAAGGTTCATTGAGCCATCCTGCATCGCTGTCATGGAAAAAAAAAAGAGGTGATCTTTCTCCAAGGAGCAACTCCCATTTTTACAATCATTTTGTAAACTTCCTTATCTTGAGCCACGGCTCAGATAATTCACAGGTTTTGAATCAGGCATGGCCACCAGCAGCCACCAGGCATCCTGGCTGCCTCTTCAGCCAGGGAATGAGGACAAAACACGGCATAGTCCAGCAGGAGGCTACAGCAAGACTGACCTTACAGCAACAGTCTAGGTCCTTCAGATAGAGGATTATGTAAGTCCCCGTTGTATTCGGAAAGGTTTATGCAGCAAGAAAAGAGACAGAGTAACCAGACCTTGTAAGGTGTGCTGCGGAGACGCCCGCGGTAACCACAGACCCTGAACAAACGACCCCGCTGCCCTAAGCGGTCGGAGCGATCCGCACCGATTATCGGTGTTTGCTCTCCGAACCCGCACCCGGCCACGCCAGCCGGGCTCCGGCAGCCGCCCCTCCCGCAGCATCCC